>CM077265.1:12853886-13353886 GCA_039654775.1 Spinibarbus caldwelli | reverse complement strand
CTGTCTGTCTGTCTATCCTATCTATCTATCCTATCTATCTATCTATCTAGCTATCTATCGTTCTATCGTTCTGTCTGTCGTTCCATGGTTCTATCTGTTGTTCTATCTATCTATCTATCTATCTATCTATCTATCTATCTATCTATCTATCTATCTATCTATCTATCTATCTATCTATCGTTATATTGTTCTATTGTCCTGTCTGTCATTCTATGGTTCTGTCTATCTATCTATCTATCTATCTATCTATCTATCGTTCTATCGTTCTATCGTTCTGTCTGTCTGTCTGTCTGTCTGTCTGTCTGTCTCTATCTATCTATCTATCTATCTATCTATCTATCTATCTATCTATCTATCTATCTATCTATCGTTCTGTCTATCTATCGTTCTGTCTGTCTGTCTGTCTCTATCTATCTATCTATCTATCTGTCTGTCTGTCTGTCTGTCTATCTATCTATCTATCTCTATCTATCTATCTATCATTCTATATATCTATCATTCTATATATCGTTCTGTCGTTCTATTGTTTTATCTGTCATTCTATCTATCTATCTATCTATCTATCTATCTATCTATCTATCTATCTATCTATCTATCTATCTATCGTTCTATTGTTCTATCTGTCATTCTGTGGTTCTATCTATCTATCTATCTATCTATCTATCTATCTATCTATCTATCTATCTATCTATCTATCTATCGTTATATTGTTCTATCGTTATATTGTTCGTTCTGTTTTTCATTCTATCGTTCCTTCTATCTATTGTTCGTTCTATCGTTCATTCTATCTATCTATCTATCTATCTATCTATCTATCTATCTATCTATCTATCTATCTATCTGTCTCTCTGTATGTCTCTCTGTTTGTCTGTCTGTCTGTCTGTCTGTCTCTATCTGTCTATCTATCTATCTATCTATCTATCTATCTATCTATCTATCTATCTATCATTCTATTGTTCTATCTGTCATTCTATGATTCTATCCATCTATCCATCCATCTATCCATCTATCTATTGTTCTATCTATCATTCTATCGTTCTATCTATCATTCTATCATTCTATTGTTCTATCTGTCGTTCTATGGTTCTATCCATCTATCTATCTATCCATCTATCTATCTATCTATCTATCTATCTGTCTATCTATCGTTATATTGTTCTATCGTTCTATTGTTCGTTCTGTCGTTCATTCTATCTATTGTTCGTTCTATCGTTCATTCTATCTATCGTTCATTCTATCTATCGTTCATTCTATCTGTCGTTCATTCTATCTTTCTATCTATCTGTCTGTCTATCTATCTATCTATCTATCTATATATCGTTCTATCATTCTATCTATCGCTTTATTGTTCTATCTGTCATTCTATGATTCTAACCATCTATCCATCCATCTATCTATTGTTCTATCTATTGTTCTATCGTTCTATCTATCGTTCTATCATTCTATTGTTCTATCTGTCATTCTATCTATCTATCTATCTATCTATCTATCTATCTATCTATCTATCTATCTATCTATCTATCTATCGTTATATTGTTCTATCGTTCTATTGTTCATTCTATCGTTCGTTCTATCGTTCATTCTATCTATCGTTCATTCTATCTATCTATCTATCTATCTATCTATCGTTATATTGTTCTATCGTTCTATTGTTCGTTCTATCGTTCATTCTATCGTTCATTCTTTCTATCTATCTATCTATCTATCTATCTATCTGTTATATTGTTCTATCGTTCTATTGTTCGTTCTATCGTTCATTCTATGTATTGTACGTTCTATCTTTCATTCTATCTATCGTTCATTCTATCTATCTATCTATATATCTATTGTTCTATCATTCTATTGTTATATCTGTCTGTCTGTCTGTCTATCCTATCTATCTATCCTATCTATCTATCTATCTAGCTATCTATCGTTCTATCGTTCTGTCTGTCGTTCCATGGTTCTATCTGTTGTTCTATCTATCTATCTATCTATCTATCTATCTATCTATCGTTATATTGTTCTATTGTCCTGTCTGTCATTCTATGGTTCTATCTATCTATCTATCTATCTATCTATCTATCTATCTATCTATCTATCGTTCTATCGTTCTATCGTTCTGTCTGTCTGTCTGTCTGTCTGTCTCTATCTATCTATCTATCTATCTATCGTTATATTGTTCTATTGTCCTGTCTGTCATTCTATGGTTCTATCTATCTATCTATCTATCTATCTATCTATCTATCTATCTATCTATCGTTCTATCGTTCTGTCTGTCTGTCTGTCTGTCTCTATCTATCTATCTATCTATCTATCTATCTATCTATCTATCTATCTATCTATCTATCTATCGTTCTGTCTATCTATCGTTCTGTCTGTCTGTCTGTCTGTCTCTATCTATCTATCTATCTATCTATCTATCTGTCTGTCTGTCTGTCTGTCTGTCTGTTTGTCTGTCTATCTATCTCTATCTATCTATCTATCGTTCTATATATCTATCATTCTATATATCGTTCTGTCGTTCTATTGTTTTATCTGTCATTCTATCTATCTATCTATCTATCTATCTATCTATCTATCTATCTATCTATCTATCTATCATTCTATCTATCGTTCTATTGTTCTATCTGTCATTCTGTGGTTCTATCTATCTATCTATCTATCTATCTATCTATCTATCTATCTATCGTTATATTGTTCTATCGTTATATTGTTCGTTCTGTTTTTCGTTCTATCGTTCCTTCTATCTATTGTTCGTTCTGTCGTTCATTCTAGCTATCATTCTATCTATCTATCTATCTATCTATCTATCTATCTATCTATCTATCTATCTGTCTCTCTGTCTGTCTCTCTGTTTGTCTGTCTGTCTGTCTGTCTGTCTGTCTCTATCTGTCTATCTATCTATCTATCTATCTATCTATCGTTATATTGTTCTATCGTTCTATTGTTCGTTCTATCGTTCATTCTATCGTTCATTCTATCTATCTATCTATCTATCTATCTATCTATCTATCTATCTATCTATCTATCTGTTATATTGTTCTATCGTTCTATTGTTCGTTCTATCGTTCATTCTATGTATTGTTCGTTCTATCTTTCATTCTATCTATCGTTCATTCTATCTATCTATCTATCTATCTATTGTTCTATCGTTCTATTGTTATATCTGTCGTTCTATGGTTCTATCTATCTATCTATCTATCTATCTATCTATCTATCTATCTATCTATCTATCTATCTATCTATCTATCTGTCGTTCCATGGTTCTATCTATCTATCTATCTATCTATCTATCTATCTATCTATCTATCTATCTATCTATCTATCTATCTATTTATCTATTGTTCTATCTGTCTGTCTGTCGGTCTGTCTATCTATCTATCTATCTATCTATCTATTGTTCATTCATTCGTTTGTTCATTCTATCCTACTATCCTTCTATCTATAGAAAGTATAGTATAAATAATAATAATATATTTAGTATAGTATTATTTATTGTTATTTTAGAAAATAAATAAAAAGGGCTACTGTTTTACTTAAGATAATGCTCAAACCAAAATGCAAATAAAAATGAAAATTCATTTGCAGTCTGTATTTAAGGATATTACATGGTTGTATGTCCTGTCTTAATGCTTAAATTCATGTTTATCAAGCACGATATGTGTCATAACTGTCTCTATACATTTGGATCAGGTTCTGGAGCCACAGGGTTGTCCGGGGTTATGTGAAGGAGATTTGATGGTGGAGATTAATCAGAAGGGTCTCCAGGGACTCAACCACACACAGGTGGTGCAGCTGCTCAAGGACTGTCCAGTGGGAACAGAGGCTACGCTTGTCATTCAGAGAGGAGCAGCAGCAGGTGCAACATTTTCACCCTTCATTTTCAAAACCAAGTTAGTCAGAAACGTGCCGAAAGTTGCCTGAAATCTACATCAGACCTTGGCAAAGACCAATGTTCACAGAAAATTGAAAATTCTGTCAACATCTACTCACCCTGTATGTGTTTTTTTTCTGTTGAACACAAAAGGAGAAATTTTGAGGAATGCGTACACTGCACTTTTTCAATGCAATAATCGGATATAGTGACCAAGAGCTGTTCAAACGTGCAAGTCTTCAAAAGCCATGACAGATCTGTGTTAGAAACAACCCAAAAGTCAGATTTATATAAAAAAAGTCAGATTTATATAAAAAAAAACTGAAAATTATTATTGTGGTTAAAAGTGGATGTTATCCAATACATACTTTTAAATTAATACATTTTCCTCAATTTGGGTGTAAACACTGATGATAATTTTAAAGATCGCAGAATATAATTTTTGGTTGAACTTTTCCTTTAAAGTTTTGTTTGAATCGATGAAAGTAAACTTCAGTGCTTCAGTTTTTAGTCTTTTCTAAGCACTCTGAACTTGCCTTAAGCTTTGATTCAGCAAGATTTTGAAATAAGAGGAGAGAAACATTCCTATTATAGACTCCTAGATGTGCTTTGCCTCACAATCTAACCAGTACATCTCAGTTTCTCAGACTTAGACTGTTTTCTTTCAGAATAACTGAAGCTGATGAGCTGTTTTTGGGCAATTTTAGCAAAGCCTTCGTAAGATTGCACACTGTATCATCTCTTGGCAACAGCTGGTGACAGTTATTAGCAAATTCAGTCTGGAGCCAAGCTAATCTACTAATTCCAAGAGAGTCCACTTATTGGATTGTTTACTTTCATTAAAATGTTCGTGCAGAGCGTAATGTTTTATCTCCTTTCTTAATTAGGATATTCTTAGAATGAAAATTATTAAGGCAATTAATAGAATCTATCTTGAAGAAGGCTACAGTCTCTCTATGTGTACAGTAAACCTGATGTGTGTTCTTACGACGCTTGTCCGTTTCTTTGAACCACTATCAATCAAGTAATTACGTCCACGCTTCCTGCCAATTACACTGTGTGTCTGTTCTCACCTCCTCTGCGTGTTTCATGACTATATCGAAGGCTGCGGTCTTAAAGGACCTCTCAGCAACCACTCCAAGGCCTCTTGTAACAGAGCGAGAGACAGTCCCGCGTGACTCACTGGCTAAGTGCGAGACCATTCAGTTTCCTGCCGGCGTTCTGCCAAAAGCCCGGTCAGCGCCGGCCATGTTCACAGCTCTTTTCCCCAGTTCTCTAATTAAAGCACGACTCCCACACTGAGCTGTGGAGATAAACAGGCAGACGAATCAGAATGCAGAGTGGGTCGATGGGGGCGGGACGTGCAGAGAACAGGCCAATCAGAGTGTGTTGCTTCCCTGCAGGTAGCACTGAGGGAATACTCTGAAATAGATGCTGATTGAGGAGATGTAATTTATTCTTGGTGACGTGAAGAGTTTATATTATCATAATTTACATAAATTTACATGAATATATCTATTTAAAGCAGTGGGATGAATGGGCAAATAAATGTCAAGACAAGCATAATTTCACAAAAAAGGCGAGAATTCTGAATTCAAAGATGGTAAATAGACAGTCTTTCTTTTGCGTTTGCTGTACTGTTCCCAACAACGAATTTGCAGTCTAACCAAAGCCAGTTATATATTTTAAAAGATTAATTAAAAAATCTTTTTAAAATAATAAAAATAAATTCTGAATCAAAAAATTGGTTCCATTGGTTCCATCCAAAAAAAAACAAAACAAAAAACACTGGAACAGGATGCTGTTAAGTGAAATAGAAGACAAACTGACAATATGCATAAAATAATATTTTTGTTTAATATTTTCTAATAAGTGTTTAATTAGGACTAGGGATGAATGATATAGCTATATCTATTGTTTGTTCGTTCATTCGTTTGTTTGTTTGTTCTATCATTCTATCTATATATGGCCAGAATATATAATTTCTCAAAATATGATATATGCGGTTATATAATAATAATTGTAAACAAATTATTTTATATATTGTTGTTTTACAAAATTAAATAAATATACATATAAATGACTAAATGTAATAAAATGAAAAAAATATTAAATAAATAATAATATCTTGTTTTTTATAACAAAGTGGAATAGAAGACAATCTGACAATATGTATAAAATAATATTTGTGCTTAATATTTTATTTATTAGTGTTTAATTAGGACTAGGGATGGATGATATAGCTAAAAAATCTCAATATTTTGTCATTCAGTGTATATCTTGATATTTCTTAAATGTCATTAATATCATATTTGTATAAAAGTATTACTTGACTAAAATTTGTGTTTTTTTTATCAGAGCAGTGTTATTATTGTAAACTAAAACTATTAAAAATATATTTTTAAGTTAATTGAAATAAAGCCGATATAAAATAAAATTTAAAAATTAGATGAAATGCTACAAAAAATCTAAATGAAAATTAGAACTTGAAGTTGAAGTATTAAAACTACTAAAACTGAAATAAACAAATTAAAGCTAAATAAAAAACATTAAAAAACTAATAACAATGGCAAAAGCACATAACAAAATTACTAAAATCTAAACTGAAATATTAATAAGTATTATAATAGTATATAAATAATACTAAAATGCCACTAAATCAAAGGGACCATTATTTTAATTAGCAATTGTTGCGGATTCAATAATGCTAAAAGTCTAGTTTAAAAAAAAAAAAAAACTAGTTAAAAATAAATTTGCCACACTGTTTATCATTAAATGAACAAAGAAAAATATATTTATTTGATCTGGTTTTATTCATATGCACCACTACAACATAACACACATGGAGATGTAGTGAATTTTGCTTTCGCCAACCTAAGGAGGCGAAATAGTGTAGTGATGGGTACTCACGTCACAGGTGATGTTATGATTTTTGGATCATGTGTCACTTAAGGTGTGGTTAGCAGTACATCACATAAGAAAGATTGGTGGGATACCTAACTTGTAGAACCTTACTGCATTATCAACACAAGGAAGACACAAGTGTAATAAAATAAATTTTATTAACAAAAGATAGACAAGAGTAATCAACAACTACTAAATGAATACCATGAATGAAAAAGGAATAAAGTGCATAAGATGCATAAAATGCAAGTGATTATGTTGGATGTTGCTATGTCAGAGCTACGTTATCTGGACCGATAAACTGTCACTACTCTGAAACAAGTAAGGTGAAGAACCTTATTATGCATCAAACAAATACCTGAAAGATTATTTGTTATCAACTGCAATCAGCTATATAACATCTAATGTCAATTAGAAAAATCATATACTGATAATACACAACAATGCCAAGGTCTCTGGAAGAGGTTTGGATAGGTAATAGTTACGTTCTCTGTGGTTGAGTGAGCAGTCCGGTGGCGGTGACTTCATCCACTGGTTGTGCTGGTAACAATGCAGTGGGGAAAGGAGCAGGAATCCGTTTCGACAGCCTTTAACACGAAGCGCTGGAGGATGCTGATCTCCTGGAGCACCAAAAGGTCCTAAAATCTGGAACACGCAGATGTGACCCTGAAGTAGGTGCAGAAGGTCCTTAGCCTGGAACACGCAAGCAAAGGTACCTTGGAGTGAAGGTTTGCTCTCCGGAGCTTAACCTTGTTGCAAATGTCTGTGTGTCTTCTGCCTCTCTGGGCTAGAGACTCAGAATTTGGTCGATCCGCTTTGTCTCTCTAGGATGGAGACTCAGGACGTGCTGCATCTGTTGTTGTCTCGCTGGACGAAGGCTCTGAATGAAGTCTGAACGTAGATTATCTCTTTCCTTGCAGGCTGGAGGCTCAGAACGTGGTCGTATCTGTTGCTGCCTCAAAGCTGGAGACTCAGGAACTGTGTATCTGTTAATGTCTCACCTTTGCAGGCCGGAGACTCAGATCTGGTGTATCTGCTACTGTCTCTCTGGATGGGAGACTCAGAACAGTGTATCTGTTAACGTCTTTTCCATTGCAGTACTCAGACTCAGAACGGATGTGTCTGTTACTGTCCCTTCCCTTACGGGCCGGAGACTCAGAACAAGGAGTGTCTTTTGGGAAGGTACCTTTATCTCTTTCCGATGAGGAGGAGATTGCAATCTGGTGCTTCTCCATTTCCAGGCTGTGGCTATTTCCATCAGAGTGGGGGGACACGATGTGGCCCTCCCTTCTTTCCTCCTGTGGAACTTATTTGCATAGTCCAAACACACATTTAGAAAAGTGTCACTAAAGTTTTACCAATGCATCATTCACTTACCAAACCACAACCAGAATACCTTTGGCAATGTTACGAACACAGTAAGTCCAAACATGATGGAAGAAGATTGAAGTGTCATGCATGCATTCATTTGTCCATTAACAGCTGAGTTTGTGTAAGATGTTGCACTACACGTCGCTGTCACTGAGAATACTTATTTCTCTGAATAAGTATAAGAAGTGTGTGTTGTAGTTTGCATCAGTTTAAGGTTTGAGAACATAGTTATGAATGGATTTGGATGGAACTCTGTGATCCCTGTTTGTTTCACCCACTGCTGCTGTGTCCAGAGGTCCTAAGGAATTTTTATGGCGGTCACAGGCCAAAACCTGAGGAATCAGTCTGTTGGTGGGTGAAGGGCAGAAACTGCATTTTGACCAATAGGAAGTCCTGTCCTTCCCGGGCTTTGTGCCAAAGGTCTTCTTCTTGCCCTCTAAGAGGTGTCTGGCTGTTGTCCAGGCATCTTTATCTGATGGCGTTGGACAGTTTGCTTATGTTAGTCCACCAAGATCCAATCAAAATGTAGCAAACCTTTGTCCACTATTGTGGTCAGAGAGGGGCCCCACCATAAACTGGACCCTGGAATGTGCTGTCCACTACATCCCCCCTGATCGGCTTGATCGAGGACCTGAAGTCGTTGATCTGAGCGATGCACTAAAAGGAACAGCAGGAACAAAACACACACACACCTCACCTCCTCCTTCTGACCATTGGCATTAAAGTACAATTTGGCTCAATATGTTCTATATAGAGCTAAATTAACTAAATGTAAGGGTCATTAGAATAATTTCTAAACAGGTTAGAAACATTCTGGAGAAGATATGTGTAAGGAAAAGTTGTCCTAAAAGTAACTTAAAGTCTATTGTTTAAGATCTCTAAAGAGAGTGTCAAGGTAAGAGTAAACATTAAAAATGTTTGAGCAGATTTAGCAGGAAACCAATTTCTTAAATGTCTGGATTGACATAATTTGGTTTGGCACTCTTCAAGCTGTAGGCTATGTGCACCTGCGATGTTTAGATGGTTCCTTGCAACGCCTGATTACAGAATCCTCAACTGGTTCACTAGGTACCACATATGACAAGATTGTTTCTATTATCTAATTATCTGGAGCAAAGCTCAATTAAATCATAAGTAAATATTGCATTAATATACAGACCAATTAATGAGAGTGGTCATGTTGTATGATATCTATTATCTTGGCTGCACTGTGGTGTAGTTCAAGGGGCTGTATATTGACCAGCAGTGGAGGTTGTAAATTTGAGTGTTCTGTCTAAAGTCTGCAGCTTCCTCTAGAGGACTGCATCACAGGTCCAATAAAACTCTTCCTTTCTTTGGAAGGATGACTTTTAAGTGACTAGAACTGACAACAACAAATTAGAACAACCCTAACTGTGATCAATTGAGATAAATAACAATATATACCTGCCAGCAAAATCATAATGAATATATATTGCAAATATTCACTATATCGCCCAGTCCTACTTAGGATGAGTTATTGGATTTGCATTTGCACCCATGTGCATAAATGCAACTTTTGCAATAATTTCACTACATTCATTTCTGTTGGAATCAGAAATGATCTCATTTGGCAACAGACTGCCGAGGGAGGTAAATGCAATAAGAAATGTATTTCTTATCTCCAAATTTGCCCAGAGTACTAAAAGAATCATTAAGGAACTAGAATTGTCCTTACGATTCCCATTTCTCTACCTTATTAGTGCAGCAGTCAGAGCACAAATCCACTTCCTCTCTGCACTTCTTTTATGAGGATTATTGACATCTCAGGTAGAGCTGGACAGGCAGGTGTGAGGTGATAACTATACTCCTCTGACTCCCTGTACTGTCGGAAATATTATCAGGGCCGTGGCATTTCAGCAGTGCCGACAGCTCTCTTACATCCTCTTGGCTCTATTCCATCTGTGTCTCAGAGAACTCAGAGCTGACAGTCACCCCGAATCCCTCGTGATTCCATCTCACTCACCTTTCAGACTCACCTGAGAGAGATGCATGACATGAATGAAACCCAAGGACGCATGAGGCCACTAACAGAACGTGGCGATCAAGTTTGACTTTTTTGAAGGTTTTTTCGTGTTCAAGTCTGAATGCGGCAATCAAGAAATAAGAGAACAAATCCATGAAACTTTGAACACAAGCTAGCTTTTTGTTGTCCATATGGCTTCTTTTATGATGCATCAGGGGAGGAAGAGGACTTGTTTGCTTGAGGCTTTATGTTTAGCCCTTCGCTGCCAAGTCGTGTTCTGGTCATATAGCGTTTGATGTAATCCTGTTAGTTTAAGTAGGCAGAAAAATGCCATGCTTCCCTACAAATGCTCACATACACATATCCAGACGTACACATGCGTGCACATTTTCATGCACACATGAGAACTCACCGTATAGTCTGTGCAATTGAAAGAAACAGGTATGAGACTAAGAAATGAAAAGTCATAACTCATTATTCTCATAACACCTCTGGCCATGGTTTAATCACACTGCAGATGAATTATATGGGAGCTCAGAATAAAACAGTGTTGTTGTAGTTCTTTGCATGTTGTAGAAAGTGAAATGTGTGGTTGAAACTATACAAAGCTATTTCTAACCAGACTTTCTGTTTAAATAAATGTGTAAAGAATGTAGTCAGTAAGATATGTTATTTATAATGTCATAATGTTTCTCATTAATTGTTTTTATTGTTTATTTTTTTATGTAATTTGGGTCATTTATACAATATTATTAATATAAACACACTATTCTTAATCAGTTTTTCTTATTTTAATTAGCTAATTATTTTTAATTTGCTCATTTTTGCTAAATAAGATATGTAAAATATTAAAAAAATATATTTTGAATTAGATTAATTTTTCTAACTCCAATGGCACTTTTTAATAAAACAAGAAAAACAACAATTTTCCAGTGGAGTCGGAAAAATAAACGTAATATCTAATGCAAATGTTTATATCAATAAAGTATACAGCATATCTATAAATAAAGTATCTTGCTATAATATGTTTTCTAATGTATTTACTGGAATCAGAAAATATCACTAACAAAAATTCATTTTTATCACAAATACTAATTAATTTTTGCAGTACTGTACATAATATGATATAAAACCTCAAGCTTGAGTCACATTTAAAATGTGCTGTTATAATAATGGTAAAAAGGCTAATTTCCATTTATTTTTCTTGTTAGTGATTATTTTTTTTCCTAATTTCTGACAATCCTAATACTAATAATTGACATTTTGGTAATACTTTATTTTAAGGTGTCCTTGTTACACGTTACATGTATTTACTATTATAATAACAATAAATTATACATAATTCCATGCAAGTAACCCTAAGCCAAACCCTCATCTTAACCCTAACCATATAGTAAGTACATGTAGTTAATTAATATTACACCGTACTTAAATGTATAATTACACTGTAACAAGGACACCTTAAAATAAGGTGCAACCGACATTTTACTACAGATATTTGATTCAATAACTACAGGGATATAGATTCAACACATAATCTAAAAGCGTTACTGGCCATTCTTATTTCAGAATCATTCAGAACTGACTGAAAGTTGCTAAAATCTAGTTTAGTGTCTTCTGTCTCCTTTACAGTACTAAATACTGCAGACTCAATTTTAGTCTTTTTTATTTAGGATGAGTTTGGCATCTGCTGAAAGCTAATGATGTAATTACCTCGCAAATAAATGCAATAAACTTTCCTCACCGCCTACAGGACAACAAAGTGAAGATAAAAATAGATGTATATTATGTGACTTGTGAAAAATTACTCTTTAAATCTAATGATATTAATCATTCTCTTTGTCTTTCTCTGTCAGGCCTCTACACATCCTGGGATCCCACAAAACAGGTAAATGATTTGAAAGATTTGGTTTCTCAAATGATTATTTGTCTTTGCATGTTCTTAATCTGCCCTTGACACCTGCTGTAACTTCAAGGGTTGTAAAGTAATGATTCAACAGTTCTCGCACATGCTTTCTTCCACTGGTGTAGATGGAATGCCATAAATATGTAGCTATTTTACAAGGTGGCGATTTTGTATGAATTTGTATTATGTGATTAGTACGGAAGCATATTAATTAGCCAACCAATTTGCCAAACATAAAATAGTTAAAAATTGCCATGAGAGTGTGTTATCTAAGCAATGTTTTAGTGAATCAAATAGATACAGTGCAACCAGTGTAGCCCGAACCTTGAAGGAATGACTCTTATGAGCCGATTCATTTTAATGAATCAAACCTACCTGATCTCTTGACGAAAACGTACCTGTGGGAACTTTTTCGCGAGACTCAAAATACGTACCAATAAGTACATATCACTGCAGTTTCCAACAGAAATAAACACTAGAGGCAGTAAAACAGTGAGGACTTGTAATCGTTTTCGCACACAGTTATGATTACAGCTCCATATGTTTCGCTTTCTGGACGTAACAAGCTTGTTCGGTTGCTCGGCCTGCACAGATTTGGACTTAGGTTGCGGAATACTTGGGTACAAATCCCGTCAAAAACATGACTCACGATGAAAGAGCTGAAAGAGATCGAGAAACAAGCTAAAACGGCATGCTTGCTATTGCGTTTTTACGTCACATTCACTTTTGTTCATATTGTCGTGTAGGTTTAGGTGTAGTGCAGATGGTATGTTATTTTAAAACGTCACGGAGCATTTACCTCTTATCGTGACATAGGCAAAACAATTTTTTTGGGCCCCCCTTCCTTATTAATAGGCATATATAATATTACCACCCCAATAATATTACTTTTTTTAAAGATACTAACTGGGTGTTAATATGACAAAATGTTAACATGCACATTATGTGTTTTGTTAGTAGTATTTTTTTTTAAATATTTGAAATATATTAAATATATTACCACATTTTTTTTTGTATTTTTCTTCAATAGTTAAGGCCAATTATTGGATTTTTGCACTCTAAAAAAATTGCAAAGTTTTGTTGTCATAATGTTGTCATATACATATGTACAGCTGTATACTGTTGCCTTTAAAATGATTTTGCCAATATTTGCTATGTAATACAGCCTGAATGGATTAATCATTTGAGCAGATACACTGATGGAATTTTGCATCAGCGTTTGCTGGAGAAATGATCAAATCATGTTTTTTATGTAATGTAAGAGGATTTGAGCACCTGCACACCTCTGGCTAGCTGCTGCCCCTTAGCAGTGATCTTGGACTAGCGTCTGATGGCTGAAATCTCTCAGAGCGATTGCAGCATCAATCTCCGATCGCTGTTAAAGACAAACGGCAGCCACGAGTTCTTAGTCTCAGCACGTGTTGAGCACCGCGCTGGATAACACTCTGATGAAACCCGACATGGAGATGTCCCGGGTGACAGATGCATTAACTCAGTCGCCATGGGTGGCGTGCTTAATCAGTATGCCTCTTGTGATGCTGCATTAGCAAACAAAAAGCTTTAACTGACAGCAAAGTGTGCCTCTTTAATATGTGTGTTTGCAAAGGTGGAGCACGCTAGAATGTGTTTATCATGAAGAGAAATTATTCCAAGCAAAGATTATGCAGATGAGACTCAATTGATATTCCTCCTCCTCGGTCCCTGAGACCCGCGGACTCAATCATGCTGCCGTGTGATTTATAGCTCTGGCCGACTTAAAAACAAAACTTCTCGTTTCAGAAAATGGATTAATTTTATGTTTTAAATATTAAAGAGAGGGTTCACACACAAATGAAAATTCTATCATTATTTGCTCACCCTCATGATGTCACTCCAAACCTGTGGGATTAGTTTTTTCGCTGATTATTTATTTATTTTACAAAATAAACCACTTTCACATGATACAAACCCTTTTAGAAGGGTTCAAAATTATGGTGAGTAATATTTATTATCCATAAATATTTCAAATAGTGCCATCTCATTATCATTGGCATACTATTATAGTTTTTATTATTATTTTTGAATCAGTTTTAATTTATTTATTTATTTTTGTCTTTGTCATTTTAGTGGTTTTGTTTTTATGTTTTTTTATAGTATATATGTCTACATAGTTTTTAACTTTTTTTCTCAGTTTGTTATTTTAGTACAATGTTCAGTTAAAATAAAATGAAAATGTGGTCTTTGCATATAGCTAAAATAAGTTTTTTTTATATTTTATTTTATTTTAGTTAACGTTTATTTTATTTCGAGTGACAGTTTTTTGTGGTTTTAAATGTAGTTTTAGTTTAAGTTTTTATTAGTTATTAGTTTAGTTTAACAAATAAATATTTCAGATATTTCAGTTTAGATTTGTGTGTGTGTGTGTGTGTGTGTACATATATATGTATATAAATGTGTGTGTGTGTGTGTGTGTGTGTATATATATTATATATATATATATAATATATATTAGGGCTGTAAGTCAATTAAAATTTTTAGTCTAATTAATTACATGATGTGGCGATTAATCAATCGAATTAATCGCAAATTATTTTTTTGTAGTATGTTTTTTATAGTATATATGTCTACATAGTTTTTAAACTTTTTCTTTCAGTTTGTTATTTTAGTATGAGTTCAACTAAATTAAAATGAAAAATGTTGCCTTTGCAAATAGCTAAAATAAAAAGTTTTAATATTTTATTTTAGTTAACGTTTATTTTATTTTGAGTAACAGTTTTTTGTGGTTGTAAATTTAGTTTCAGTTTTAGTTTAACTATTAGTTATTAGTGTAGTTTAATTATAGTAATCCCAGTTGATACAAAAATATATTTAACTTTTAATAATTACATAATTTATCAAATAAATAAATACAGTCAAACCTAAATTTATTCAGACACATTCAACATTTCTCACATTATCACAGTTTATTCGCTATAGTTTCGAAAATGGTAATAAAATGTCAAGAACTGTGTCAGAACAAATTCATCTTGATAATGTCAGATAACTTTGATAGAAAGGTATGTAACAAAACATGGTCAGGTCAAAGTGTCAAATCAAATTTTTGGTCTTAAATTTTTATCAGTTTTACTGGTAGTCCACTGTATGTATCCTGAACCCACTAGTAAAAAATATAAAAAAATTATATCTGGTGTCCGAATATTAGCATAGTTAAACATAGTTTAGCGGCATATTTACCTGAATGATTGGTCATTTCTGATTGGCCAATCAGACTCAAGTATTCCACCTAGCCATTTAATAAAAGGCTATATTTAGCAGAATATCCAGGCTACACTTGTCACTTTTCCACCACAAATAAATGCTTCACAGTGTTTTTAGTCCACTTGTATAATCTTCCTTAGTTTTACATGTCTTAATTGCATTGCAGATCCACAAATGCTGTTTGCGAAACTAAATGGACTATACATCCCAGGTTAAGGTTCTCCGAAGCCTTGTAAAGTAATGCAACATTTCATTTAGCACATTTAGGTATTTCTAGAACTGGCCGTGATATCTAATTTCATGTGAGTTCACTTTCATCCCGGTGTGAGATACATCATTTTTAGGAAGCCGTCCAGTTCGGCTGGATTCAGGGCTCGTAATGGAATTGGCAGGTTAAGCGGAGAGAGCTGCAGGTGAAATGAACAGCTCACAGGAAATAGGATCCATTAGCCCCCGGGGCGCATGACTGTAGCACAGATACTTCGCTTCACACTTTAGTCCCCCACTTAGGGCTTAATTCATCTCCCCCGCTGAAACTCCAGAGAGCGATTGGACTGCTAAACTCTCTCCTCGCAGAAAGAGGACAGGAATAATGACAGGGGTCACCTTTATGATACGCCGAATGTTCTCCTCTTGAACTTTTAAAGGATCTACTTGAGAGATTTGCACTTCTTTTTGGGGCATGTGTATGTATTATCCGCTCAAACCAGTCTATATCTGTGTTGTCCATACAGTGGGACCCTCAAGGAAGCCCCCAGACCAGCTTGTCGGCTGCTTTGCTCCCCCACGGTGCCCCACATCCTGGCCAGACGCTCCATCGCTCCTCTGTTCCCGACACAGAAGGCTTCCACCTGGGCAAGCCTGACCCCTACGACCTCTATGAGAAGTCACGTGCCATTTATGAAAGCAGACGTAAGTCAGAGATTTCAGTAGAATTCATTTATAAATAATTTTATAAAGTATTTCAAATATTTCAGCCTAGATATATGTGTGTGTGTGTGTATGTATATACAGTTGTGCTCAAAATATGATCAAAGAAGGCTGTGAAAATAACTCCGCATTGTTTATCCATTTAATCTTTCATTCAAAAAATTTAAAAAATCTAACCTTTAATTTAAGAAAAAAAAAAGTAAAAGAGGGGGAAAATCACATTATGAAATGAATATTTTTCTCTAGTACACATTATTGGTACCCCTAAAAAATTCTTATGATTTAAATATCTCTGAAGTATATTCCCATTCATATTTGCATTTTTTATCACACCAGGGTGACTAGGAACATGAAATTATCCAGCCATGGCTTCCTGTTTCACAGGAATATAAATATGAGGGGAAACAAAGGCCAAATTCCCTTAATCATCCATCACAATGAGTAAAATCAAAAAATATATTTCTGTTGTGCAGCAAAAGATTAAGTTTCACAAATTAGAAAGTGGCTGTAAGAAAAGAGCTAAAGCATTCAAAATTCCCATTTCCAGCATCAGGGCAATAATTAAAAATTTCCAATCAACAGAAAATGTTACAAATCTGCCTGGAAGAGGACGTGAGTCTATTTTGTCTTAAAGCAAGGTGAGGAGGATAGTTTGAGTGGCCAAAGACGCTCCAATGATCACAGCTGAAGAATTGCAGAAAACAGTTGAGTCTTGGGGTCAGAAAGCCTCAAAAAATTCAGAAAGCCTCAAAAAAATGATCAAACAGCACCTACATCACCACATGTTGTTCAGGAGGGTTTCAAGAAAAATTCTAGAAAAGAAAACACTTTCATCCAAAAACAAACTCCAGCATATTCATTTGCTAGACGCGACTGGAACTTCAAACAGGACTGGATTCTATGGTCAGATGAAACTAAAAAATTAGATTTTTAACAGAAAACACTCAAGATGGGTTTGGTGCACACAGGAGTAAAAAAGTACCCCATGTGTACAATGAAATATACTGCTGTATCTTTAATGTTGTGGGCCTATTTTTCTGCCAGAGATCCTGGACATCTTGTTGGCATCATGGCATCAAGGATTCTATCAACTACCAACAGATAAAAAATTAAAAACTGACTGTCCTTTCTAGAAATCTTACAATGGGCTGTGGTTGGATCCTCCAACAGGACAATAATCCACAAACAAACATCAAAATCAAAACAAAGAATATCCACTGAGAATAAAACCAAGCTTCTGCCATGGCCGTCCCAGTTCCCTGACCTGAACCCTATAGAAAATGAGTGGGGTGAACTGAAGAGAAGAAGTGCTAACATGGAGCTGGGAATCTGAAGGGTCTGGAGTGATTCTGGATGAAGGAATGGTCTCTGATCTCTTGTCAGATGTTCTCCAAACTTATCAAGAATTATAGGTGAAGACTCAGAGCTGATGTCTTGGAAAAAGGAGGTTGCAAAAAGTATTGAATAAAAGGGTATGACTAATTGTGGTCAATGTGTCTTAGAGAAAAGCATTTATTTCACAATGAGATTTTTCTCCCATTTTAAATTCTTATTCTCGAATGAAAAGCTACATTTTTGTAAATTTTTAAAATGAAAGATCAAAAGGATTAATGATACAGATTTATTTTCACAGCCTTCTTTGATCATATTTACCAAGGGTGTGAATAATTTTGAGCACAACTGTATATATTATGGCTGTCAGTCGATTAAAATTTTGAATCTAATTAATTACATGATAATATAATGAATTACATGAAACTAAATTTGGCTGTGAAAATACCTCCCCCAAATAATTTAAAGTCATATTTGTGTTAAATGACAAAAAAATATCAAGTAGATATTACAAAAAGTAGCTTTAGACAGAAATTTTATTTTTATTTTTTTACACATAAATGTTTAGGCTACAATGGCATAATAACATAAACTATGGAACATAAAAAAAATATACAATTTGAAAAACATCTCAGTATTTTTTGTTCATACAGTGTAAGTCATTGGTAACCAAATCAGTGATACAGGTTTGAAACGACATGAGGGTGAGTAAATAATGACAGAATTTTCCTTTTTGGGTGAACTATCACATTATTATTTTTATTTTTTAATGAAGTGGTGCTCTAAATAAGAAACTAAAAGGTCTTTGAGTCATTGAGTCATTAATTCATTCGATTCTTCAAAGTGCTGATTCATTCAGGAATCAAGTAAATGGCTCTCTTTATGAATGGGCCATTGAATCACTGGTTCGCACGATTCGTTCAAAACGCAGATTCATTCAGAAACGAATCACCACTGTGTTGCTTGGAGATTCATAACAGTTCTGCTGCAGCTTTATAGGTAGTAATATTTTGTTGGCAAAACTGTGCAAAAACAGACAATATTGTAGCCTGTCTAAAATATAACACAATATTAACTTATTATTTACTGAACTGTTGTTAAAAATTTGCACTCGAGCTATTCGGGACAAAAATACACTCATGTGACATTGCTTTCGCTGCTCGTGATATCGCTTATCATATGATATAAATATGAGACAAAAACTCATAGAGGGGCATATTGAATTTTAGGGGCACATAACTACAGTTATGGACTACATCACGCAGTGATTTGGTGGGGCGGCTGCATAAATTGCATTAAAATGTTTTAATTGCATAATGTTTTTTGTATAATAAATGTTTTTCCAGAACTAATTAATTAAATTAATGCGCTAAGATGACAGCCCTATTATATATATACAAGCATACAAAACTATTTACCTGCAGGATTGGCCATATATAATGCATTTTCTCCCCATATTCTCAGGAATGAATTTGTGTAAATAAATTCTGTGTAGAACTTTCCAGTAGGGGTAACTATTAATATATATATATATATATATATATATAACAAGTGATGGATGTTATTATGTTCTGGGGTATAATTGTGTACATTTACCGCCTTATTTCAAAAGCAGGCATATTTATGTTATATTTCATATATGTTATAATCTTACTAGGTTACAAGTTTGTTTTATTATTATTCCTGGTCTCCTCACTGTGTGTCTGTATATGCTTAATTAGACACAGTGTGCTAGCGCGTCGCCTTTAAGTTTCATTTTCATTTAATTGATGGTCAGGACTGGTACGCCTTGCCGGTGAGTGACTATAAACTGGCATTGGTAGTAATACAGATCGAAAAGATTGATATCACATGATTGTGTAACTTCATTAGTTAATTCTGGTGAATGTTTTTTTTATGTTTTCATTGCAGGTTTATAACCTAACCCAACTAACCTACCAGATAGCTAACAGGCTAGCGTAGCGGTAGCATTAGGCTATCTAGTTTCTGGATGGTTATTGTGTATGTGTGCACAATAAAAGCTTATAAAGCGACTCGAGTTGTATCCGCCGTGCTTGTCCTGAAACCCTTCCAGTGGGGAGTTTATTGAGCTATAGCAGGTAGCTTAGTAGAGAACTGGACAGTTATAAACCGCCATCGGAGCCGTGCTGGAGAGAACACGGACCCCGAGCGGAGGAGAGCTGTCGTTGATGACTGGCGCCGTGATCGGAGACCCGGATTCTGGGGATAGAAGCGGCCGTCAACAACACAATTACAACGGATGAGCCGAAACCAAGGGCTAACGGAGCCGTTAAAGGGCTGAATATCTTCCACAACTGTGAGTAAGACTGGGTGGATAATAATAATAGCTGCTGGGCTGATAAAGTGACTTTGTGAACAGCTCCGCTACCAGCCATAACAGCTGACAAAGACGTCTGTGTTGTTCGCGGACGAGTCGATTCTTTTGAACGATTCTTTTTGCTAAAAGGTGATTTTAGTGATTCTGTTCACCGGAAAAAATTAAAAGGAAAAGAAAAATGGCAGATGATAAACCAGATCTAGAGAGTTTAAAGCGGAAACGCTCAAATGCGCAACGAAACTTTACAACACGAATAAACCGCCTTGATGTCAGTGCTGGCCGTTTACGTGAAGTTGAGTTGTCAGAAGAGTTAGCAAGATTGAAGGATGATTATGACAAACTCCTCGATGTTAGTAATGAATATGTAGACGCACAGAGCCAGATAGACCCTACGGGTGAGGACAGTGAGTCGCGGGACGCCCTGGCGAGGAGAGATGCCAGTGAGCAAAGGTTCCTTGAAGCTGAGAGTAAGATCATGGAATTGCTGTGGTCCAAGTTTGCAGCGCCGGACATAGACGCTCTTGTAAAACAGTTCAAGTCTGCTTTTGCTCGGGCTGAGGTGCTCGGGGAAAGTAAAGTAGTGCCATGGACTCAGCAAGGGGTCGAAAGTGGTAAACTAGATAGGAAACTCCATGAACTCAGGGAGGCTGTATACACTTGGAGAGACTATCGGCCACATGGAAAGGACAAATGGATGCTCTTTTTATCATTGAGGGAGGACAAGGAGCAACTGATGGATGGGTGGACATACCAACGCGAAAATGAGGTCATGAAGAGGAACAGTACAGAACTAAAAGACGATGGCGACGGTAACAGAGGTGAAGAGGAAGAGGTTGAAGATGTGGGAGGCGATGACACGGTCGGTGAGCATGTCACAACGTCTATCGACAGCCTTACAGCTGCAGATAACATCACCTTTACCCAACCAGTAACCCTTGCTATTGCTACTCCACCTGTTAACAACCGGCCTGCTGTTGTCAATCCGTCCATTAATGGGAAGGGAAACGTATATGTCACGAGCTCTCCTTCATTCATGGCCACAGGCAAAGCATGCATCTCTACCTGTGCTGCTCAAGATGATACAGTCACTAGTCGACCTCAGAGCAGCTATGTAACAGCTACCACACACAGTACCCCCCAACAGACGTTACAGCCCACCCTGCAGTCAAGACGGTCTGATGGTGGACTTGGTGTCAGTTTCGCCCTACCTCCAACCCTTGCCAGCACGCCACAATTGTTGAGTGTTCGTACCGCTCCGCCTGTCGATCTCAGCATGGGACAAGGTAGTAGCATGCCATATGGAAGCCCTGGTTCATACGCCGGTGGGGATAACAGATCTCAGTGGGTTCGACCTAAAATAAGACTCACACCCATAAGTTTGCCTAAGTTCTCTGGGGACAGGAGAGACTATTGGCGCTGGAAGACTGAATGGGAGAGTATCCAGGCGCAAGCGGAACCTACGGGGTCGAGGGAATGCAAGAAACTTCACTTGCTAGACAGTATAGGTGAGTCTGTGAAAAGCGAACTCAGACTGTTGCGTTGCAGAGATGCAAACGATGTCTTCAGGGAATTAGAAAACCGTTATGGTGACAAAGCACAAACGGCAGAAGAGATCGTGTTGGAGCTTCAGTCACGACCTGCTGTAAAGAACCACCAGCCACGAGAGACGTTAGAGTTGATTCTAGCAGTGGAGAGGGCTGCATTGGACCTCACAGACCTGGGGTGCGCAGACGCTGTACAGAATCAGCTGGTGATTCGGTCTTTGGAGAGTAAACTCCCTAATGTTATGAAAAGAGAGTGGCTCATGTGCGTGAGAGACCCTGTTAACAACGTCCACCCAGGAAACCGTTTCAACAGACTCTTGCAGTTCCTGGAAGACCAAAAATCGTTGCTCGTGAGGTTGGAGCAGTTGCTGCCCAGCAAGCCATGGCCTGCTAATGCTCCTGAGAGACCAAGCTACCGGGAGAAACCAGGTGACAGATGGAGGGAGAAGAAGTCGTTCACTAAGGCTACAGCAAGTGAAGTCAAAAGAGACTCCAAGCAGTTACCATGTGCTATGTGCGGTGATGAAGAACATGGAGGTAAACTGTTTCGCTGTAAAACTTTCAGGAAGGCCAGTCTGTCGGAGAAGAAAGCTCAGGTGAATAAGGTAAAAGCATGTTCAAAGTGCCTGGATGTTCACGGGGTCGATAATGGCTGCACTCCAAAGTTCCTCTGTCGTAAAGAGGAATGTAAGAAAGGCGACGCTCCAGCGGATCACCACTATTTCCTCTGCCCTAAGGCATCAACAAGGAAGGATGCTGCTAAGAGGGAAAACAAGGCAGAGGAAAAGAGGGGACCTCGTGGTCCAACAGAGGAGCAAGAGGCTGTGTTCGCCGAGTTGGGACTGACTCCCCATCAGTTGGAGGCTGTCCGCAGAGCCTGTACTAACAAAGCATCATCGACAGTGTGTTCTGGCAAGGGTCTGATAGAACAGAGTGGCTTGAAAGAACATCCAGTCCTCATGATGCTCGTACCTGTCACGACAAAGAGAGGAGACAGCCTTGGAGCTTTGGTCGATCTCGCTTCTGACACGAATTACATTACACACCAAGCTGCGGAAAGGCTCGGACTGACCGGTGAACCAATCACCCTTGTCGTGTATGGAGTCGGCACGATGAAGGTGAAAGTTGATACAAAAAGGTATCTCGTGACGATAAAAGTGTGGACCTCACGAGGAACCCTGAAGTTCCACGAGATGATCTGCTACGGGATGGAAGACATTGCCAAGGTGGATCGTGTGGTGAGATCGAAGCGGCTAGAGCAGTTTTTCCCTGAAGCTAAGCCGGGTGAACTGGCCCGCCCAAAGAAGATCGATCTATTGATCAGCACTCGAGAAGGCCGTTTAGCTCCGCAAAGACTGCAAAGGGTCGGCGACCTGGTGTTGTGGGATGGTCCTCTGGGCAAGATCGTGAGTGGTGTGCATCCAGACCTCTTCGAAGAAGTGGAGGTGACCACATGGCAGTCGGAGACGCATTTCGCTCACTCAATGAGGACAGTAGCCGTCAAAGTTGAAGAACACTTTGTGGGAAGGCCAGGAAGCCATTTGGAGCAAGAAAGCAGTGTAGAAGTTCGAACGACAGCAGCATGCAATAAAGAAGTCCTTGAGTGGCTAAAATGGGATAGCATCGGTGCTGCCTGTGACCCTACCTGTGGAGGGTGTCGCTGTGGTAAGTGCCCACCGGGGGGAAAGGAGATGTCCCTGGCTGATGAGAAAGAGCTGGAGATAATAAAGGCCGGTCTAACCTTCAGAGAGAGAGATGCCCACAGCGACAAGCCACACTGGGATGCGAAGTACCCCTGGAAGGAAAATCCAGCCTCTCTTCCCAACAACCGAAAAGCTGTGGAAGCAACATTCCTGAGGGCTGAGAAGCGGCTCATGAAAGAACCCCTGTGGAAAGAGGCTTACATGAAGCAAGTCCACGAGATGGTGGGGAGGGGAGCTGCTGTTAAGCTCACTAAGGATGTGGTGGACAGCTGGAATGGTGCTGTGTGGTGGGTGAGCCACCTAACCGCTCCAAATCCCCATTCAGTGACTACACCAGTGCGCCTCGTCTGGAATAGCAGCCAGGAGTTCGGAGGGGTGAGCATGAATAGCATTTTGCTCAAAGGCCCAGACGTCCTAAATCCCATCAGAGCAGTGCTCCTCAGATTCCGGGAAGGAGAACATGCAGCCATCGGAGACATCACCAAGATGTACAATTCGATATGGCTGGAAGAACAAGAGGTCCATGTACATCGATTCCTATGGAGAGACTCACCGAAGGATGAGATTGAGGATTATGCTGTCGTGAGGGTGAACATGGGGGACAAACCGGCTGGGTGCATTGCACAAGTTGCCATGCGAGAGACTGCGAAGTTGCCCCAGTTCTCTAATATGAAGGAGGAAAGAAGGGTCATCGAGGAAGACTCCTACGTCGATGACCTCCTCACATCCCACAATGACCCACACTGTCTAAACGAGATCCTAGGGGGAGTGGAGTATATATTGAAAACAGGAGGCTTCTACCTCAAGCCTTGGGTCCGGTCCGGTCAAAGTGGGAGGCGGGACGAGACAGAGTTCAAGCCGGTGACTCTGACGTTGCCCAACCAGCTAAGGGAAGAAGATAACAAAGCCCTGGGGGTGGGTTACCTCGTGCAAGAGGACAAACTCTTTGTGATGGTCTCCATCAACTTCTCCAGAAGGAAGAAGAGGATGAGAACTGAGACTGACCTCACTGAAGAAGAAGTGGAAGTAAAGACACCAAACCCACTGACTCGTCGTGTTCTACTGAGCCAGATCGCCGGGCTGTATGACCCGATCGGTCTAGTGACACCTGTGAAACAGAAAGGAGTGATCCTTGTTAGAAGAGCCTTCCAGGAAGCTGGTAAGCTTACTAAAGACACCTGGGATGAACCTATGTCTGACAAGCTCAGAGGAAAGGCAATTGAGCTGTTCAAGGAGTACGCTCGTCTAAGTAGAATCACGTTCTGCAGAAGCCTCACACCCTCTGACTGGAAGGGTAAACCCTGGGGAATCACGTTTTCTGACGGGAGCTGTGAGTCCTATGGCGCCGTATTGTACTTGCGATGGGAGACGTCAGATGGTGTGGTCACCCGGCTGGTAGAGTCAAAGGCCAAGTTAACCCCCCTCAACCAGAAAGGTGACGCAGTCAGGGCTGAGGTATGCGGGGCTGTCTTTGCCATACGTCTGAAGGGATACGTATTGAAGCATGGACGATTGGACGTGGAGAAGTGGTTCCACTTCATTGACAGTCAGACGGTACTGGGAGCCATCCAGAAAGAGAGCTACGGATTCCAGACATTCTTTGCGAACCGAGTCGGAGAGATTCAGAAGGCTGGACCCGTGACTGACTGGTGGTGGATACCAGGCGAGGTCAACATCGCTGATCTAGTCACGAGGGGGTGCTCTCCTGAACTGCTGGGTGAGAACTCTGTGTGGCAGAAAGGTCCCGAGTTCCTGTCTAGTCCAGTCAAGGATTGGCCAATAAAGTCCGCTTCAGAAGTGGCAGCTGATGCTAGGGAGGTGGTGAGTAGACTCCAGAGAAAGGCCTTTTCAGCAGTCCTCACCAGAGCTCAAGCCAAGAAGTTGTTAAACCCTGACAGTCCTGGTGGTGAAGATCCAATAGTCACAGGTGGAGTTAGCAGGGCTCCAGCGTCCTCAGAAAATGGGATAAAATTGACCTTATCTGAGACCAAGGAAACGGAGACACTGTGGGGAGCCACGCTCATAGACCAAGTGGATCCAACAAGGTCCAGTTCTCTAACTAAGCTTTGTGGAGTAGTCGGTTATGTCCGCAGAGCTGTAAAGAAGTGGTTGGCCCGTGTAGGCAGGGCCCCTATGCCAGCAAAGTGGGAGGCAGTATTGACAGTAAAGGAACACAAGGCTGCATTCCAAGACCTGGCCTAGCCGCCCAGAAGGGAGTTACGTTTCCTGTGACTACACTAAACAGACTCGTTGTCAGCAAAGATGAGGCTTCAGGGCTCCTGATATGCCATGGTAGAGTCCAGGCCATTACCCAGGGAGAGACCGGTGTGCCGCTGATCCCCTACAATGCGTGGATCAGCACCCTTCTTATGCGAGAGGCCCATAAAGCTAACCACGAAGGCGTTGCTGGCACACTCCTCCGTGCGAGGACTAAGGCATGGGTGGTGATGGGACCAAGGATTGCCAGAAATGTCATTGACTCTTGTATGCACTGTCGAAAGACCAAAGCGAGAATGTGCAAACAGGTGATGAGTGAGCTCCCCCTCGAACGAACTGAACCAGCCACACCCTTCGAGTATACATCATTGGACCTTTTCGGTCCCTATGTTGTTAAAGATACTATAAGACGTAGAACAAAGATGAAAATCTGGGGTGTGGTGTTCAGTTGTATGGCTTCGAGAGCAGTACATGCTGACATTGTGGAAGATCTATCGACGGAAGGATTCCTGAATGCATACCAACGCTTCACAGCTCTCAGGGGTCACCCAAGAAAGCTCTGGTCGGATCAAGGGACCAACTTTGTGGGCGCCAGGCCCGTATTACAGGAGCTTTATGAGTTCCTAAGTAGTATCGACAAGGACCAGATCCAGAAGAAGGCGGTAGCTGTAGGAACCGACTGGATGTGGGTGTTTCACCCGGCGGACTCTCCCCACAGGAATGGGGCAGCTGAGGCAGCAGTTCGCGTACTCAAGAGAGCGTTAAGCAGTGTTGGCAAAGAAGAAAACCTGACAGCACTGGAGTTCCAGACCCTCCTGTACCTGGCTGCTAACCTGTCAAATGAGAGACCAATCGGTGCCAGAGCCCAGGTACAAGATGAGACCGTGGAAGTCATCACTCCCAACTCTCTCCTGCTCGGTCGCGCAGGACCCAATGGGGACTCTCGAGGGTTTGAGTATCCAACTTACCCAGTTGTGCGTCTGAGAGCAATCCAGATCGAGGTTGACAAGTTCTGGAAGCGGTGGAGCCAGCTGGCAGGTCCGGGCCTCTACATCCGTCAAAAGTGGCACGCGCCTGCTAGAAACGTTGCAGCAGGGGACCTAGTGTGGTTAGCCGACCAGAACGCACTGAGGGGCCAGTTCAGGCTGGGTCGAGTCGTGGAGGTGTGTCCTGATGTGAAGGGCGTAGTACGAGATGTGAGGGTGAGAACATGTCGAAGCTGTCCAGTTTTTGGCGGACAGCCCAAGAGAAACCGAGGTATGGAGAACTATCCCTCCACCATCCTTCACAGGGATGTTAGGAGGTTGGTGGTTCTGCTTCCAGTGGAGGAGCAGTAAAGGATCCCCACCATGGTGTGTTTCGGTTGGTAAAGGACAGTAAAGGATCCCCACCATGGTGTGTTTCGGTGAAGGATCAAGACCCTCCCCACTACCATCCTCTTGGAGGCTGGTGGTGTGTTTCGGTGAAGGATCAAGACCCTCCCCACTACCATCCTCTTGGAGGCTGGTGGTGTGTTTCGGTGAAGGAGGTCGTAATGTCATCAAGGACAATGTGTGTTGTTGATGGACATTAAAACTACCTTGAAGATAGTTATTCATGTTGTGACATAATACGTTCATATCTATGCATGCAACGTTGTTTTCATGGTCACGGGGAGAATTTCATATCTAGAAGTTTAACTGTTTGGTTATGGTGGTCTACTTGGATTCTAGAATCAGTAGACCAAGTGGGAGGTGTAGAACTTTCCAGTAGGGGTAACTATTAATATATATATATATATATATATATATAACAAGTGATGGATGTTATTATGTTCTGGGGTATAATTGTGTACATTTACCGCCTTATTTCAAAAGCAGGCATATTTATGTTATATTTCATATATGTTATAATCTTACTAGGTTACAAGTTTGTTTTATTATTATTCCTGGTCTCCTCACTGTGTGTCTGTATATGCTTAATTAGACACAGTGTGCTAGCGCGTCGCCTTTAAGTTTCATTTTCATTTAATTGATGGTCAGGACTGGTACGCCTTGCCGGTGAGTGACTATAAACTGGCATTGGTAGTAATACAGATCGAAAAGATTGATATCACATGATTGTGTAACTTCATTAGTTAATTCTGGTGAATGTTTTTTTTATGTTTTC
This sequence comes from Spinibarbus caldwelli, assembly GCA_039654775.1. Taxonomy (NCBI): domain Eukaryota; kingdom Metazoa; phylum Chordata; class Actinopteri; order Cypriniformes; family Cyprinidae; genus Spinibarbus; species Spinibarbus caldwelli. The sequence continues at coordinate 13,326,416 of CM077265.1, read as the reverse complement.
ATTGCAGGTTTATAACCTAACCCAACTAACCTACCAGATAGCTAACAGGCTAGCGTAGCGGTAGCATTAGGCTATCTAGTTTCTGGATGGTTATTGTGTATGTGTGCACAATAAAAGCTTATAAAGCGACTCGAGTTGTATCCGCCGTGCTTGTCCTGAAACCCTTCCAGTGGGGAGTTTATTGAGCTATAGCAGGTAGCTTAGTAGAGAACTGGACATTCTGATTACTGGTATTTAATAATTATTTACTGTATCAAAGTGAAAAAAAAATAGTACTGTAGTACTATCATCACTGGGTTCCTATAGTTATGGAAATGCTGAAAATAAAGCTGGAGTTTTTTTTTTTTTTAGGAAAATCAGCAAGATCTGGAAATTGATAGAAATTAGTAATCTTAAATCTTAATCTTAAAAGTAATTTTAAAAACTTTGGTTAGATGTTAAGTATTATGTATGGAGCATACTTTTTTTCTGTTTCATCAGCTGGAAAGTGCTTTAATGTAAATTTATATTTGCTCAAAAGCCCTAAAAGTCACCTAAAAATTGGCCAAACAGTTTCACAAAGTGAGTCATTAGCAAATTGGTCTGAATAAAAATTATTTTTTACAAAAGTCATCCAATTATCACAAAGAACAACTAGACTGGTCATGGAAATAAATAAATAAAAATCAAATAAATATATAAATATATTTTTAATACAGTTTATTTTTTTCACATTATATAAATACCAGTTGGGAAGCAAAATGTGCTTTATTTTCATGACAAAATAGGCCTCATTTTCTTCAATCTAATAATAATTTCTTATTTATTTCTTTTCATTTTGAGGTGAAATATGAGCCTCTGAAATTATTGACAGGTGCCTTGTGACTCCTCCACATATGAGCCTAAATAAAGCATAAAGCCACTTGACAGTACAAAGTATTTTTGAATAATTTCATTGTTTGAAGCTCTCATTTCTCATTCACACAGAGCCAATCCCTCCTCGGACGCTGACAGACTCTACAGGCAAGTAGAGGAATGTGCTGCTTTCCCTTTCTTTATATCAGAGAGCACATATGCTGTTAGTCGCATCTCAGTAGCTAATTTATGTAACCCATGTGACTTCAGCGCTCTATATTTATCTCTCTGTCTACCACTATACTCTTATTCTCCACTACATCAGAAGGTTCAGCACTCCAGTTTGTGAGGTGACCTACATAACGTGTGGCATTCTCTGATCCTTCAGCTTGTGTTCAGGTTTAGGAACGGTTTTATGTTCCTGAAGACGTCCTGCTCTTTGCTTTCATGTCAAACATGATCGGTTCTTACATTTTAAAGGATCATAAAGTGGATTTTAATGTGTTGCTATGTGGTTGTTAGGTGGTGATCTAAACTGTGAATCTTGTTCTTCAGGTGTGGAGTATCAGGAAGTGGAAGCGCACCTGCTGCGTGAGAAGACTGGCTTTGGCTTTAGGATCCTGGGTGGAGACGAGGCGGTGCAGGCTGTGAGTCCGGAGGCCCGTGACAAGGCTCGTATGGGGCAGGATAAACAGATACTGGTCCATATCTGTAGAGCTCCACGAGCAGCAGATGGAAACATACCTGAAAAAATCATTTCCTGCTTCCTTCAGCTACTTATACAACATTACCATACCAAAACCATGTTTTTTGGGGGCATGTACCATGATAATATGATATATAAGTGTAGTGGTTATTATAGTTTTGAAAATTTCGGTAGTAGTTATTAGAGATGGGCTTTGTGATGCTGAGTGACAGAGACTACCATTTAAAAGTTTGTGGTCAGTAAGATTTTTTGTTATTGAAATAGGTTTCTTGTGATTACCAAAGCTACATTTATTTGATCAAAACAGTGAAAAATAATATTGACCAACATTATTAGAATTTAAAACAACTGTTTCTGTTTTATAATGTAATGTATTCCTGTGATGCAAAGCTGAATTTTCAGCAGTCATTACTCCAGTAAATAATGAACATTATGTTTATAATGTATTTGTGAAAACCATACTTTTTCCAGGATTACCTGATGAATAGAAGGTTAAAAAAGATTGGATTCATTTAAATATACATTTTTGTAACATTATAAATGTTTTTACTGTCACTTTAATCGATTTAATGCCTCCTTTCTGAATAAAAGTATTAATTTCTTTAAAAAAAATCTTACTGACCCCATACGTGCAGGCTGTTTTTGCTCATATGTCAGACTTATTATTTGTCTGATGACATTTGATGAGATAAATTTGTGTCCCATCAAGTTTCAAAATATTTTTTTTTTAAAAGTATAAAAAAATTGCTAGATGAATACACATTACTACCTGATTATGTTTATATATATATATATATAATATATATATATACACACACATACACAGTGCTGCTTGAAAGTTTGTGAACCCTTTACAATTTTCTATATTTCTACATAAATATGACCCAAAACATCATTAGATTTTCACACAAGTCCTGAAAGTAGACAAAGAAAACCCAATCCAATGAATGAGACAATAATATTTTCCTTGTCATTTTTTATTGAGAAAAATGATCCATTGTTACATATCTGTGTGTTGCAGAAGTATGTGAATCTCTATGATTATCTATTAATTTGAAGGTAAAATTAGACTCCATCTGTTCAGAGGTGTTTTCATTCAGTGGGATGACTATCAGGTGTCATTGCCTGCCCTGTTTTATTTAGAGAACAGGGATCTATCAAAGTCTGATCATGTTTGTGGAAGTGAATCATGGTACGAACAAAGGAGATCTCTGAGGACCTCAGAAAAAGAGTTGGCTGGAAAAGGTTACAAAACCATCACTAAAGAGTTTGGACTCCACAAATCCACAGACATTGTATACAAAAGGAGGAAATTCAATACCACGGTTACCCTCCCCAGAAGTGGTTGACCAACAAAGATCACTCCAAAAGCAAGACATGTAATAGTCTGTGAGGTTGCAAAAGTCCCCAGGGTGACTTCTAAGCAACTAAAAGCCTTTCTCACATTGGTTAATGTTAATGTCTATGAGTCCACCATCAGGAGAGCACTGAACATCCACGATGTGCATAGCAGAGTGACAAGAAGAAAGCCACTGCTCTCTAAAAAGAACATTGTCATCTGCAGTTTGCTAAAGATCATGTGAACATGCCAGAGGACTATTGGAGAAATGTTTTGTGGACAAATGAGACCAAAATAGAACTCTTTGGTTTAAATGAGAAGTGTTACGTTTGGAGAAAGGAAAACACTGCATTCCAGCATAAGAAACTTATCCCATCTATGAAACATGGGTGGTGGTAGTATCATGGTTTGGGCCTGTTTTGCTTCATCTGTGCCAGGATGACTTGCCATCATTGATGGAACAATGAATTCTGAATTATACCAGCAAATTCTAAAGGAAAATTTCAGGACATCTGTACGAGAACTGAGTCTCAAGAGAAAGGGGGCCATGCAGCAAGACAACGGCCCCAAGCATAGAAGTCATTCTACTAAAGAATGGTTAAAGAAGAGCTAAGTTAATGTTTTGGAATGGCCGAATCAAAGTCCAGACCTTAATCCAATTGAAATGTTGTGGAAGCAGTTCATAGGAGGAAACCCACCAACATCACAGAGTTGAAGTGGTTCTGTACTGAGGAATGGGCTAAAAATCCAACAAGATGTTGTAAAGGACTGATCAGCATTTACAAGAAACTTCACCTGCAGTTATTGCTGAAAAATGGGGCCACACCAAATAATGAAAGCAAAGACTCACATACTTTTGCAAGGCACAGATAGGTAACAATGAATCATATTTCTCAATAAATAAATGATGAAGAAAATATTTTTGTCTCATTTGTTTGATTGGGTTCTCTTTGTCTACTTTCAGGACTTTTGTGAAAATCTGATGATGTTTTGGGTCATATTTATGCAGAAATAAAGAAAACTGTAAAAGGTTCACAAACTTTCAAACAGCACTATATATATATATATATATATATATATATATATATATATATATATATATATATATATATTATATGGTTTGTGGGGTTAAATTTACAGCAAAATTAACTATATTGTGAGATGTTACAATTAAATTAAAATGACTCATACCGTGTATTTTTATTCTAATGCCCAGTTCAGATTTTATTTTTGTTGCTTTTTTTCTTTCTTTTTTTCTCGCATTTTAGTTTTATTTCAGTGTAGTTTTCATCCCTTTCATTCCATCACAAATTGTTCCATCTGCCTGTAATGAAACACAAAGCACTTTGATTGGTTGTTTTACATGTCAATCAAACAGCTACTTTTTAAATTAGGTAGCTGATGTTGTTGTATATTTCTTTATTAATTTGACAGAATATGTTGATACTCTGAATCAGGGTTGAAAAATATATTTTATTATTTTGCGCTGCATTTCTTTATTTGTATTTTGGTTAACACTTTTTTTTTACAGCTTGTTTTCTTCTTCATAAAAGTTATGGTTAGCAATAACACAGAGCTTGTTCCATACCATGGTACAGAGCAAGTAACAAATAAACTAAACATCTGATACCTTGAATATACCATTTACCACCACCACTGTACATTTTTGTAAACAATGAGCGGCTTCATTTTACAGAGATTCTGTGCAGAATTGTGGCTGTTAAACGCATCCAAACTGAATTGTCATGGATTTTCTTGGATTTTAAATGACAGTTTATTTACAGTCGTCTCTTTGCTAGTTGTCTTTGGTAATCTCTGGTAATTTAATTTAATTTCTTAAATAAATTCCAGCAGTTGAGCAACTTTCTGTCAGGCTAGATATGTATAATCCCATCAGCCAGTCAAGAAAATTGCTGTTTGAACATGTAAAACCGGTGACGATATTATTATGAGACCGTGCATGTCAGTTCACATTAATATGATGACTGATTTTTTCCTCACAGATTGTGATCGGAGCAATCATAGAGAACAGCCCTGCGGAGCGCGACGGCAGACTGCGTCCGGGAGATGAGCTGGTCTCGGTTGACAGGATGCCTGTGGCGGGGAGACCACACCGCTACGTCATCGACCTCATGCACGCAGCGGCACGAAACGGACAGGTCACCCTGACCGTCAGGAGGAGAGTTCTGCCGCAGCAGGGTGAGCGAAACTCTTCTCAAAAAAAAAAACCTTCAGTGACGACAAACCAACTAAAGCAACAATTTTATCCTCAAAACCAGTCAGTCACTGCACTGTCAGGGTTGATTAAACAACTAATTCCATAATATAGGTATTTAGGATGAGTAACAAGCAATGTTTTTTAGTTTCTTTAACCCTTTTTTTCTGACTATTATTTCATATCCTGAGGAATTACATTATCAAGAAGTAAAAGCGCAGTAATTGGTGGCAATTATCTCTTGCTGTGGTTGTGCGTTTGCGTTGACTGAGATTGTGTTTGCTGCCACCTGCAGGCCAGCCATGTGAGGAAAACGGTGCAGCGGCCAATCAAAGCAGTTCTCCTCGGGGTCATGCCGTGTGCCCGGTCAACTTGCCCCCCACCACTGATGTAGTTATCCACCGAAAGGAAAGCGAAGGCTTTGGCTTCGTCATCATCAGCTCCCTCAACCGTCCAGAGACCACAAACACAATAAGTAAGTTCTGCATTCACATAGCTGTTTATCTGATGCTCACGAATGCATTCTTTTACACATGGTGATGTATTAAAGGAACATGTTTATTAAGACAGACTATTATTATCTTAGAATAAAGTTCAGTTTGTAGTGTAGATGTGTTGAAAGTATGGGATCAGGCCAATTATGTGTTTAAGCGAAAGTTTAAGCGAGGAAGCTGATTCATCTTATCCACTAAATCAAATCAAAATAAAATAAATGGATATATAGCAAATTAAGCCTATTTTAGTACCATGTGAGATTAGTGTTGAGAATATTTATTATAGTAATTTATATAATTTATAAATAATATTAATAATTATAATAATTTATAAATAATATAATAATATATTATTATAGTATTTATTACTGTTATTATTATTATATAGTAATGAAGCCTATTTTAGCACCACTGAGATTAATAGTTGAGAATATTTTAATAGTAATATACATACTTTATGAATATAAATAAATACTTTTATTATGGTTATATTAATGATAAATATTTTTGTTTTTATTAGAACAAATTTGTAATAATTTATAAATTATAGATATAAAAATAACATACATTAATAGTAGTTTATAATTTATAATAGTAATATTAAAATATGTATTATAACAAATAAAGCCTAGTTTGGTACCATCAAGGGCCAAACAGGGCAAATTAGCGTTAGAGCGCAATTCCATAAAAGCGCAGAAGGAAGTGGAAAATTCTGCGTGTGATTTACTGACAATGCACACATTAAAGAACACAGACGCAGCCAGATCATTTCCATAATGGCCAGAGCAATCTACCAAGAGCAGGGCAAATTATCACCTGCTTTAAGACATGCTTTTTTTGGGTGTTAAATAATGGCGCAAATACTAGTAATTTGATGAGCGCAAAAGTTAGTAAATTGCGTTGTGTGATTCATTTTAATACTGTCCTCTAATAAATTTTGCGTCTGAAAGGAAACTCTTACAAACGCATATTCAATAAGGTCAGGCGCAAAAATAACGGTCCATGCCTTTTCAGTGCTAATTCTTCTTGCGAGTTTTAAGTAAATCCTGACAGTACTATTTTAACGCCAAAAGATAGTTTGCGTTGGCGCAAGCGGTTACTAAATAAATCTGGCCCTAAAATTACTATTTGAGAATTTTGAGAATATTTCTAATAGTAATGTAAATAAATTACAAAATCAAATAAATGTATGATAATAATGTTAATAAATATGTTTACCTTATATTAAAATTAAACATTTATTATTATTATTATTATTATTATTATTATTTGTAGTAAATATTGGGGGGGGATTACAAAAGTAAAATGTGTTACCATAATGAGAATTCAAAGGAAAAACATGCTCAGTTGTGATGAAAATATCACAATGTAAAAAATAATTAACAGTACTAAAACAGACTTAATTCTCTTTATGTAAATATTATTTCTATTTTTTATTTAATTTTTATATTAAATATGACGTTACTTATTATTTATTTTTAATTACAATATGACCAAAATGTTTTACATGCAATTCTCACGATGTTTACATTTATATGTTTTGTAGCTGTGCCACATAAGATTGGCCGCATCATCGAGGGCAGTCCGGCTGATCGCTGTGGGAAGCTGAAAGTTGGTGATCGTATTATGGCTGTCAACTGTCAGTCTATTATCAACATGCCTCACGCTGACATTGTCAAGCTGATCAAAGATGCTGGACTCACTGTCACCTTGCACATCATCCCAGAAGAAGGTACGATCAGAATATGTTACAACAAAGAAAGATTTCTGTCGTCTTCCTTTGTAAACATAATCATTTTTTGCCCTAGACGTAAACGGTGCTCATTCAGCCCCTACATCAGAGAAGCAGAGTCCCATGGTGGCCCAGAAGCACAGCCCTCAGACTCAGTCCAGCCCAGCAGCCCAGCAGAGCCCGACCGTGGCTCATCCCAGCCCACCAGCCCCTCACCCCAGCCCAGCCACCACACAGCCCAGCCCCCTGCTGATGGAGCCGGGCCCTGGAGCTCCGCACAGCAGCCCACCAGTGACTCAAAGCAGTCTGCCTGTGAGTCAGGCTGGCCTGGAGGCCATGCAGTCGGGCTCAGCAATGACTCAGGCTGCTCCTGTTGTGGATCCAGGCATACAGGGAGTTCAACCCACCTCCATCGGATCAGTGCCAGTACCACCACAGCTGTACCTTCATGACACCAGGTACTGTTTGCCCGGAAATGTAATTCTTATGGCTTCAAAATCAACATCTATCTATCTATCTATCTATCTATCTATCTATCTATCTATCTATCTATCTTTCTATCTATCTATTGTTCTATTGTTCTATCTATCATACTATCTATCTGTCATTCTATCGTTCTATCTATCTATCTATCTATCTATCTATCTATCTATCTATCTATCTATCGTTCTGTCTTTCTTTCTTTCTTTCTATCATTCTATGTATCATTCTAGACTGCATTCATACTGCATAAAGAAATTGCAATTTTTATACCATTAAGATTTTGTTTTATAGCATTATTTTTTATCACCATTAATCACATTTTCCTCAAAATAATCATTACTGTATTTTGTCTAGATGCTTCTGAGTATTTACTGTAATTTCTAAAATAATAGCTCTAATGAAAATTCTCATGTATTACAATATACTGCAATATAACGTAGTTTACAATTCAAATAATATATAATTTTGTTTTTCATTATGGTAATGACATTTTTTAAGAAATGTTTCTTAATTGTAAAGAAATTTAACTGGTACAAAAACATTGTTTATGTGAAATATAAAATATATTATAAATTAAAGTATTTTTAATTCATTAAAATCATTTTAAATTAAAATACATTAATAATTGATAAATTGTAATTTCATATTATTCCTTTTGACTTTTGAGGTGAAATCTGAGTCAGGCTTGTTCTTGACATGCTTCCCGACCCATCTAAATCCCTTCATTTTATTCTTGTGTTGTTCCACGTGTCCACATCTGTTTAAAGGCTTCTCTCAGGTAGTCTTTGGGCTCAACCAAACTGCCTTGGGCAGTCTCACATCATGCTTCGAGCGTCTGCGGTCTTTTTCTCGCACCAGCCCGAGTAACATCACTTAACACTTCATGATAAATTATTTACCTCCTCAATAATACATGCTTCTCCTCTCAGGAAGGGGTTGCACATTTTTTTTCCTAGGGTTGGCTCAAGACAGCTCTGATTTATGCATCATGAAAGATGGGAACTGAGACTTGATAAATATGGCCCATGAGCAGAGCCCTGGTCACATGATTAGAGAGGGAAAAAAAGATCACCGCTAGACATTGAGCAAACAACATGTGTTGTTTTTATTGTGCATTGGACGTGATAGTATTTAAACCAACATTCACAGAGAGTTTAGGTGGTTTATTCTTGAATTTTGTGGGAAGTGTGTAGATGAAGTTGAATTGTAAGACAGGATTGCTTAATTTGATCTTCTTGGTACCTACAGGTCCGAAGTTAAAGCCAGGCAGGATGTTAAACCAGATATCTGCCAAGCTGCATACACAGACTACAGACAGCCTCCGGTGGACTACAGACATCCTCCTGTAGCAGACTACAGACAGCCGCCCACCATGGAGTACAGACACCCACCTGCTCTCATAGACTACAGACAGCACTCCATCGCCGATTACAGACCACAGGTTAACCTGCGCATTTTATTACACAATAATATTACTTGACATCCAAAGTATTATACAGTTACAGTACAGCGCAGCTGGAAAATCAATAAAATCACCATTAGAAGAGTATTTGTCCTGTACACTGAATAAAAAAATAAATAACACATTTAAATGCAGTTTGATCTCATCAACGTTTTGTATTACATAAAGGACTTTTTTGTGATTTTTGGTGTTAAGGACATATATATAAATTCATATTAAATATTAATACTAAATCTAAATGAAAAATAAAAGCTAAATAAAAGTCAAATGTGGGGGTTGTCTTGAAAAGCAGCTTGCCACACTTCATTTTTCTAATTTATTTAAAAAAAAATTTATTTTTCCAGGACTATGACTATTTCACTGTGGAACTGGAGAAAAGTGTGAAGGGATTTGGCTTTAGTATCCGCGGAGGACGGGAATACAAGATGGACCTGTTTGTGCTGAGACTGGCTGAGGATGGACCTGCGATCCGCAACGGCAGAATGAGGGTGAGAAAACTCTGCAGACTGTTAGATGGAAAAGACTTTTGATAATTGCTCTTTTACAAATGAGAGTCTCACAATCAAACTGTTAAAATCTATTTTGAAAGTTTCATCCTGTGAAAACACGCAATTTTTTTATGTGAAAGTACATTTGACTTACAGCATATGTAGTACAACAATTCAAAAGTTTGGGGTTACTGTAGGGGTGGGCAATATACTGGTAGAAATTTGTCAACCGGTAGAGATTTTAGATTATCGTTTAGATATTGCTGTGCTACCTGGTCACGAAAACTTACTGTTTGCATGCGTTTTAAGCATTGTGGTTTAAAAACAAGTGATTTTAAGCCATTAAAGCACAATCAGCAGCAAAAGAGAACTCATTTCACTATCTGTGCATGCACGTGAAGACAGTGCTCATAGAGCGCGGGAGTATTGAACGGAGTTATTTTTGCCACTTTATGTATGTGTAAAAATGGCCTTGATTTTCAAGTATCTTCGTAATTTAGGTCTTAAGTGAAAGCAAACAGCTGAGAAAGAAAACGTGTAACAGCATATTGAATTCAGGCAGCTCTTAAAGTGACAGCAGCCTAATAATCCTGCTCTCTGTCATTCATGTTAATCAAACAACAAAACAAGAAAAAAATCTCACTGCTCTTGACTAAATCAATAAATAGTTTCTTATTCTTATTTAATCAGTTTACTTGTCTTCAGTGAGCTTGAGTTTGTTTATTTTTAAATTTAGGCTAGTATTAGTTTTTTTGCGACATTGACACTGGTGACAAGAATTATGAAATTTCTATGGTATCAAAATTTTTGATATCATAAAGACCTTATTTAACGCATAAATAACTATATTGTGATAAATATTGTTACAGTGAAGTAAAATTACTCATATCATGATATAGGATTTTGGTCATATCGCCCACCCCTAGGTCAGTATATTTTTTTATTCAACAAGGTTTCATTAAATTGATCAAAAGTAATAGTAAAGATATTTATACTGTTACAAATCTATTTCAAATAAATGCTGTTCTTTTGATTTTTTTTTTTTTTCATTAAAGAATCTTGAAATATTAAGCAACATGACTATTTTCAACATTAATATAATAAGACAATTTTCTCAGCATATTAGAATGATTTCTGAAGGATCATGTGACATTGAAGACTGGAGTAATGATGCTAAAAAATTCAGCTTTGCATCACAGGAATAACTTACATTTTAAATTATATTACAATAGAAAACAGTTATTAGAATCATAATAATATTTCACAGTATTACTTTTTTTCTGTATTTTTGATCAGATAAATGCAGCCATGGTGAGCATACCCAAACTTGTTAACAATAGTGTCTTTGCATTTATTACTTGACTGTGATTGGTCAATTATCATAAAATAAACACCTTCAAGATTATACAAAATCCTGATGTAAAATATTCCCCGTGTTTTCGCAGGTTGGAGATCAGATTATTGAAATTAATGGTGAGAGTACGAGAGACATGAGTCACGCTCGTGCCATCGAGCTCATCAAGGCGGGCGGTCGTCGAGTACGTCTGCTGTTGAAAAGGGGCACAGGACAGGTGCCGGAATATGGTGGGTACCGCAACACACAAAGCCAAAAACTCCATTTTAATCTTTTAAAAGTTGTTCAATTTAAAAGAAATTTTGTTTTTTGTAGCCATTACCAACGTTTCACACGAACATAGAATTGATAATTGTGTTTTAAAACTAAAAACCTGATGATTTTGGCTGAAGTAATGGAGCGAATGCTCATAAATGTGCTTATTGGAGTGCACCGGGAAACAATAGCTCAAATGGGATACGGTGGTCTTGACGGTTTGTTTGCGCTGAAAGCTTTCTGTTAAAAGCTTAAAAGCATTTGATGACTCACTATATCAATTAAACCCTTCAGTGAACTGAACATTTAGTGGCAAAACGTCCAGTAGCCTGTAACTAGTATTCTTTTAACTCTTCTCCTCTGTCAGCTGCTCTGTTTCTCTAACTCTAATCTGCAATGCAATAGTTCAGTCTTTTACTTCCTGTCCTGTAGGAATGGTACCTACCAACCTTACCATGTGCATGAAAAGCGACACTCTAGCCTCACCCTATTTCTTCATAATGGGACACTCTAAAGACACGGTTTGTGGCATCATGCATGCCTCTCTGCTTATTTCTTTTATGTCTGTAGATTTTCTCTCTGCTTTTGTTTTTGGTTGGCACTCTAGCATACGTCACATGTCTCAGTATCTTTTAACTGTGATTGGTCGCAAAGTGTTTGTGTGTAGTTTTGTGTCACTGTGTGCATGCATGTGCGCATGACAGTGTTGGGAAGCTACACTGAAACTGACGGAAGCAGTAATGTGGTTTAAACAAAAATCAAGCTACCTGTTACTAACAAAATGTAGCTAACTACATTGAAGTTTCTTAATAAATTATTAGAAATTACCAGAGCACTATTTATGGAAAATTAAGAAATTAGCAAAGGGGCAGTTAAGGTGTGGGCATTAAACTTGAACAGATAAATGTATGTTAATTACAGTTAATACAACTAGAAATAATAAATATATATTCAGATTTGTTTTATATATACGTATTTCCTGTGTGTGTGTGTGTGTGTGTGTGTGTGAATATAGACAGAGAGAGACAGAGAGACTTTAAGTAGAAATGTTCAGATTTACATTTATAGATACTTATAATTGTATATGTAATTATTGTTATATTATATACATTTACAAATTTACAATTATACTTTTATATTTAGGATCTATAAATATATCTTCAAATTCCATATAATTCCATAATTATTATTTTTTTTGTATTAAAAATTATATTTTGATTACTTCATATAATTATTTCCTGTTTGACCCTCATAATACATATGTTTATTATCTAAATACATTTTTATTATAGAATATAATATAAATTATATATATATATATATATATATATATATATATATATATATACACACACACATACACTGAAATACCGTGTATGTGTCTGTGTGTATATATATATATATATATATATATATATATATATATATATATATATTTTTTTTTTTACATAATATCAATTTTGTATATAAATAATGTAGCGAGATGAAAACATTGTAATACTTTGTGAAATACTGTATTCATTACTATGTAGAATAGCACAAAGTGACTCATGAATAAATAAAGTAGTTCATTTATATAAACCATCCAAATAAACCAATTCACTAAAATGAATCAGACTTCCCAAAATTACAGATGAGGAAGAGTAGAATTACATTACCTTTTACCATAAACTAGCTTGTTACTAAAAATGCTAGTAAAAAGTTTTTTGCTCCCCAACACTGTATGATTTGTGTTGTGTCCACTGGCAGTAACCTTGCTGTGCAGTCAGGTGTAACGGGTGATTCACAGGTTCATTGTGTTTCCTGGTAGACAGTGCCGCCTCCCGGAGTGCTGTCTCTCCAGCCGCCCCTGCCTTGTCGGAAGTAGTCTCACCCCACTAGCGTGACACTCGCCCTTCGCCGTCACCCGTCATCTCATCCAGCCTCAAACCCTGGACTTTCAGTGGCATTCTGTGACAGTCTGGACCAATCACGGCGCCCCTGGTGGTCAGTTTTGTGGGGCTTCGCCCGCAGAACGAAGGGTGGCAGGTCCACCTGTAAGAGCTGTGCTTTGAACAGCCTAAAAAACGGAGGAGATGGATTATAAAAGTCGAAAATATTAAGAACAGATGGAGACACATCAACCTCAAATGGATTGTCGCATCCAACTTGTTTTTCATATAGTCTCTGATCCAAGTTTGTTTTTCGTTTTTTCCGGACGATCCAGATGAACAGCAGCCAAAGATGCGTGGCTCGCCCTCTCGCTGTTTAATTCTGGATCCAGACCGGAAACTTCTCACAGGGGAACGAGCCGAACTTTCAACGCCTCGTTCTTCCGTCCGGTGGACCCGAGCTCTCTCTATTTGTTTATCATGTAGAGGTTGTTTATTTTTTGTATCATTTCAAGATGTTCATACCAAGCCCCTAGCTATACCGGGGGTCAAATATCGCAAATATATGTGTAGCATGAAAAGAGATTTCCGAAGAAACAAACAAACTTCTGAGTTGAGAACTGCAAAGTTTCAGTATTGCGTTTCGTTTTATGTCTGATGGGAAAAAAGTCACCATAGACATTGTGAAACACTGACAGTAAATATAAAGGGAGACCGCCATGATGGAGATACAAGGGTAAGTATCATGCCTGAGTTATGGGAGGTAAATGCATATCAATCGCCAAATCTGCCGCATGGACGTATCCCTTTAGATCCCAAGACAATATGTTACATTAGTATGGTTTAGTCGATGAATTCCACACCCAGCCAAATGTTCGGTTACATCGTGAACTGAACCGAGGAAGGACTGCGGATGTTTTCGAAGCCTCAGTGTGTCAATCCGGCCTCATTGGCCCTGTACTGTGCACCACCACTGTGGATTTGGGGTGCCATCTTACACCTCACAAGCTTCATTCCCATGTCTCTGATGGCTCCGTATAATTAGCGGAGCTAATTAAAAAAGATGGTTTTTCAGGACAGTTTGGTCTGAGACCAGGAGACATGTAGTCTTTCACCGTGTCCTAACCAAGTGCGACGTGACAAATAATTTGCCTGTTCGCTCTGAACGTGAAAATGCTGCATGATGCAACAAAATCACATCCAGTCAGAACCTGTTTGATGTATAATACACAGCAATGTGGATTTTGGATTAATAAGATAACTATAGACGTGGCTACATACAGATAAATGTGGGTTTTGGACCAATACAATAACTGTGGGCGGAGCTACATACAGATAAATTTGGAATTTGGACCAATATGATAACTATGAGTGGGGCTACATACAGATAAATTTGAGATTTGGACCAATATGATAACTATGGGCAGGGCTATGTACAGATAAATTTGGGATTTGGACCAATATGATAACTATGGGCGGGGCTACATACAGATAAATTTGGGACTTGGACCAATAAGATGATAATGGGCGGGGCTACATACAGATAAATTTGATTTTGGACCAATACGATAACTATGAGCGGGGCTACATACAGATAAATTTGAGATTTGGACCAATATGATAACTATGGGCAGAGCTACATACAGATAAATTTGGGATTTGGACCAATAAGATGACAGTGGGTGGGGCTCCATACAGATAAATTTGGGATTTGGACCAATAAGATGACAGTGGGTGGGGCTCCATACCGATAAATTTGGGATTTGGACCAATAAGATGACAGTGGGTGGGGCTCCATACAGATAAATTTGGGATTTGGACCAATAAGATGACAGTGGGTGGGGCTCCATACAGATAAATTTGGATTTTGGACCAATAAGATGACAGTGGGCGGGGCTACATACACAAATGTGTTTTATTTTTGACCAATAAGATGTAATTATGGGTGGGTCTACCTAGAAAATTGGCACAATTTCCTGCCGCTTGTTACAGTTGTGGCTAGTTGGGACAAAAAGTCAACATTAAATCAAAACTGACTCTATTTACTTTTTTAATGGACATTCCTGATAAAGATGTGTGTAATAATTTGGTATACCAGTTATCGGCCGATAGTGGTTATTTAATTGTGCATTTTATTTGTGATATTTAAAATGCTCATTTCCTCTGTTTTTATGTTTAGGTTACATTTGCCGTCTTCTGAAAATTCTAATTTAACAACACTGTTAAAAGTAATTGTAACTGTACATTATAATGTTGTGATGCCCAAATTCACTTGTAGCATTTAAAACTATTGTTTTTTTTAGTGTTTTATTCTTATTTATCTAGAAAAAAATGGTATGGAATTTTAATATTGGCCATTTATCGGTTATCTGCAATAACATGAAAACAATTATCGCCATATTGGTTTCAGCCAGAACTTTATATTCCGGTCACTTTGCTTTCTTTTGTGTTTTATCACGTCATGCTTGGTTAAGACACGGTTAAGGTTCAGCTGGGAACAAAGACGAGGAAAAAGGATGTTTTTAAATGATGGGGGCATGATCAGGGTCTCTCTAGCATGAATGGGTGGGACCCAGTTGTATGGGGCAGAGTGCCTTATTGGCAGGACAAAGAGCAGTATGAAATATGCATTTTACATAAAAAATAGAAATATCTTAAGAGCTGAGCTTTTGTTTTCACCTTTGATTCAACGGTGACAAACTTTGCCAATTTTTTTCTGATGTTGTGAAATTGTTTCGTTAGTAAAAACAATGTATAAAGATCAAAAATTCTGATCTGGCACATGTGGACAGTGGTAGGAGAAAATATATCAAGATTTTGTGTTTGCTACGGCAAACAATGTTTTATCCGAACCTCTGTCGTTCTGACCTTTTCATTAGATGGAAGAGACAGTGTTAATGGGTTTCATACAGTGATAGTGATCAACAGAAACATTTACAGTGATTGAATCTCACAGTGTGGCAGGAGGGTTTGATGCCATGCAGTGTTTTGCCTCTTTTTGTATTCATTTAATTGTGAAATTGTCTTATGCTGCTCTGCACCTGTCATTCAGATCACAGGCTGATAACTGTGCCAATTTAATTGTTCTTGAGGTATGTGGAATGTAATTCCAGAGCGGTTTTGTGAACCACAGAATATCCTGAAACTGCATCGGGAGCTGCATTGAAAAAGTTGCATATCAATACAAGTTTATCACATTCCTACTTCTTAACACTGCAAAAAAAAAAAAAAGTCACTCAGTATTTTGTCTCGTTTTCCTGTAAAAATGAAACATTCTTAAAACAAAGTACATTTTTTGGAGAACACAATTAAATAGATTTGAAAACACCAAACATTTCTTGACAAAAGTAATCATTACAATTATAAATATTAAATTTATTCATCTAATATGATTTATGATTTATTTGATTTATTTAAAGATAATAGATTACATGTATCTTTAATAATTTATTTTTTCTTGTTTTAAGCATAAATCTGACTAAATTAGGGATAATTATGCTTTAAATAAGAAAAAAAGCCCTCTTTGCTAATGGTGTAAGAGGAATAAACCCAATTTGATATATATTATCAAGTAAATTCATCTTATTTTAAGAATGTTTAGATATTTTTGCTGGAAAACTATAAAAATAAAGATTCATAAAGTTTTTTTTTTTTTTTTTTTGCAGTTGAAACAAGATAGTGTATATTAGTAATGTGTGCCACAATAAAACGCTCCCTGTTCATATCTCCCTGATGGTTTTGTAGCTAGCACATAATATTTGTAGTCTCCATTGATTGCCATCATTAGGTGCAGTGTGCTAGATTAAACTGCTGTTTACATGGAGAAGACAGACAGCGAGAAACGGTGAAGGAAAATGTGGATGCATTTATTGCACAGCTCATAGCTTTTACTGTTTGAAGCTGTATCCTGCCTGCTGTGAAAATAAGACAAAGAAAAAAAAACATTTTATATTATTGAGGAAAATATTGAATCTGTTAAAGATGGCACATGCCGGGGCCCATTCAGATCAATATTACTGTCTAGTGTTAGATGTGTATTTACCTTGTACAGCTGTACTCCTATAAATATGGTTTAATGTATTATTGATAGTTTCAAAGACTAAGTGATCAAATATTTTTATGAAATACAACAGTACGGATATAATAAATTTTGCTAAAATCTTGTTTACCTGTATGATATTCTGATATACTGTTAAATAAACTCTTGACAAGGTCTAAAGTTCATTTTATATCTCTCATTATACTCATGTCTGGTTCTCAGAGCGTAAGCATTTATTCATTGTGTTAGATAGAGATAGTTTTTCATGTCACACTGGGGCAAGTTGTCACACAAAAAACGGTATACAGTTGTTTAATTAATTTCTTAGCCTTTAATTTCTTTTATTTGAAGCTAAAACTGCAAAGTATGTACTGGAGTGAAATGTGACAACTAGCCCCGGTCTCCTTTTCACGTTGTCCTCCGGACCACAAGATGACGCATTATACTACATTCAATATGTGAAAAACATTCGATGAAGAGGTTAAAAGAACATTCTTTATGGAATATTCGAAATCAAACGAATCCTAAACTACATAATAATGTCCGAAAAGCATAGAAACCTTCCTCCCTGGATGAAATCCGACGTTCAAAGTAGTAAAGACAATGAAGCTGTGAAGAAGAAAACGCGTGGTGAAACCTCAAAAAGAATAGCGAAGAAGCGGCTCAAAAGGTAGAAACTGCTTTAAGAACTATCATTTATAATAACGTTAACGTATTGGATGTTTTTATGAAAAAACAAGTTTATACCCAACGATGTCGTTCTCAGTGTCGTCTCGTATTGGATGAACGAGCGGGAGCTCGTGGAAACAGCGTTTAGCTTTTTGAGGGATGATAAGGTAAACGGATTTCCATTATTATAAACCACTTGTCATCTTTTTAAACCTTCTTTTTTTATTCCATGTGATACAGACTTATTGTTATTTCTCTCATGAATCGTAGGCTTGTGCTAAAGATGCAACGCAAGCCCCAGAGGAGGTCAGGATCATTCCAGAGACAGATGAGGAAGACACCTCAGACTCAGATGTGCAGGACAGGACATTTGTTTCAAACATTGCAGAGCAAGAGACTGTGCCATTTGGAAACTGCATGGAAGAAAGTACCAGTACAAAACCAGACTGCCATCTGAAGCCTCCTTCTGATGGTTCAGGAGCTTCAGAGAAGCCTGATGTGGACGATGAGGCTCTTGAACTTATTCGAGAGATTTTTTTCACATAATTTAAAGTCACGTATTTTATACAGTGCTTGTAAACATCATTTTACCAAATATTTCATCATTTAGTCATCCTCATGTCCTTGCAAACCTGCTTTTCGTGTCTCTTCTGTGAAACACAAAAGGAGATGTTTTGAAGAATGTCCCTAGTCGCTCTTTTCCATGCAGTTACAGCGAATGCCAATTTAATCCTTAAAGGGACCAAAAACTGGCCTAATGAGTTTCAACTGGCCTCTTCAAACTTTTTTTCCTTTTCTTTTTAAAGCTTGACAACTTTATAATGAATTATACTGGACTAGGAACTATTATTGTCTGGAAAATCAATATTATTCAAAATTTCTCTTTTGTGTTCCCTTGAACAAAGAAAGTAATTTGAGTTTAGAACAATATGAGGGTGAGGAAATTGTTACTTTTTTTTTTATATTGCAAGCACTGCTTCAGGGAATGACAGATCTGTTGGTTGATGCCTGAAAAAAGGTGATTTCTGATTTGTGTTCTAAACCTGCTGCTCTTGTAATTGTAATTTGCACACTTGCGCTTTCTTGAGTCCTTTGAGTAAGAAGGAATTAACAAGGAACAAATGAGAATTTTCAGTTACATGTAAGAATAAATTGTATATTTATTCATGTTAATAAAAAAGTGATTGGTACTTCAAGAGGCGTCTAATGTAAGAGTTTACAGTGAGGACAATCTGTCAAATATGGAGTCAATATTTTATTTTGCTGCTCGGGAGACTAGAACAGACACTTGGTGATGCTTAAAAACAGATTACAAGTGTGCAGGTGAATACGAAACTTTTTATTTGGACTCTCAAGAGACACTGAATAATAGGCAAATAAAACATCCTGAACCTCAAGAGTGTCATGTTAAAATTCTTAAATTAAGCAAACTACACCAACAGGATACATGACTAATTTGTCTCCAGACTTTAAAAAAAAAAAAGGAAATTTTCTTCCGAATTAACTATTACAGGGACCTTAATGGAACTAGAAAAGGCTTTGGCACAAGAAAATACGCATCAACAGTGTGATCTATAATCATGCAAATGTAAGAATGTTCAATATGCTTTAAACGAATTATTTCACACTACTTCCCTTATAATTCAGCCATTCAACCAAATACAATCTGCATTAATGGACCCTCAGGTGTCATTCATCAATAATATAAAACACGATTTCTTAAAATGCACATGGATGCTAAACAATCAGTCCTTCCTGAGGTGGAGACCTTGGCACTGCTTGGGGATAATCAAACCAAACATCCCAACCAGATCCTAATACTGTTGTGATGGGTCGTGTCTGAAAGGTTCCTGATGCTACCTCATCTTTTAAGGTTATAACTTAAAATTAACCAAAATTAAATTGTCTGATATTCACATTTAGACCTGCGCTTTTTAAAAGGGAGTATTCTATTCATCCAATCAAAGACAATCAATTTATAATTAAAATACCTGCTTTTAGAAAAATAAAAGATGTCTTTATGAGTGCAATAATAATAACTGTCTTTTAAAGGGATAGTTCACCCAAAATTGAAAATCCTCTCATTAATTACTCACCCTCATGTCATTCCAAACCCGTAAGACCTTCGTTCATCTTCAGAACACAAATTAAGATATTTTTGATGAGATCTGAGAGCTTTCTGACCCTCCATAGACGGCAAGGGTACTACCACAGTCGAGGCACAGAAACGTAGTAAGGACATCGTTAAAACACTCCATGTGATAAATCAGTGGTTCAACCATAATTTTCCGAAACTACGAGAATACATTTTGTGTGCAAAGAAAACAATAACGACTTTATTCAACAATTCGTCATAACACATAAACAACATATGCATGTGGTGCTGCTGACACAGAACATGCATGCGCTGCGCCATGATACTCTCCAAAATGGTGCCAGGGTGACGCGGAGGAGACGAATTGTTGAATAAAGTCGTTATTGTTTTCTTTGCGAACAAAAAGTGTTCTCGTACATTTGTAAAATTACAGTTGAACCACTGATGTCACATGGACAATTTTAATGATGTCCTTACTACCTTTTAGGACCTTGATCGTGGTAGTACCCTTGCTGTCTATGGGAGGGTCAGAAAGCTCTCGGATTTCATCAAAAACATCTTAATTTGTGTTCTGAAGATGAACGAAAGTCTTGATTTTGAACGACAGGAGGGTGAGTAATTAATGACAGAATTTTAATTTTTGGGTGAACTATCCCTTTAAGCTTCTATGTCAATCTTTTTCTATAACGATTGAAATTTTTTTAAAAAGCTGCCCGCTAATTTAAATTCACCAAAATCATTTTTGCACAATGCCTGTGTAACAGGTTTTGTGTCAGTGCTGACGGATCTTTACAGTACCACAAATGACAACCAACCTCAATGTCATGTATTAACAGAATCCTGAAACTTACAGTTGTGATTCAGATTGAAAAGTGACTGAAATGAGCTTTAAATGTTATAAGGAGGAGAGCCCAGCTAGTGTTCAGTGTTCTCGGAAAGAAGAGGCGTCAGGCTGTTCACATGGCCATCAAAAACACTCATCTAAAGACAAAAAAAAAACAAGGGAATCAGTGCTGTTTCAAAACAATTCAAAAACAAAGCACAGAAAAACAACTACTATTACTTACACTCTTCGGCTTATAAACCCCCAGTTTAAAACGACAGCAGACCACGTCCACGCAGAAGCCAACCAGACTGTGCAACATGCCTGCAGAAACAAATCACAATCATTGAATCATTTCAAATTAGATTTTTTTGTTAGCAAATATTCTCTCCATTTACCTGTTGTTGAGAAAATGCCTCCTATGATGCCACAGAGCCGCACGAGGAACTGCCACAAGGGCATGTGCTGCTCAGTCACCTTCACCATCAGAGAGCTGATGTCATACTTCATAAAGATCCCAGAAACCCCATGACTCCCCGCTGCGTGGTTTATCACTCGCTCCTAAAGGAAAGAGAATCCAAACCTGGCATCAGTGATCATCCCTGGGCGGTCATGCATACACAATGTACTTTACAAAGATAACTTTTTAAAATATAACTTTGTAAATCCTGTCAGTTTTAAATATAACTTTCATTTAAACAACAGATGGTTATGAATATATATTTAAAGCTGTCTGTACCCGCTCAGTGACTGAATACTGGTGTGTGTCCGCTGACACCTTGTACGTCTGCAGTTTTGTGGGCACAATGGTAATGAAGTACTGGAACATTTGATTATCTAGCAAAAACGGGGGGAGGGAGCAAAAAAAAAAATTTCAGGCTCATCAGAAATTTAATTTTTTTATGCTGATGTAATATCATTTGTAAGGGGGGAGAATTATATAGAATTAGAAAAATGCCAAAATGGTCTCAGACCAATAATTTACAAAAATAATTAAACTATAATATTATCATTTGAATGTATTATTTATATATTTGTACATTTAAATTGTATTAAAAGCATGAATATACACAGTCAAACCAAAAATTATTCAGACACCAGATATAATTTTTGTTTTTTGTTTTTTTTACTAGTGAGTGCAGGACACTATAGTTCATTTATGTAAGTGAGGATAGCAAAATAAAGTAAACTGTGACATATTATACCCAAAAATTCTTCATACAGTGGACTACCAGTAAAACTGATAAAAATTTGGGATAAAAATTTGGGACCAAAAATTTGATTTGACATTATCAAGATGAATTTGTTCCGACAGTTTTACTCTTGAGTTCTTGTCATATTTTATTACCATTTTAACTATAGCAAATAAACTGTGATAATGTGAGAAATTTTGAAGGTGTCTGAATAAATTTAGGTTTGACTGTGTGTAAGCCGATAATATAATTTATTAAGATAAATAATTTAATTAGAAAAATGCTTTCAGACTTAAGATCGAACTGCATAATTTAATATAATTTTAATTATCATAACTTTTGGTTATATATTATTTATATATTCTTATATATAAATTGCATTAACCATATAAATATATATTTATGGTGATAACAATTTGTAATTATTATTGAAGATAACTGAATAAGAGAAATACAAAAATGCTCTCAAACTTCTAGAACGTATGTATCGATAGATCGACGTATCGATCGATTGTATGTGAAAATTTGATTTGAATTAGAAAAATGGATAACACACATATATTCCTTAAATATTAATAAATGTTTTGATTACTTACGATCTGCAGATACTTTTTCTGTGCCATCCAGTGGATTTAATATGCCCGGGATTTCCTCTCCAAAAGACAGATGGTCTATCCTATGGGAGAAGTTGTATGCTGAAAAATAAAACAGTCCTTATTAGCAAACTGACCTGTTGGACATGAAATTTAAGGCACCATTTGCTTGTTTTAGTGGAACAGATGTTGCCTTCTGGTCTGGATTCAAAAGCACTAGATACGTTTTGCATAGAATGAGCCATTCGTATCTATAAAATGAAAACAAATTTTTCTAGAACATTGTTATGAATAAACAAGCTATGCTAGGTCTGAAGAAGCTCTTCAGCTTACTCTCATGGCTGACCAGGGCTGCTAGATGAGCATGACCTCGAGGGTGTGGGATGGCCCTGAAATAAACATGAAATAAGGAAATTCAGAAGCAATTTAGAGATGATCAGAATTCAAATTGACTTCCCTATTGATATACATTTAATAACTCTAAAAGTAGGTCATCAGTACTTAAAAACAACTTTTACTGGAGTTAAGATATAATTGGATGCAAAAAACAGGATGAAGCAAGACATACTTGCCAACAGTGATGTGGAAATTTCCTGCTACTTTATTAACATAAAGGTGTCCATGTATCCGACAGGCATTTAGAGGCTGAGTGGGATCATCTTCCCTACAGAGTGAATGGAAAACGACATACTCCATTAGAAATGATTGACATATTCATACGATTCTTGTTTGACGTGGCGTAATACGTTCCCGTACAGGTGTCATGTGTTCTGACCTGGGTGGGAGAGCAGTGGGGGCACCTTTCATGACGTTCTTGAACAAAACATCCTGGAGTGAATGTTCCTCACGCAGACGGTTCTGAATGAGCAAAAGTGTCCTGATGGACACAATAATGTGTCAGTTAGGATTTTTCTTTTAATAATCACATCTTTATATATTATTGTTACTGTTATTAATTAAGTAAATATAATATTGATAATCTTAATTTACCTGTGCCAGAGTCTCTGCTGAGGAGAAAGTTCAAAAACAACCTGCAAAATAGTTGTAAAATATGTTATGGCACCACTTTAGCAAGATACTAGCAAATACATAATATTCAGCTACACACAGGTTCATACTGCAGGCCATCAGATGCCACCATTGTCTCGGCTAGATCCAACACATCTGCTCCGACAACTGAACAAAAATTAAATTCACAAGATTATTGACAATTTTATGCTGTAAGTCATACAACATATTACTATAGTAAGATTTACTTACATTGGCACCTCATGGCAACTGTGATATCAATATTAATTCGTAGTTTGCTGCAAGACGAAAGAATAAAAACAAAATGTTAGTTTATATTTCACATCAAATCGTGTTACATATAATAACAAAATAACAATTTACTGCTACATTATGACAACAGTAAAGAGTCACCTAGTAAAATCCTTATCCACTTCATACTCGTACTTCATCCATGTGTCTCGATACACAAAGAACTCAAAGAAGGCCAAGAGTGCCATGGCCGTGAAGGCCAATACAGACACTGAGGAAGAAAAAAAAGTGATACAATTTGTTTTAGGTTTTTTCAATTCTGTATCACAGCTGTAATATTTGAGAAAAGATACAGAAAGGAAAATGTTAAGTATTATCTAAAGATATGACATGTATGTACGTGTGTGCATATAAATATATACATACAATAACATTGACTAGAATAAATTACTATATATATATATACACACACACACACGTATACATGTGTGTATTTATGTATACATATATATATGTGTGTATATATGTATGTATATATGTATATATATATATATATATATATATATGTGTGTGTGTATATATGTATATGTATGTATATATGTGTGTATATATGTATATGTATGTATATATGTGTGTATATATGTATATGTATATATGTATATGTATGTATATATAAAAAATATCAAAATATTAAAAATAAAAATATCAAAATATTAATAATCTATTTATCTATCAAATCTCAGCTCATCTCACCTGTTCCTCCACTGGCTGTTGTCTCCACATAACTCTCAGGGACCTTGGGGAAAGCATCCAACTCCTTCACAAAGTTCAGGGCTTTCTTTTTGTTCAGCCTCCTCATCGTCACAGCAGTTGGCTGTTATCTTCCTCATGAATTTAGGCTGCGATTCATCATTTATGTCAATTAGTACACCAAGGTGAGTTGCACAAGAATATACATTTGTGAGCAGTAGTTACATCAACTTTCTCTTATTAACCTAGTGCTAAAAATGCGAAACGTTTAACCATATATAAACTAGGACGTAGACCTATTTTGATTGTAAACGGTTTTTAAAGAGTGATTTTAATAATTAGTCTGTGAACGCCAAGTGATTTCAGTTGTCTATGTACTGTTAGCCACTGCTAGCCGTGCATTTGTGTGGCTTGCTCTTTTACTTAGTTTTCTACCTACCTTGAAATGCTATTTTAAGCGGCACATTGTGGTTTCTGCAATTTTCAAATGTATAATCTCCTTTTACAATGAGCGCTTAATAAAATAACGGACAGAAATGTAGAGGACTCGAAAGAGAAGGACGCTGTGTTGTAACCGCACACTTCCGGTCTGGTGGATTATGGGATATGTAGTCAACAAAAATACGGGAGAATATGAATACTAGCTTACTACTAGTATTATTTCTGTCATATTTTTATGTTTTAGAAATAGAGTTTAGAGTACAAAATAATCCAAATCCAAGGAAACAGAGTTTAAATAAAAGACATTGTGCACTGTGAGAAAGCTTTTATTTAATGACATACCTTTCTGAATCCAGAAATACTAAACAACGCGGTTTTGAACGTGAATTTCACAACACAAGGTAAACATGTCTGTTTTCAAATGTAAAATTGTTATTTATCTGCAAAAAGTAGGCTAGTTTGCATTATTTTTCAGAAGCCCCTCACTGCAGAACAAAGATCCAGGGGGCGGGGTTGGATCCACATCTAGGGGGTGGAGATGGGTGGGTTTGGGGGTGGAGATGGGTAAGTTTAGGGGTGGAGATGGGTTAGTTTAGGGGTGGGGATGGGTAAGTTTAGGGGTGGAGATGGGTTAGTTTAGGGGTGGGGATGGGTAAGTTTAGGGGTGGAGATGGGTTAGTTTAGGGGTGGGGATGGGTAAGTTTAGGGGTGGAGATGGGTTAGTTTAGGGGTGGGGATGGGTAAGTTTAGGGGTGGTGATGGGTGGGTTTAGGGGTGGGGATGGGTAAGTTTAGGGGTGGAGATGGGTTAGTTTAGGGGTGGGGATGGGTAAGTTTAGGGGTGGAGATGGGTTAGTTTAGGGGTGGGGATGGGTAAGTTTAGGGGTGGAGATGGGTGGGTTTGGGGGTGGAGATGGGTAAGTTTAGGGGTGGAGATGGGTTAGTTTAGGGGTGGAGATGGGTAAGTTTAGGGGTGGAGATGGGTTAGTTTAGGGGTGGGGATGGGTAAGTTTAGGGGTGGAGATGGGTTAGTTTAGGGGTGGGGATGGGTAAGTTTAGGGGTGGAGATGGGTTAGTTTAGGGGTGGGGATGGGTAAGTTTAGGGGTGGTGATGGGTGGGTTTAGGGGTGGGGATGGGTAAGTTTAGGGGCGGGGATGGGTGGGTTTAGGGGTGGGGATGGGTAAGTTTAGGGGCGGGGATGGGTAAGTTTAGGGGCGGGGATGGGTGGGTTTAGGGGTGGGGACGGGTAAGTTTAGGGGTGGGGACGGGTGGGTTTAGGGGTGGGGACGGGTAAGTTTAGGAGTGGGGACGAGTGGGTTTAGGGGTGGGGACGGGTAAGTTTAGGGGTGGGGACGGGTGGGTTTAGGGGTGGAGACGGGTAAGTTTAGGAGTGGGGACGGGTGGGTTTAGGGGTGGGGACGGGTAAGTTTAGGGGTGGGGACGGGTAAGTTTAGGGGTGGGGACGGGTGGGTTTAGGGGTGGGGACGGGTAAGTTTAGGGGTGGGGACGGGTGGGTTTAGGGGTGGGGACGGGTGGGTTTAGGGGTGGGGATGGGTACGTTTAGGGGTGGGGACGGGTGGGTTTAGGGGTGGGGACGGGTGGGTTTAGGGATCAGGGGGTGGAGACGGGTAGGTTTAGGTATATGTAAGGTGGGAGGAGTTGGATCTAGATCCAACCACGCCCCCTGGATCTTGTGTTCTGCAGTGAGGACCATCTCTTATTTTTCCAGGCCATTACCACAGCAGGTATTTAAATATAAAGCTATAAACCATAAAATTGAAATAACATTAACAACAGTAAAGGCTTGTGCCATCACCCCACGTTTAAGTGGCATCTGTATGTTGTAAACAGGTTATACACAAAAATCTAAATGTCAGCTGAATCCGGACCCTCGTCCCGTAACATTGGCTGTTCATGGCTGTCAGAGGTTGGTGTGCCGGTGTTCTCTTGAGAGGGGTCTTCAGAGCAGCAGCTAATGGTGGGTGATATCACATCAGGGCTTGTGTCACATGACTCCGTGCTCTGTGAGGTTGCAGTGGTGGTGATGGTGGTGGCCACACTGGGAGGAATGTGGTCATCATCATCCTCCAGGTTGGAACATTCATTGATGTCTGTTGAAAACAAAGTTTGATTACAAACTTTACAAAAACGTGACCAAAACTGGTACAAAATAAGGAAGCCACAATATATTTATATTATACAGGACCAATTCAAAAGTTTGAGATCAGTATGATTTCTTAATGTTTTTGAAAGAAGCCTCTTATGCTCACTGAAGCTGCATTTATCTAATCAGAAAATACATTAATATGTGAAATTGTAATGATTTAAAATAACTGTTTTCTATTTTATTTTAAAATGCAATTTATGAATTTTCAGGTTTCAGTGTCACACGATCCTCCAGAAACCATTTTAAAATGCTGATTTGCTGCTCAAGAAACATTTCTTCTTATTATCAATGTTGAAAACAGTTGTGCTGCTTATATTTTTGTGGAAGCTATGATACTTTTTTTTGTGGGAGTCTTTGATGAATAGAAGTTTAAAATAAGAGCATTTGTTTGAAACAAATCTTTTGTAATATTATTAAAGTTTTTACTGTTAGTATTGATCAATTTAATGCATCCTTGCTCAATAAAAGTGAAAAAAAAAAATTAAATAATTATAATAATAATAAATACATCTTACTGACCCCCAAACTTTTAAAAGGTGTATATTTGTGATTTTTTTTTCAGTAAAAATTGTATATTCAATTGTGAATGCTTAATTTTTGTTTTTAGATTATTATTTGTGCCATAATTTAGCAGTAACTTAAAGGGATAAAGCTAGATTTTTTATTTAATAAGATTTAACCGTTTTGTGATGAGTGCTTTCTTAGAGGTTACAATATTGTACTTTAAATACTTTTAGTTTTTGTGTTATTCATTTTGCCAAAATAGTATTAATTAATAATATCTCCCATTTATCAGTTACCTTTCATAACATGAAAATAATTATTGTCACAGTTTTAATAGTAAAATACTGCATTATAACTTACTGCTGAAGGCTTCTGGATATTGTTTCGCAACTTTGCCTTTTAAAGTCCTGAGGAAACACAAATCATGTTACACACAGAACAAACTTGTTACACAATATATTGCTAATAAATAATTGTTATATGTAAGTTAAAATAAAAATAATAATATAATGTAAAATAATATTTTCTAATATTGTTTACATTTTCAAACCAGCTAGAATGTGTAAATCTTATCATAATCTTGCTTGTAATGGAAGAAGAACTGTCCAATCAGATCTTAGGTTTCCCACCTTACCATAATTCACCCTACATAACATCTTAATGTCTTAAATTGTGAATATAATACCTTATTCGTCTGAAAATGCTGTCCAAGTCTTTCTTCATCTCTATTAAAGTACGGGTGTGCATTAGAAAGTGTTCATTCATCTGCTGTAAGCGCACATTGGACAGTCCGTTGAAGTTGATCAGCATCTCATTGGTCTTCTCAAACCGGTCCAGCCTGGAATATATGAATACATGCAGCAAAATCAGCTTGAAAGCATAATAAAAATGCTGTCTAGGCAGGTCACTAGATAGGGAAACTCACATGTGTCTCTGAGCTTGAATGATGGCGTTCACGTCTTCAGAGTTCACCATACTGAGCATCCTATTACAGAATATTCCCGATGCTGTGGGCTCCATGATGACTCTTTTCATAAAACACAAGATATTAGCCTTTATAATAATTCAAATCAGTAATGCACTGTTAGATACAAGTACAGTCGCTTACGTGGTAAAATGTTCACTGACTAGTTTGCGTCTGATTTGGTTTTATTTCAAAAACGCCTTCATCCGATGCACACCTGGCTGAAGCTTTGACGCAAATGCTATATTTGTGAAACGATTAAATATTTACCGCAGCGAAACGCAGGCAGACATTTTTTGTTGTGATGCTGTCATATGATCACACGAGAGTGACGTAATTCGGGAGGCGGGATCATGGAGATTTTGTAAGCGTTGATTGGCTCTCCAGAAAAAAAATATTTATTTTGAATTATTTTATTTTATATGTAATTTTAAAGAATAATTAATAACGCACAAGTTATTTTTTAAACATAAATTTTTAAATGTTAAATATGTGTCATATGAGGATAAATAGTTCATAATAGTATACTGTATATTTGATGCTCATAGAAATTATAATTAAAAAATATGAATAATTAAATTGTTATTTTATTTTAAATGATAATTGAATAATGTGTCACATAAATAGTTTTGAAATGTAATATAAAAATCGTTTATCCAGCACCGCAATAAAGCACACTGCAATATCACTTCAAATCAAATCTTGAATAAGAGTCTCTGGCTCGAGGGGCCGGTTTTGTCGAGTCCTGCTTCACCTTTGTTCAACCAGACACTGAGCTGGTGCTGGTTGTCACCGCTCAGACAGCCCTGAAGGCATCTCAGGTTCTGCTGGAGCTTGTGGGAAATGTCACAGTGAATGGGCTTTGCATGATTTGTTTCTACCAGACATGTGCAGGTTCCTCTTCTGCCTTTGACCTTAACAGATAACACTAACTTCTCATAATGTAATGCATAACTGGTTGGTTTCTGATTCAAAGGGCTATTTGAGAATATGAGAACACCACCCCTGCACCAATCCCCACCCCCAGTGTGTTAATTGTGTTGCAATGCTATTTTAGTATTTGATGTTGGCTTTATGTTATAATTAACACTCATATATATATATATGCAGATTAAAAGTGTAAACAAAAACTCCTGGTGGTGAATATTGCTTAATTTAATAATACTGCTATTTTTATAAATGTTATTATTAAAAACAATTAATTATAAAAAATATTATTTAATAATAAAATAATAATATATCGATCAAATATTGCAATTATATAATATTGATTGAAATTAAAAATATTGTAATTATATAATGTTATAAAATAAAATAATTTCATAATTATACATTATACTGAAAATTTAAAAAAATGAATTAATATTAATCATTGCTTAATTACGACACTGCCTCCAACTCATTGTACTTCCGCGGCAGTCCAATAAGCGGCAGTAAACAGATTCAAAACTGATACTCGCTCAGTGAACATAACAGAAGAAGCCGTTCACGCATTCGAGCTCTTCAGAAGAGTTAATCAAAAATATATCTCAGTATACCAGTTATTCATATTATTTAACGGATTTACTCTTGACAACAGGTGAGGAACTCATTTGACTAGTTTTATGTAGCCGACGACCAAAAAAGTTGCTTAAAAGGCAGTACATCGAGCTGGCTAACATTAGCATCTTCCCATCTAACGTTCAATACTTGATTTATCTCCATAATATTCCACATATCAGTGTTTTTCCTCACAAATAACTTTTTTAGTTATGGTTTAATATAAAAGTGTCATAAAGAATACAAAACGTCTTTTAATCTAATTTCAGCTGGTCAGAATGGCATCAGACTGGATTGGCTGTCTTGTTTCAATCCACTGTGGACCAACTCTTGGAGTTTATCAAGGAGAAGTATCTTCAGTAGATCAGACCAGTCAGACCATCTCTCTCAGACATCCCTTCCACAATGGAGTCAAGTGCACTGTGCCTGAGGTCACCTTCAGGTAAATAATAAAATGTAGATCCTAAAAGGTCACTGTTTTACACTGTAGTGTCTGTTTTTGAATGATTTTAAGACAGACCATCTGTTCTACATTTTTGTTGTATTTTGAAGTCCACTTATGTACTCTAAAGTCAAAGTATTATGTTATTAAACTGTCTTCATACAACAGTTGTATACTATATTAACAGCTGTTTAGTATATATAAAACAATCTTCTTTTCTAATCCACAGTGCCATGGACATTAAAGATCTCAAAATCCTGGAGATCCGTAAGAGCTCCACTGAAGTCCCTAAGCAGAATGGTCCAGACTCCAACTCCTCGTTGACACCGCATGGCGGGCGCAAGGATAAGGGTGGTGGCGCCCCGGTCAATAGCACTCCTGTGACGGAACCTAATAAAACAGAACCCAAAATACAGGAAGGAGGGGTGTCTCCGGTGCCACACTACTCAAAAAGTTATGGTGAACGTCACATGGACATGGCTGTCCAAAGTAAAGGCTTTAGACGAAGACACAACTCCTGTAAGTCTCCTGTGTCATTGGATTTTGAACCAAATCGTTCAAATTTGAACTTTTTAATATATGTTTTATGTATAGATTTATATATGTAAGTGTATTTGCTGCTCAATTTGGGAAATTGCAATTTAAAATGTAATTATAAAAAATTAAAAAAAAAAACACACATTTGAGCCAAATTGTAGAGCTGCAAATATTAAATTGGTAACTAATTAATAATAAAAATAATTACAATGCTTATTGTTATTATGAACTAAAAATATAAAAATATCTATAATTAATATAAATATTAATCTTAAAATACTCCACTGTAAAAATAAATAAATAAAAAAACCATTTCATTTTACATGGTTTAGTTAAATAAATGACGCCAAACTATCAAAGAAAATGTAAATATTATTAATATTAAATAATTTAAAAAATTTAATTAATTAAAAAAATGTAACATTTTAATTACATTTAAAAATAGTAATTTATTTTACAGTGTTTAGTCAGCTGTGGCCGTCACTAGTATTATTACAGTATTTATTTTGTGTAATGTTTCTGTTTCATAATACTCACAATAAAATCATGATTATTATTTTTTTAGTCAAGTTAACATTGGTTAAAACCACAAGAATGTGGCCTATGAAAAGTGGAAAGATTTTTTTTTTATCTAATGCCCCATTTTAACTGTTTGTAGGGTCGTCTAGTTGCAGAGGTCCAAATCAGGTCACACCGAAAAAGAATGGGCTGAAGAACGGCGGTCATATGAAGAACAAAGACGATGA
This sequence comes from Spinibarbus caldwelli, assembly GCA_039654775.1. Taxonomy (NCBI): domain Eukaryota; kingdom Metazoa; phylum Chordata; class Actinopteri; order Cypriniformes; family Cyprinidae; genus Spinibarbus; species Spinibarbus caldwelli. Next base: position 13,294,421 of record CM077265.1, on the reverse strand, counting down.
ATGTTTTGGAGACGGTATGGACGATGTTCCCGATGAGGACTTTGATTTTGAGGGGAACCTGGCGCTGTTCGACAAGGCTGCGGTGTTCTCGCAGATCGATTCATCAGAACGGCGAGGCAATGGCGCGAGATCTCGAGGAACGCCTGGAGAGCAAACACCATCACGATACCGACATGACGAGAACATCCTAGAGGCCAAACCCGTTGTCTACAGACAGATCACAGTTCCACAGAGTGGAACGAAAGAGTATAGCACTGGTAAGAATCTAACCTCATGATCTGTTTAATAGTTAATCTCATTTTATCTTAATTCATGCCATTTCTCCCAGACTCAGGGCTGGTGGTACCCAGCATCTCTTTCGAGTTGCACAAGCGTTTATTAGCTGCGGCAGAAAGTCATGGTCTCTCTCTGGAGCGCAGGCTTGAGATGACAGGCGTATGTGCAAGTCAGATGGCCCTCACGCTACTTGGAGGCCCAAACAGGTTTGTGGGGCTTTAACAGAAATTGCATAATCAAAAATATCTTCAGCACATCTGGTTATCACTGGTCTGGTTCTTCTCGTAGACTTACTCCAAAGAATGTACATCAACGGCCCACAGTGGCCCTGCTGTGTGGACCACATGTCCAGGGCGCTCAGGGCATCAGCTGTGGCCGTCACTTGGCCAACCATGAAGTGGAGGTCATCCTTTTCCTGCCAAACTTCGTCAAGATGTTGGAGGCCATCACCAACGAACTTGCACTTTTTGGAAAGACGGGAGGCAAACTGGTATCTAATGTGAAAGGTGTGACACTATTGCATATACATTTAATAATCATTCATGATTTACATTTATTTACATTTAAAACTATTAGGGATGGGCGATATACCAGTAGATAAGATTAACCGGTAGAAATTTGTCAACCGGTGAAGATTTTGGACTATCGTCTCTACACGCTCAAGACGTGGCTGTGCTATGATAGTGTGGTCACGAAAATTATCGGTTACTTAACCGTTACACTTAATGGTTAAATACACACACTTGTATGTGTCAAAATGCCCGTTTTTACAAGTATCCTCGTAAACACAGTAATTTAGGTCTTAAGTGAAAGCAAACAGCTGAGAAAGAAAACACGTGTGTAACAGTATATTGGATCCGGGTAGCTCTTAAAGTGTCAGCAGTCTAATATTCCTGCTGTATGTCATTCATGTTAATCAAACAACAAATGAGAGAAAATCTCTCACTGCTCTTGACTAAATCACTTTTATAACTTTAATAAGAAGAAATATATATTTAATTTACACAGTGAAGAATATGCAGTGTTTTTATACATTGTATGTAGCATTACTTATTTATTTGTTCTACTTGAGTTTTTTGCCCTATTGCTAGTAATTAGTTTCTTATTCTTATTTAATCACTGAATGTTTACTTGTTTTCAGTGGTCTTGAGTTTTTTTTTTGTTTTTAATTTAGGCTAGTATTAGTTTTTTGTGAGATTGACACTGGTGAAAAGAATTATGAAATTTATTTGATATCAAAAAAATTTGATATCTTAAAGACCTTATTTAAAGCAAAAATAACTATATTGTGAGATAAATCGTTATTGTGAAATAAAATCGCACTCATATCGTGATATAAGGTTTGGATCATATCGCCCATCCCTAATAACTATGATAATTTAATTAAAATATCAGATACTGTTTTTTAAGCATTATTGGTTGATACTGGAGATATATACCCACTGCTGTTCAAAACTTTGCGTTTGGTAAGATTTTTTAATGTCACTCACCAAGGCTACAGTAAAAACAGTAAAATTGTGAAATATGATTACAATTCAAAGTAATGGGTTTCTGTTTTAATCTGTTGTTGTTATTTTTTCTTCTGTGATGGTAAAGCTGAATTTTTCAACATCATTACTCCAGTCTTCAGTGTCACATGATCCTACAGAAATCATTCTAATATGCTGTTTTGATGCTCAAGAAACATTTCTTATTATTATCAATGCTGAAAATTATATTTTTGTGGAAATTTTTGTAAAGTTTATGTATTATGTATTGTTTGTAACAATATTAAAGTTTTTACTGTCACTTTTGATCAATTTAATGCATCCTAGCGGAATAAAAATATTTAATTCTAAAGTTAATCTTTAAAAATACTAAAAATGTAATCTTTAGATGAATTTTGTGATGTCCGAATTTTCTATAAATTGGATGATTTTAAATTTAGACAAAATGGTATAGAATTTTAGGTAACACTTCATTTTAAGGTGTCCTTGTTACACGTTACATGTACTTACTATCATAATAACAATAAATTATGCATAATTACATGCAAATAACCCTAAGACAAACCCTAATCCTAACTCTAACCATATAGTAAGTACATGTAGTTAATTAACATTACTCAGTACAATGTATAATTACACTGTAAAAAGGACACCTTAAAACAGTGTAAGCAAATTTTGTTATTGTTTATTTAACAGTTATTAACCATAAAATGAATATAATAATCAGCTTATCCTATTATCCAGAATTTTAATACTGCGCACCCCTAATCAACCTGTCCACTTAACAATCCAGTTGTTTTTTTTTCTCCCTAAAGTGTTTCCATTAACACAAATTTTGAAGACGAAAAACCTTTAGCATGGTTTCTGTATGTCACATATCTTCCTAACACACCCACCTGAATGCTTTGTTTAGATGGGCTTCGAAAGTCTTGGAAACTTCCACTCTGAATTGCAAAAACATGTTTAACTTTGCACCCACCCACCCTCCTTACGTAATATACCAGAACACTTCTGAAAGCCAGTGTAGGTGTATGATACAGAAATGGCCTTTGTGTTAAAAATTAAACTACATTAGTCTTATCCACAAAATGTAATTTCACCCTCAGACTTGCCCGAGACTCCAGTCGACCTGGTCATAAACTGCCTGGATTCGCATGAAAACGGATTCTTGAGGGAGCAGCCCTGGTACAAGGCCGCCGCCGACTGGGCCAATCAGAACCGAGCTCCGGTACTGAGCATCGACCCTCCAGTAAGTGGACAGGCACATGCCGTGGAAGCAAAATGGTCACTTTCCCTGGGCCTCCCGCTACCTCTGTCTGAGGGCGCCGGCCGAGTCTATCTGTGTGACATTGGCATTCCCCGACAGGTGTTCCAGGAAGTGGGGATCAAATACCACTCCCCCTTTGGATGTAAATTCGTTATCCCGCTGCACTCCGAATAAGCCGTTGACTTTCACGGTCAAGGCTCACTGAACCTGCCTTAAAGATTTTAAGAATAAACAGACCTCGGTTTGAATGTTGCAGCAGAACTGGAACTTCTCAGTCTGTAGTTTTCTCAAATTCTTCTGTACTTCTGTGATGATTCCCATTAAAGGGAAGTGACGGAAACGATACCAGCTCTTGTGACAAACCTGATATGCTAAAAGCAGAACCAACATCAGTATACTTGCCGTCAGCTGCATTCTATCAGTCTTACAATAATCTTTCAAACAGCCGTCAACAGTTTTAATACACAAGGCTGTTTTTTTTTTTTTTTTTTTTTTTTTTTGGATGAGACAACTTTCATAACCCATTAAATATGCAGTTATGCCACAAAACAGCAACTGGCTTACACTTAATTCGACTTAATTAGTCTTTTGGTATTTTTGAATCTTATTTTGTTATCTCAAACGGAAGAGTTCACTTTTAGTTCAATTTTTCCCATAGAAAAAAGTGTATTAGGGATTTTCATCTTTTTTGCCAGATTGATCAAAGTCATTGTTAAGGCACTTAAAATTTCTTCTTACAAAGCGTTATTTGCTTTGTTGACCAAGCCTAGTGTGCTGTAAATATGACAGATTAATTGGGATCTTATCAGTGATAAATTGTTGCACACTTGAATGAAGATAAGTGTACTAAAAAAACTAGTTTGTGATATTGGTTGCCATTGGACCAATGCCGACCATTTTAAGCAGTTGTTGGCCAGTACCACCAGTTTTCTTATGCTAAGATTCATTGCTGTGCTTTACCTCATTTCCATTAGTTTCAGTTCTCAGTGCTCAAAAATAAGCAGCTTATGAAATCCTGTTTTAAATGGGTTTCATATTGAGTCAGCATGGCTTGTTTGGTTAGATCAAACAAGGATCTTTTATTAAGAAAGATGCTCCATGTGTTGCAATAAACCTGCTTGCTGAAATCGATTTGTGATTTTATTACAGGTTGTATTATTATGCGCACAAACCCATTACAAAGCAAAAAGCCAGTGTCAGTAAGTCAGTAATGAATAATGAGTTTTTCAAAAGCACTGATAAGGACAGTTGAAATATTTGTTTGAATCTGCAGATTACCAGATGCCTTCACAGTTAAAATGAGAGGCACTTATGACTCGCAAATCCTCTATAAAAGATTCATATGCAACAATGAACTTAAAATTGTTTCAAAACTGACACGTGGAAATAATGTACTGCTTACATCAGACAAATTTACTTTTTTACTAAATGTTTTTTTGTTTAAGCTTTATTGTGATGTCTTCTGAATTTGACTAGTATTCTTTTTTTTTCTCCCAAATTTAATTTAGAAGATTTTTTTTCTAGTGTTTTATCTTTGTTTTCTGTTCATAAGCCACATTCTTGATTTAAGCACTTTTTTTTAAACATTCGTTAAGCTATGTACAATCTAGGGGTGACCTCACTAAAGTTGAGCGCCCCAAATGTCTAATTTTTCTTGTCACAAGTGTTTAGATAAACTAAAAAAACCAACAGACCTTACACATCACCTTTTCTCAGTCATGGGGAAATTATTAAATGTGAATTCTTGGCTTTTTTTCTTTTCTTTTCACTGTTGATGTTCGTGTCTGTAAGGTCATTGGTGCAGCCTCTGGAGAGCCATTTGGCTCCTTGAAATTAGCTTTTGAGCATAAAAACAAAGATTGAATGAGAGGCAGTTATTAAAAGCATTAATAAGTTAATAATGCTAATGAGATTGCACTGTCACAGAATAGCAAAGGTCCATCTTATAGTGTGTAAATACACATAGGAGAACATGTATGTCTAATAATACAGCAAATCCAGCACTAAAAGAGCTTAAAAATGGTGCCAGAATCACTTGCTGGTTTTTACGACTTGTTACTTGAGATTAAAAAAAAAATACTGCTGTACATTTTTTTTTTTTATTAGGTTTGCAAATACAAAACAAATTGGCTCTAATTGATAATAGCTACAGAGCCCAGTCGTAATATTCAGTTGAATATTGTTTGATACCTAAGCACTACATGTGCTTACATGTATGTTAAAATGTAGTTTGATATAAATCATTCCTATGTAGGAGTTTGCTTCTAAAATCTGACCAAACTCTGTTGAGCAATTTAAAAAAAAAAAAAATTGTGAAAACGTTTTGTTGTTATCTGGTGACCTTCATTTATGTGGCTCCCCCACGATGATGCCATCAAATACGTCTCTGAAGGTTTGAGGGGGTTTTGTTCAGTAAAGGTTGAAAGCTACTTTTTGGTTTCTTTCCACGGGTTTCTATTCTTATGCCTTCTTCTTCACAAAAGCATGAGATAAATGATAAAATTGCGCAATGCTAACAACCGTTATCTCTGCACCTGTTGTATAAGGCAAGACTGGTTTAGACAACAACATTGTTACCATTAATTGTGAATTAGTGACATATCTGTTCGGCATAGTTCTGTTATCACTGGAAACCTTACATGCTTAACATTGTCAACCTTGAAGTGTAAGGACTGAATAAATAAAGAGAATGGAAATACGTTGTTGTTTTATTTGCAGTTATTTGAATCTCTTTCCACTTTACAAAATTCCATAAAAATAAAATACAACCATACACTTTTTAATGTATAAATTAATTTAATGTGTGAATGTTTTTATAGTTGCAATTCTCTTTAAAAGCACGTGCTGTCGCTCCTGTCTCCAAATGCGAAATTATGAATCCTACCACGGAAAAGACTGCTCATTAATATTAATTAGGTCATAATGACGCTGCTTGGTAACCTTCCTGGAGCGTTCAGTTACGTAACCTCATTAATATTGATAAGCCGTCACTATAAGGTTAGTAATTGGCCAGCAACCTACAACGTCTTGCTTTCAGCAAATCACATCTCGCCACCTAATTAATATTCATAAGCCAAGCCTTCGCCGTAGTAGAATTAGTCAGTTCGCCTACTAGTGAGACGCATGCGCAGTAAGCACGGGGCTGTCTGAAGAAGTGCGCTTCCTTTTCAAGGGCCTGTATGTGTGTGTGTGTGTGTGTGTGTATGTGTAAAAGACAGCTGTAGCCTCTGGGTGTGCTGCGCTTCCGTAACGCTTAAAAACAGCTCGCTTCAGGCGGCTTACAGTTTATTGACTTCTCCAGTCTGTGAAACGCTGCAACAGTTGTGTTTTTTAAGCCGAAGCGTTTGTTTCCTCACGCGCGTTGTGTTTTTAAAATTGAAGCGCATTCGGTCGCCGCTGTCTTAACGGTTTTTTGGTGCTATATTTGTATGCACGGACGAGCCGATCATCTTTTGTCTGCATTGATGTTAGAGGAAAGCTCTCCGGAAGATCTGTTTTGCTGAATGTGTGAATGAGCACTTGTTTATCTTCTGTTGATACAATCTAGTGGGTTTGACCCACACATGGACTAAGTGAACAAGCCTAAAACATCTCAACTTTAAGGCATTTGGACACCAAGGGCTGATCATCTACAGAACACATAGGTACTGCTATGTCTTATTATATTATAGCTTGTTCTTAACCACCCTTTGCTTCTTTCATCCTGCGTGTCTAAGAATGGACGCATTGTGTTTTTGAATCTGAATGCGATGGTCTGCTTCCCAGCTGTCCAAATAAGAGCCACTTGAGGCTCCTGCATGAGACAAAACGTGTCTTTGGAGGTCCGTCATGATTTGTTAATCATCTTAAAGCGTGTGTGCAAGATGCATTATGAAATGCATTGGATGGTGCATAATGGATGAGTCCCAGTTTGAGATGTATTGTCTCATTGCCAGTCCTGATTGGATCAGCAGTGCTGTTCTCCGTCAGCATCATTCTGGGACTGTTATGTTGTCATGGTTTCGAGAGTGTTTAATAACAACATCTGAATGTGGGACTGGTCTGTAAATAACTGAAATGGGGTTTTGGTGGCAGACACTCATTTTTTGGGATGTTATGGGACACTAAGGTAGCATTAAATGGTTACTAGTAAACGGCTCAGTCACTTGTAACCAAATCTAGAATGGTTACATGATATTTGAACGAGAAAAAATTCCCATGTTAAAAGGGCAGTTATTCAAATCATAGTATAAAGGCCTCTGTGTGTGTGTGTGTGTGTGTGTGTGGTGTTGTTGTTGGTTTTTTTTTTTTTTTTTTTTTGCCTTCATTAATACTGAGATGGATTTAGAAAGGTTGAAATCCACAGGTCACTTCCTCCTGCTAAAGTGCAGATTTTAAAGGACCAGTTCTCCAAATGGTCACTGTCATGTTTCAAACCTGACTTTCTCTTTATTTACTTATGTTTTTTATTTTTTTTAAAGAATATCCAGACCACTCTTGTTTTTCACACAATGAAAATTAATGTGGACTGTCATGCTTATGACAGTAAGTTTCATAAAAATAGTTCATATGTTCAGTGCACAATATTTCAGTGGTTGCAAGTAAAGCTCTGAAATGGGCTCAAAAATGTACTTTTATTCTATAAAAATGTTATAAAGTGGTGTTGGAAACTGCATGTCTATGTACCCAGGTTCCCTTTCAGTCGGTCACTCTCGACATCACATTGGTAATGACCGACTTTGGGATCTCACTTAGAGAGACCAATCCACTTCGAGTGTAAACTAAACGAGCCAATGCACATTGGCATGCGATGATTGCATCCATCTGCCGCTGATCACAGCGTGAGTATAAGTAGGCAGCAGGAGCAACGCATTTTCAGCTTTTCGCTTCGGAGCCAAGCGAACACATCGTTTTGCTCCTGACTACTCTACTGAGAGAAGAAGAATGAATGAGTTCAGCGCGGTCTTTGAGAGCTCTCCCTGTTGGTGGTACGGCGCTTCAGCGGTGGTGGTTTTCCCGTGTCGAGTGGATTGTACACTGCAGGCTGCACTACCCCCTATTTGTGATGCAGGCAGCCATCTCCCCTGTGCACTTCAGCACGCTAAAAGAGCTTTATCCCTAAAAGAGCATTCACGGGTGCGTCTTTTTAAAGACGACGTTGCGTCTGGCAAACTCGACGTTATGTCTTTATAAAAATGAATTGGGTCTTGCTATAGTCAACGTACCACCCATGCGTTTCTGGATGCGGTCATTACCTGGCGCTGGGTGATGGTCACAATCGCTGCCTCACGTGTCTGGGCATAAAAGCAAGCTGAGGTGGCGTTCGTGGATGAGTTATCTTCTCCTTGTGGGAAGATAATCATCTCTGAGCTGCAGACTTGGCTCCGTTACCTCAAAAGGGGCGGAGCTCCGTTGCCTGCCTTGATCTGGCTCTCGTCCTGGCTGCAGACAGGCGAGGACTACTTCAGGCGGTAGTACGGGTGGTCTGAGGGTTACAGTGGTGGCAAGCTCTCCAGGGAACCAACCCTCGAGGGACCATCGCTCCTCTTGCACTCCGCAACCAGTTAAGTGGCTGAGGAAATGCGCTGGGCCCTCTTAAAGAGCGTACCAGCGGTATCCTTCAGCGCTCCTCCCGACGACTGGATGTCGATCGCTGCATCGGAGGGTGAGCCGTAGCTTTCTTGAGAGGAAGATTCAGCTGCGCTGCTGCCCTCCCGGACTGTAGCAATGCCTGAATCGGATCCGGAAATGACAGCTATGCTTTCCCGGGCCCAGGTAGACCTGTGCCTCTCCAGAGACCTCTCACTGCCAGTTGTTTTGCTCCCTGACCGAGGAAACACTCGGCACGGACGCACTGGCACACAGCTGGCCGCAGAGCCTGCGTTAGTATGCGTTTCCCCAGTGAGCTTCTAGCACAGACACTGTGCAAGATCAGGGAGGATGAGGAGCAGATTCTGTTAGTGGCGCCCTATTGGCCCACCCGGACCTGGTTCCCGGAACTGATGCTCCTCGTGACAGCCCCTCCTTGACCGATTCCTCTGAGGAAGGATCTACTGACTCCGAGACGGGGCACCCTGTGGCACCCGCGTCCAGATCTCTGGAAACTTCACGTCTGGTCCCTGGACGGGACACGGAGGTTCTAGGTGACCTACCCCAAGAGGTAGTTGACACCATCACTTCGGCAAGAGCACCGTCTACGAGACACGCTTACGCCTTGAAGTGGAACCTGTTCGTCGAGTGGTGGTGTTCTCACCGAGAAGACCCCCAAAGATGCCCGATCAGAGTCGTGCTGTCCTTTTTGCAACCAGGGTTGGAGCGAAGGCTGTCTCCCTCCACCCTTAAAGTCTATGTCGCTGCGATTGCTGCTAACCACGACCCCGTAGAAGGGAAGTCAGTGGGGAAGCGTGACCTGGTCATCAGGTTTCTTAGGGGGGCCAGAAGGCTAAATCCTCCACAGCCCCCCTCTATACCCTCTTGGGACCTGTCTCTAGTGCTCAAAGCACTACAGTGGGGCCCATTTGAGCCTTTGCGGACAGTTGAGCTGAGGTTTTATCAATGAAAACTCTGCTCCTGCTTGCACTGGCCTCCATCAAGAGGGTAGGGGACCTGCACGCATTTTCGGTCGACAAATCGTGCCTAGAGTTTGGGCTGGCTGACTCCCAGGTAAACCTGGGGCCCCGGCCCGGCTATGTGCCCAAGGTTCCCACTATTCTCTTCAGAGATCAGGTGGTGAGCCTGCAAGCGCTGCCCCCGGAGGAGGCAGACCCAGCCCTAGCTTTGTTGTGTCCCGTCCGAGCCTTGAGATGCTACGTAGACCGGACACAAAGCTTCAGGACCTCAGACCAGCTCTTTGTCTGTCACGGAGGCCAGCAGAAGGGGAATGCCGTCTCTAAGCAGAGGATGGCCCACTGGATAGTGGACGCTATCACCCTGGCTTATCAGGCACAGGGTGTGCCCTGCCCTTTCAGGTTGAGAGTTCACTCTACTAGAAGTGTCGCATCCTCCTGGGCGATGGCTCGTGGTGCCTCGCTGGCAGATATTTGTAGAGCTGCGGGCTGGGCGACCCCTATCACGTTTGCTAGATTCTATTGCCTTCGTGTGGAGCCGGTATCCTCCTGTGTTCTCACCTCAAATGGGTAGAGGCACTGAGAGGCACCGGCTTCGGGCCGGCTATAACTGCTCCAGAGAGTCCATACAGCAGACCCTTTCGAGCTCCTCCGTCCCCTCGGCAGCCAGACGGGCGGAGCGTCCGGCGCCAGGCCCTCTCTCGATGAATCCGTGAGAACCAGTAGAGGGCTGGGTTCGATTATGTAGAGACCTAATTGGATCCCATATGTGTAAAGTCCACGGTATAGCCACAGAGCCCGTGTTTCCCCGGCAGTCAGTCTGCGTTCTTAAGAGGATTACAATCACCTCTAATCTTCCATATGCACCTAAACAGTTGTTCATATGTGTAAGTGCTTCCGAAACCTCCTTCGGGAAAGATGGGGCTTCCGCACGTTCCTGTTCCAAGTGAATGGGTACGTTTTTCCAGTGTTATCCAAGTTCACTGAGTGGGTAGTGCTACGACTACAATGACTGGCCTTCTTGTTGCGAGCCCCGGCCTACACCAAAAGGGGGCATAGGAGGCTCACACAGGACACTGGAAAGGGCAGCATCCATGGCGCTTTGGTAGTGGTAGTCGAGAGTGACCGACTGAAAGGGAACGTCTCGGTTACGTATGTAACCCTCGTTCCCTGAAGGAGGGAACGGAGACGTCACGTCCCGTCGCCACGGCTCCTTTACCACCGCTGAGAGGCCGGGTCACCGGCTTGGCTCCTCAGCGAAAACCTGAATATGCATTGCACCTGCTGCCTACTTATACTCACGCTGTGATCAGCGGCAGCTGGATGCAGTCATCACATGCCAATGTGCATTGGCTCGTTTAGTTTACACTCGAAGTGGATTGGTCTCTCTAAGCGAGATCCCAAAGTCGGTCATTACTGACGTGACGTCTCCGTTCCCTCCTTCAGGGAACGAGGGTTACATACGTAACCGAGACGTTATATATATTCAAACTATATATATTTTATTTCAGCTAGCTAATCAGCTAATTTGATTTAGTTTAACTTGTATATTAAATAATAAAAATTTAAAAAATAACTTGATGTACTAAAATTAAATTAAAGCTGAAATAAAATGAATAAAAACTGTATAGACACATATTATATAGATGTATTTAAAAATGACAAGAACACGCAACCAAATGTAAAATAAATTAACTAAATTAACTAAAATTAAAACAAAAATGGAAAATATTAAGAAAACTATAACAGTACCTTTGTTATACTAAAATAACACTGCTTTTTAATAATGTTGGTGTTTAATATTCATGAGATCTGAAAGTTTCAGAGCATGGGAAGATTTTCAGTAAATAATGACTTAGATTACTGCATGTTTCTACCACAAAGTCATAAGAGTTGGAGTATAGTGCAAAAGTCATATGACTATTTTTATGGTACTTCTATGGTGCTTTTGGGGCTTCCCAGTTCACAGATATATTCTTTACTTTTTTTTTTTTTCTTCCACTAAAAAAGTGAAGTACAGCTTTGGAACAACATGAGGTTTGAACAAATTATGACAAAATATTTTTTTGATTGAACTGTTAACTGGGCAGCCATTCTAGAATGTCTCCCTTGTCATCATCATATGTGTATCCATGTATATTTTATGCACTTTCTGCCTTAAAAGATTCATTCTTTGTTGCTTAAAATTGTAACAACTGTCCTTGATGTCGCACAGATGGCCGTTAAAAGCAGAGCCCCTCTTTTGAAGAGCATCAAAACAGCACTTCCTGTTCAGTTCCTTTAATTCACACCTGCAAGAGCTCCTCAGTTGGGCTTCAATGCATCTTGAGGTGTCTGTCTGAATTAATGTCTCTGTATTTCTGAACTACTCAGCTCCATCATTTGCAATGGGATTTCCCCTGCTGCTGAACTGCTGTGCTTTTCAAGCGATTTGTGGTGTACTGCTTGACTTGTGTGCGAGAACATCGTTGTTTTGCTCATTTTGCCAACAGTAGTCAGTTTTACCGACAGATGCTATTTCCTTATTCTCATATACTGCACAGTTTAATAACAACACTTCCTTACAGAGCCTGACACGCAAAACTGATACCGCTCATTACTGTCAAATCTCTTTGCAGTGTTATTTTGCCATTCAAAAGAAGGGGACAGATACTGTCCAGCTGCAAAAATGACCATAAATGTTATGTTCTATTCTGTTAGAGGATCAGACCTAAACTGAAGTGGTTCTAGTTGCATGTTTGGTTGTAGAGCTCTTGTCTTGTTTATGTTGGTCTGCTCTTTGCCTCCCTACTGTCACAGTGGCTTGTCAGTAGATGACAGAGCAGTGTAATTAAGCATCAAAGGGAGCTGGAGGAGCAGCTCTGCCCAGAGGGGAGAGCGTTTGCAGGGTCAAGCTGGTGTGAGACGCCCCCTGCCATGACACTGGCTGGTGTGGAGCTTAAAAACCCTTGTGGTAACAGAACTGAAGGAAATAACTGGAAATAATTATGAAGGCTAATGCCCAATGTGACCCTCATTTACAGGGGTTGTTTTGGTTAATTTTGGCCTTGTTTTATTTGCATTTTTTTAAAATAATCTCCAATCCAATCTTGAAAGTGTAACTATTTAACAAGGTGGTGATTTCTTATGAATTCGTATTATTTAAATTTTTATATATATATATATATATATATATATAATAATACATGTGCATCTCAATAAATTAGAATATCGTGGAAACGTTCATTTATTTCAGTAATTCAACTCAAATTGTGAAACTCGTGTATTAAATAAATTCAATGCACACAGACTGAAGTAGTTTAAGTCTTTGGTTATTTTAATTGGCTCACATTTAACAAAAACCCACCAATTGACTATCTCAACAAATTAGTATATGGTGACATGCCAATCAGCTAATCAACTCAAAACACCTGCAAAGGTTTCCTGAGCCTTCAAAATGGTCTCTCAGTTTGGTTCACTAGGCTACACAATCATGGGGAAGACTGCTGATCTGACAGTTGTCCAGAAGACAATCATTGACACCCTTCACAAGGAGGGTAAGCCACAAACATTCATTGCCAAAGAAGCTGGCTGTTCACAGAGTGCTGTATCCAAGCATGTTAACAGAAAGTTGAGTGGAAGGAAAAAGTGTGGAAGAACCGCAGCCTACTGAGGATTGTCAAGCAAAATCGATTCAAGAATTTGGGTGAACTTCACAAGGAATGGACTGAGGCTGCGGTCAAGGCATCAAGAGCCACCACACACACAGACATGTCAAGGAATTTGGCAACAGTTGTCGTATTCCTCTTGTTAAGCCACTCCTGAACCACAGATAACGTCAGAGGCGTCTTACCTGGGCTAAGGAGAAGAAGAACTGGACTGTTGCCCAGTGGTCCAAAGTCCTCTTTTCAGATAAGAGCAAGCTTTGTATTTCATTTGGAAACCAAGGTCCTAGAGTCTGGAGGAAGGGTGGAGAAGCTCATAGCCCAAGTTGCTTGAAGTCCAGTGTTAAGTTTCCACAGTCTGTGATGATTTGGGGTGCAATGTCATCTGCTGGTGTTGGTCCATTGTGTTTTTTGAAAACCAAAGTCACTGCACCCGTTTACCAAGAAATTTTGGAGCACTTCATGCTTCCTTCTGCTGACCAACTTTTTAAAGATGCTGATTTCATTTTCCAGCAGGATTTGGCACCTGCCCACACTGCCAAAAGCACCAAAAGTTGGTTAAATGACCATGGTGTTGGTGTGCTTGACTAGCCAGCAAACTCACCAGACCTGAACCCCATAGAGAATCTATGGGGTATTGTCAAGAGGAAAATGAGAAACAAGATACCAAAAAATGCAGATGAGCTGAAGGCCACTGTCAAAGAAACCTGGGCTTCCATACCACCTCAGCAGTGCCACAAACTGATCACCTCCATGCCACGCTGAATTGAGGCAGTAATTAAAGCAAAAGGAGCCCCTACCAAGTATTGAGTACATATACAGTAAATGAACATACTTTCCAGAAGGCCAAAAATTCACTAAAAATGTTTTTTTTTTTTTTTATTGGTCTTATGAAGTATTCTAATTTGATGAGATAGTGAATTGGTGGGTTTTTGTTAAATGTGAGCCAATTAAAATAACCAAAGACTTAAACTACTTCAGTCTGTGTGCATTGAATTTATTTAATACACGAGTTTCACAATTTGTGACCTGTGCTGGCAAAATGAGTTGAAATGCGCAAATTTTGAAAAATTAGTTATTTTTATTTTCACTTTCTCTATTAAAATACCTTCAAAATGATATATGACTTGTTGGAATCGGACAAAAAAATGACTGAGCTGCAGCCGTTTGAAGGCAATAGTGGCAGCAGAGCTGATTCAGAGAAAATCAAGTTAAAGATTACAATTCTTTTCTTACTAATAATTACTATATTATTAATCACAATATAGCTATTTTTTATTTTATCTTTGTTATTAAAAATGAGAACAAAGATGCAAATAAACAGTATTTAATCAAGAGCAGCGAGTGATTCCGTCTTTTCTTTTAATGTTTGATTAATATTGAGACAGATCTATATTGAGACCTACTGTAATGCATGGATCAAATATAATGTTACACATCAGATTTTCCCCCAACCATTAACTAAACGTTCATGTAAGACATAACAGAATATGACTGTGTGAATCTCACTAATACATATTTCGCAATAATGTACTTTATAAGGGAGATTGCGCGCTCGCGCAAAGGCGCGTCTTATGCACGCGCTTTGCAAATATCAGTCACCGCGATCGTTTTGTTTTTATCAGCATGGGTTTAAAATCATATTTCACTGTTTGGGACTCATGTCATGGAGAATTCGAAATGAATATTCTAACAATGCTGCACTTTGCAAAAATAGACCTACAGCTTGTGTTGAGAAGCAGCAGTTGTCCAGCAGAGAAAAGGTACTCCTCTCAGAAAACGTACAAATAAAGATTGTTTTATATGTTTAATTACTATTTTGAGCATTGGGATCGCAAAAAGAGGGCTTAATGAACTCATTTTTGTGAAAATCTCAAATTTGACCAAAACTGACATTTTTCATTTCTTTTGCCTGTAGCTCAAAATTAGTCCATGCGCATTCCGACTCATTTTACCAGCACGGGTCACATTTGAGTTGAATTACTGAAATAAATGAACTTTTCCATGACATTCTAATTTATTGAGATGCACCTGTATATACATAAATACATACATACATACATACATACATACATACACACACACACACACACACACACATATATATATATATATATATATATATATAGTAATTTTAAATAAAATTATTATTTTTAATAAGAATTTAATACGTTTTATTTACATTAAAACAAAATATATTTAATCATATTCTATCATATTTAATATTTCAGAATTAAAATGGTTATTCTCTCGGTATCAGCCCCTACACTGCATTTCCCTGTGGACTTTGTGGGAATGCTTTGTCTTCCATCTCTGTGAAATTTTGTGCATAAATATTAATGACATGCATGAAGAATTTATTGATGATGAAGCATGAAGGCCCTCCCATAACACCACAGTGTCAGTGTTACTGTATAATCACACGTGGAACTGAGAATTATTACTAAAATAACATGAATATGCAATTATTTTGTTGAACAGTTTGACTTTTTGTTACTGCAATTAAGTATTAATAATTTGTAACATGCTCTAAAATGAAGGTAGATAAGCATTTATAACTTAAAGGCCCCATGAGTCAAAACTAATATATATTAATAATACAATTTAAATTAAATACATTTTGAATCATGGGCCCAGTAATTTTTTTTATTATTATTTTTTTTAATGTTTTTGAAAGAAGTCTTTAATGCTTAGCAATGCAGCATTTATTTGTTCACAAATACAAAAACAGTAGGCTAATATTGTAAAAATAAAAATTAAATAAATAAATAAATAAAAAATATTATATATTTTTTTTTTTTCTATTCAAATTTATTTTAAAATTTATTCCTTTGGCAAAGCTGAATTTTCAACTTTTTTGTGTATTATTATTATTATTAATTATTTATTTATTTATTTATTTATTAAGAATATGAGATGATAGTATGGTTATGTGTACTCAGTTTGGTCTTGTCAGCTTCTAAGACAGAAAAAAATCTCACGTAACATTTGTGTCGTCAGATGTGATGTGCTGAATATAGTCAGGGGGAGTGGTGAGCAGAATACCTGAGGTCACAATCTCTCAACCTGTTGGATCTTGCCCCAGTGTACTGATAGTAAAAGTTTCACAAGAAATTCACATACCATAATGCTGCTTTTCACTTTCTCACTATCATCTTCATCTTCTCAGCAGTACAATGGCAATAATTACAAAAAATTACAATAGTGGTGCAGTAACTATTTCAGAAAAATTGTAAAAAAACAACAAACCTTTTTTCATTTTTCATTCAAAAAAAACGTGCATTTTCCATGCATTTTCTCATTATTTTGGTAATATCAGAAGGATTGGACTATAATTTCTTTTTGTCTGTCTAACAAATAGGGGTAGGTGATATGACCATAATCTTATATCATGAAATGAATCATTTTAATTCACGGTAACGATAGATATCACGATATAGTTATTTTTGCTTTACAAAAGGTCTTTATGATGAATTTTTGATACCAAAGAAATTTCAAAAAAATTGCCACCAGTGTCAATATCACAAACTAATACTAGCCTAAATTTAAAAAAAACAAACAAACAAAAAAAAAAAAAAACTCAAGCTCCCTGAAGATAAGTAAACAGTTAGCGATTAAATAAGAATGAGAAACTAATAGGACAAAAAACTACAGTAGAACAAATAAATAAGTAATGCTACTTACAATGTATAAAAACACTGCATATTCTTCACTGTGTAAATTAAATATTTATTCTTATTAAAGTTACAAAAGTGATTTAGCTAAGAGCATTTTCTCTCATTTGTTGTTTGATTAACATGAATGACAGACAGCAGGAATATTAGACTGCTGACAATTTAAGAGCTACCCGGATCCAATATACTGTTACATATGCGCTTTCTTTCTCAGCTGTTTGCTTTCACTTAAGACCTAAATCACTGTATTTACGAGGATAGTTGCAAAGACGGGCATTTTGACACGTATGTGTATGTATTTAACCGTTCAAGGCGGCAAAAATAACTCTCTTCAGTACTCCTGCGCTCTATGAGCACCATCTTCATGTGACTCTCTGACTGCACTCGCATATAGCGAAATTAGTTCTCTTTCACTGCTGATTGCATTTTAACGGCTTAAAATCACTTGTTTTTAAACCACAATGCTTAAAAATGCGTGCAAATGATAAGTTTTTGTGACCACGTAGCACAGCAATGTCACATGAGAGAGTAACCATGATAAGAGACGATAATCTAAAAATCTCTACTGGTTGACAAATTTCTACCGGTTAATCGTGTCTACCGGTATATCGCCCACCCCTACTATCAAATATCTGTACTAGACTCAAATACTGAACTGTACATGTCATAACTGCAGACTAAAGTTTGTACTTTCTGAAGAACCTTCAAGGGCAGGAATGCATGAAGATGAATATATGCGAATAAATGCCTGATATTGAGCATTTCCCTCTGAAATGTTCATAGATCCACACCCTGACACATTAGCACTTCATAACTGATCTAAAAATAGAGAGCATATCTCAGCGGCCCTCCTGAAACATACTGACTGTACTCATTTAATTAACATGCTGAAAGATGCCCCATTTGTGGCAGAAAGGGAGAATCGAAGAGCATCCAAACGTTCAGGCAGGGTCGTACACTGACCCATAGTAGTATTTTGTAAGCGTTCTAATAGGTCAGATGTTTTGTTAAGAGGATGTGAAGTAGATGGATTTAGGGGATGAAAGGCTGTGTGGCTGGAATCGTCTCTATCTCTGAGCACATCACGTCTCTGTTCTCTCTCATTGAAGCTGGCTTCCTGGTTCCTCGTGTGGCCTGAAGGCAACTGTCATGCCTCCCCTACTGAGTCTCACTGTTGCTCTCACACGTGCTTCACTTTGAACATGACGGCATAAATCACAGTCTGTGATGTTTTGTGTAACATTCAAAGGCGTTTGGTTTAATAGCCTGCAGGCTTTGTTTCAGGACCGATCCATAATGATGATCAGGACTGTAAAATGTGGAAATATGAGGGGAAAAGTCATAGAAATGAACCTTAAATGAATTGAATCTTAAAGTCATGATAAAGTCTGTAGTGTAGTGTGTGTGTATATATATATATATATATATATATATATATATATATATATATATATATATATATATATAACTACTATTAATAATTTAAAATATATTAATATTTTTAACATTCCTCTATATGAGAGTAATCATTGATTTTCAACTAATTTTTTTAATTGTAATTATTAACAACAACAACAACAATTTTATATATATATATATATATATATATATATATATATATATATATATATATATACACACAGGTGGATCTCAATAAATTAGAATGTCGTGGAAAAGTTCATTTCAGTAATTCAACTCAAATTGTGAAACTCGTGTATTAAATAAATTCAATGCACATAGACTGAAGTAGTTTAAGCCTTTGGTTCTTTTAATTGTGATGATTTTGGCTCACATTTAACAAAAACCCACCAATTCACTATCTCAACAAATTAGAATATGTTGACATGTCAATCAGCTAATCAACTCAAAAGACCTGCAAAGGTTTCCTGAGCCTTCAAAATGGTCTCAGTTAAACTGAGAAAACCAAAACTGTTTGGTTCACTAGGCTACACAATCATGGGGAAGACTGCTGATCTGACAGTTGTCCAGAAGACAATCATTGACACCCTTCACAAGGAGGGTAAGCCACAAACATTCATTCCCAAAGAAGCTGGCTGTTCACAGAGTGCTGTATCCAAGCATGTTAACAGAAAGTTGAGTGGAAGGAAAAAGTGTGGAAGAAAAAGATGCACAACCAACCGAGAGAACCGCAGCCTTATGAGGATTGTCAAGCAAAATCGATTCAAGAATTTGGGTGAACTTCACAAGGAATGGACTGAGGCTGGGGTCAAGGCATCAAGAGCCACCACACACAGACGTGTCAAGGAATTTGGCTACAGTTGTCGTATTCCTCTTGTTAAGCCACTCCTGAACCACAGACAACGTCAGAGGCGTCTTACCTGGGCTAAGGAGAAGAAGAACTGGACTGTTGCCCAGTGGTCCAAAGTCCTCTTTTCAGATGAGAGCAAGTTTTGTATTTCATTTGGAAACCAAGGTCCTAGAGTCTGGAGGAAGGGTGGAGAAGCTCATTGCCCAAGTTGCTTGAAGTCCAGTGTTAAGTTTCCACAGTCTGTGATGATTTGGGGTGCAATGTCATCTGCTGGTGTTGGTCCATTGTGTTTTTTGAAAACCAAAGTCACTGCACCCGTTTACCAAGAAATTTTGGAGCATTTCATGCTTCCTTCTGCTGACCAGCTTTTTAAAGATGCTGATTTCATTTTCCAGCAGGATTTGGCACCTGCCCACACTGCCAAAAGCACCAAAAGTTGGTTAAATGACCATGGTGTTGGTGTGCTTGACTGGCCAGCAAACTCACCAGACCTGAACCCCATAGAGAATCTAAACAAGATACCAAAAAAATGCAGATTAGCTGAAGGCCACTGTCAAAGAAACCTGGGCTTCCATACCACCTCAGCAGTGCCACAAACTGATCACCTCCATGCCACGCCAAATCGAGGCAGTAATTAAATAGAGCCCCTACCATGTATTGAGTACATATACAGTAAATGAACATACTTTCCAGAAGGCCAACAATTCACTAAAAATGTTTTTTTATTATTGGTCTTATGAAATATTCTAATTTGTTGAGATAGTGAATTGGCGGGTTTTTGTTAAATGTGAGCCAAAATCATCACAATTAAAAGAACCAAAGACTTAAACTACTTCAGTCTGTGTGCACTGAATTTATTTAATACACGAGTTCACAATTTCACAATTTGAGTTGAATTACTGAAATAAATGAACTTTTCCATGACATTCTAATTTATTGAGATGCACCATATGTTATATAATATATATAATAAAGAATTTTAAAAGAATATATACATTTTTACATCTTAACAAATGTAATATTGTTATATATTAAGTTGTTATTGCTCATAATTTTAACATCTTTATTTGCTTGATTTTAAACTAAGTTTTGGTTAACAGCAATAATTATTTTATCTCTCACAAAGAAGAATGTTAAAAATATTAATTAACAAATTATTAATAGTAGTTTTGAACTTGTTGTTGTTAATTACAATAATAAATAATTAGTTTAAAATCAAAGATTGCTCTCATATAGAGGAATATTAAAAATATTAACTATATAATTTAACAAATTATTAATAGTAGTTTCGAACGTTGTTGTTGTTGTTAATTACAATAAAACAATTAGTTTAAAATCAAAGATTACTCTCATATAGAGGAATGTTAAAAATATTAATATATTTTATTAAATTATTAATAGTAGTTTGTAACTAATTATTATTAATAATAATTACAATAATTAATAATTACTTTAAAATAAAAGATTGCTCTCATATAGGAATGTTAAATTAACAACATATCAACAAATTTTAATTAGTAGTGGTAATGTTTTCTTTATTATTATTATTATTATTATTATTATTATTATTATATTTTGTTAAAATATATTGTTTATATTTTTAAAATTCCTCTCTGTGAGAGCCATCTTAATTTAATTTAAATAAATTTTATTTAAATTTACATAATTTACAAAAACCTTATCCAATTAAAATAAATGTATAAAAAGCACACAAACACTTTTCTATCTATTTAATTTATTTCAAAATAATTCTTTTTACTTTATTTAAATTTAATTAATCTTTAATCCCTATCCAATAATCTGAATAACTGGAAAAGCAATGAAAAAAATCATTGGTATAGAGTCTGTCATAGTCTTCTTAGTGCTTAAGTTACTCAACACCTTTACTTAGACACTTATGTTTGTATGTGAAATTGCATATAAGATTCTTAAGGATACTGGTGTTGTCCTTAAAACCAAAATCGAATCATTTGACCCAGGCTTGATAGAACCGGGCTGGAGCGTCCAGTTCTGGCATACAAAGACACTTTTGTCGAAGTCTGCGAATAAAAGGAAAGGCTTTGGTTCTACATCATACCCTCTGGAAACTTCCGCAGTCCCTGTCATCTTCGAGCCACCAGAGTTGCCTGGATTCTGTGCCAGTGAGCTGACCGCTGGCCTCCAAAAGTCTGCTGCAAGTTTTCAGATACTCAAGGAATGAAAAGTTCTCTTGTACGAGGCGTAGCCCAGCCGATGCAGTCCTTAAACAATGATATCATTTGTAACAAGAGATTTGCCAAGGCACACCCCGAAATTGTTGCTGATCACAGAAAAGCCTCATTGATTTTGATTGGTGAATGCATTCCTCTTTGAATGTCAGCCTCTTGTTTTCTAAATGAGCCGTTTTTGTGGTTGGATGTTGCTCAGATTTGGCAGTATCCTGCTTTTTTGATGTGACGCACATTTTATTTGTCTGTGTGCACCATCTTTTAGGTGTTTTCACATGGTTGCATCATTTGTTCCCCTCTGTTACGGTTGTTTAGGGTGAGCTATCAATAACACTATCTGGTTGATTTCCACAGCTTAGTGTCAGTGCGACAGTCAAATTATTTAATGCAAGTTGGAGAAATCTCTTACTTCAGATTTTTTCACAGGGTTAGCATATAATTTCTGTTTATGTTTCTAGGTGGTTGCTAGGGTGTTATGAGCAGATTCTTTAATAAAAATCAGTGGGTTTTTTTCTTGCGTGTTTTGTCATCCGTTAGGCAAAAGTACAATTTCAGATTGAGTTCTGCACCCAAGTGTATTGCTTGAGGTTAGAGGGATTGTTCATATCTTTAATGCAAGTATATGTGTTGGATGATGTATGTGATGATGAGTAATAATAATGTATGCCTTAGTAAGCAACACTAATAAAGTGTCTTGTTAAGCACAGGTAGCTTCAAGTGGCAAACAAGTGGATTATTAGAGTGTGATATTAATAGCTCATTGCTTTACTTGGCAAGTGCGGTAAAGGCAGGCGGTTACTTAAATTGAAACAAAATGTCTTCCTGCCACTTTTTGCAGACCACTTGTGGCATTTTTTTTTTTTTTTTTTTTTTTTTTTTTTTACACAGTTAATTTCACAATCATTTTTTTTTTTTTTCAATTCAATATCTTACTTTTGTTCTGAGGTTTGTGTTGTTTTGTTTAGTTTTTTGTATTTTGTTTTGCCTTGTTTTTGTTTAGTTTTCATTTTGTGTTGTTTATTGTTTTTTTTGTTTTCTTTTGTTTTTTTAGTTAAATTTTAGTGTGATATTAATAGCTCATTGCTTTACTTGGCAAGTGCGGTAAAGGCAGGCGGTTACTTAAATTGAAACAAAATGTCTTCCTGCCACTTTTTGCAGACCACTTGTGGCATTTTTTTATTGCACAGTTCATTTCGCAATCATTTCACATTTTTTTTTTAAATTCAATCTTACTTTTGTTCTGAGGTTTGTTTTGTTTAGTTTCATTTTGTTTTGTGGTTTATTTTTAGTTTTTATGTTGTTTTATTTGTTTAGTGGTTTTGTTTGTATTTTGTTTTGTCCTGTTTTTTAGTTTTCATTTTGTCTTGTTTTGTGGTTTGTTGTTTTTATTTTTGTTTTGTCTTGTATTTAGTTTAGTTTATTTTTTTATTGTTTTGTTTAGTTTTTGCTATGTTTTGTGTTTTCTTAAAATCCAACATTCAATTTTATACAATATTTAACTTGCTCCACGTCTCTCATCAAGGGGTTCTTGGCCTAAAAACGTTTAAATCCTTTGATCTACTACGACACAAATAAAATAGTTTTCATTCTACCCTGGAAACTGAGTGCTTTAATTCCTTGTACCTGTACTCAGGCATTTTGAAAAATAACCGTTAAAACTGACAAATTTGGACATATTTGAAATGGCAAGCTACTACAATGACAATCGGTTTCCTGTCTTTAGATGATTCATGCTATTCCTATGTTTGGGGAGTATAAAATTAGGTAGTCCGAGCAGCAGGGGAAGACTGTGTTTTTAGGGAAGTGTGTTATATCCTCACTGTAAGGGCTTCTGTGGATTGCGCCGATGTTGGCGCCCCTTTTGCCGTCTGCTGCTCTAGCCCAGCACCCCTCAACCCATAGTGCTCATCACCCACCAACGCCTGCGTGCCAATACAGGAAGACGGTTTTAGTCTCAGCAGCTCAAACAGGAAGTGACTTCATGTTGTGGAGCTCGCTGCAGCTTTCAAGCCAGAGCTACTTTGCATTGAACAGATTGGCAGTGTTGGTTGACATATTAATGAGGTCAAGGCGCTCCATGTCATATCATATCTAGTTCACAAGCACACCGCATACAGCACGCTTCTTGTTAAAATAAGGTGGGAGGATTGAACCGGTGTGAATTTCACTGCTACACACAAAGAATGATAGAAAACTGTTGCAAATGCCTGCAAAAGGTATCAAAACAAACATGCACAACCTTTGAAGTCAACAAACCGAGGATATTTACTTTCTTAATGACCATCCTAGTCATGTTGTGCATGAATTAATGGCACCGATGAATAAAATCAAGGCCCTCATCTTATTTTCGTTGAAATAAATCACATTAAGAAACAAAATAGGTTGCGAATGCAGTTTCATGTTGGCTTTTAAAGCTCTCTTTCTGTTTAAGAATAGATAACTTGTTAGATTTCCGCCTACAACAACTGCTCGGTTGCAGCAGCGTTTTCTGTTATGTTGTTAACTTCTAACATAGAGCAGAAATGTTTCAGGTACATTTGGTTTCTGATTCCAGGTGCAGTTTAATTCCCGTGAGAAATCGTCCCTAACTGCCTGCTAATTTGTTCCCATGAGAGTGTTAGATGAGGATGGCAGACTCCCATGTGTCATTTGTTTTAGTTTAAGTTCAAGTTAAGTTCAGAAGTTTCTTCTCCCTGCAAAACTTATCATAGTGGAAAGAGGGCAATAATAACTTCACACTGATTCATGTTGCTCATCACCACGAAAGTGAAAGTGTTTTTTTTTTTTTTTTTTTTTTTTAACTTCTCATTTCTGCTTTCTGGTGTTCTCAATTCTCAAGCTGTGGGTGTGAGTTAATTTTTTCCATAGTAATATATTTTTATTTGTGGAACAGCACAGTTTTATTCAACTTCATGTTAACATGAAGAGACCAAGTCTCACAGCCAGATCTTTGAGTAAACAGCACTAGATCTAATCTAGTGGCTACTTGGACCAGAAGAATCAGACTGACATGTAAACATCTGACTGACCAGCATACTTATCTGTAATCTACCACAACAATAGACCAGCATGAAAAAAAGTATAACTATTAATTTTATTTAGTTTATTAATTTTACATATTTAAGTATAAATAATGGCAACAGTCTCCAAAAATGGATGTACAAATGTGTGTGTACATATACACTATATTGCCAAAAGTATTGGGTCACCCCCTTCTAATGAACAGGTTTGACTACTTCAGTAATTTCCATGAGTACAAATCTTAATGTTTAAGCATATAATGATATTCTAGGGAATTGTGTGCTTCTAATTTTATAGCAACAGTTTGGATAGGACCCTTTTCTATTCTAACATGACAATGCCTCTGTGTATAAGGCAAGGTTCAAAAAGAAATGTTTGATTTAGTCAGTGTGGAAGAACTTGACTGGTCTGCAGAAAGCCAAGTCCTAATCCAAGCTGAACACCTCTGGTGTGACTTTAAATGCAGATCTTGAGCCAAAAACTCTTTACCAAACACCAATGACTTGTACATATGGGTACAGTCATTTTAGACATTTTCAAAACTGTTGCAACAGAGATGGAAATACAATTTTTAAATACATGCATTATGTTTCCATCTTTGTTGCCACAGTTTTGGAAGTGCCTTTTTCTGTTCTAAAGAAGGGGGTGTACCAATATGTTTATCCATATCGTGTATGTACAAGTCATTGGTGTTTGGTGATGAGTTTTTGGCTCAAGATCTGCATTTAAAGTCACACCAGAGGTGTTCAGGCTTGGATTAAGACTTGGCTTTCTGCAGACCAGTCAAGTTCTTCCACACTGACTAAATCAATCATTTCTTTCTGAACCTTGCCTTATACACAGAGGCATTGTCATGTCAGAATAGAAAAGGGTCCTGTCCAAACTGTTGCTTTAAAATTAGAAGCACACAATTCCCTAGAATATCATTATATGCTTAAACATTAAGATTTGTACTCATGGAAATTACTAAAGTAGTCAAACCTGTTCATTAGAAGGAGGTGACAATACTTTTGGCAATATAGTGTGTGTATATATCACAAAACAAAAGTGACCTAATTTGTGATTATGCCCCTTTATTATCCTTTATAAAGTTTCTGAGTATCTAAAAGATGTCCATTATTGGCCATATAGGTTCATTAGTGTATATATAGCTTTAGTTAGAGGCATTTCCAAGTGTAAAGTGTTAGTTTTATGGCTGGCTTGATGCCCTCTGCTCACACTGAATATTTAACAGGCTTTTTGCAAGTCTGCTTGCTGCTCAGCCCTTCTTCCTGTCTGAGGCATCGGAAAATCTACAGCCGCCACTTCCCCTTTGAAAGTGTGTGTGCTTGAATTGTATTTGCTGGTAAATAGTGTTTGCTGACATGCTTGGTACATCTAATTTTGAGTCATTGCTAAAGTTCGTTTTCTGTATCTGTATTACTTGTAAATGCTTTTCAGGATTTAGCTTTGAAGGGCATGTTCAGTGCTTTAATGTTATTTGAGTGTTTGAAAATAGTGTTATTTTAATTTAAAGTGCATCCAATAATGAATAAATATTCCTTTTTATTTCACAGATCTTTGGCCAGTTCTGGCCGCAGCTGTACGCCTCAGGCTCAGCTCTGATGTTACCGGCTGAAACGGGGCGACTGTGAGAGGACGATTTCCCTCAGCTATGTCTACCTTTGAGGTAACACAAACCTTGAAATGTTGCCATTAGGATATAATGTAAATTATGACTTTATTTCATTTATACAGTGTCCGGTGTTTGTACATCAAGGGCTTTTCCTTATATTCCCCTCTCTAGACGATCTGGCCTCCGGGCACCGAGTGTGTAGCCAGGTACAACTTCCCTGGAACGACCGACCAGGACTTGCCCATGTGCAAAGGAGATGTCCTTACTATAATTGGAGTAACTAAGGTAAATTTCTAAAATGAATGACAGCAAAGTTCATAGAATATTAACACTACTTTTACCATACAATGAAAGTGAGTAGAAACCAGTGATTGCCAAAGTCCCAAAAATGGCTTAAAAAATAATAAATGTGCTATACAGTAGCTTTTTGTGAAGAACAGGCTGAAATCTAAGTCAGTGTTTGCTGAAATTCA
Source organism: Spinibarbus caldwelli (assembly GCA_039654775.1). NCBI lineage: Eukaryota > Metazoa > Chordata > Actinopteri > Cypriniformes > Cyprinidae > Spinibarbus > Spinibarbus caldwelli. Next base: position 13,267,943 of record CM077265.1, on the reverse strand, counting down.
TTTCCACTTGAATGAAAAATGCAGCGTGAACATCCTGCTAAGTATCTATGTTTGTGTTTTACATAAGAACAACATATGAGCACCTATTCATTCAAAATTTGTCTGCTGGTGCTTCGTTTCAGGATCCAAACTGGTACAAAGCGAAAAACTCAGCCGGACGAGAGGGTACCATACCTGCAAACTACGTTCAGAAGAGAGAAGGAGTGAAATCAGGCGGTAAACTGAGCCTTATGCCGTAAGCACATTTGCATGCTTTTTTTTTTTTATGTAAGATGGTTTTGTCTTCACTGATCCTCTCTTGAACTACGATAAGAGAATGTGTTTGTGTGCGTTTCATACATACAAACAGTAGCGCGCTATATTTAGCATGATATCATCACAGATCACCTACTTTAGTATATCTGTAATAATACACAAATGCCTTCCTGCTTTCCGGTCCACCACAATAACCCAAGGACTCATTTGAATCGGCCAGCTGTTTAAAATAGAAGGAGAAATCAGAGAGTTATACAAATGGCAGCACTCAGGCCAGTGGAAAAAGTCCATCTCTCAGCATCTGATATGCAAAGGCCAGACACATGCATCACGATTAGGGTTCGCTTGTAAGAGAGCATGTGATATTCTTCAATTACTTGCTGCTTTATAAGGAACAATGGATATAATGACGCTGATGTCTCAGTTTTATTTAGCGTGGCAATGGAGTGTCAAGTGAATCCTTCAAACCTGTTGTATGGGATCTGGATGTCTGCTTTTAGCCATGTGTAATGGAAGGTTTCGTTTTAGATGTGTTTGGCTTCAGCAGATTGTGACGGTAGCAGTCGTTTTTTTGCCGTCTAGTGCACAACTTTGGTTTATTTTCGATGGTGTGTATGTATATGTGTGGGTAATTGGGAGATACAGATTGGATGTTTGTCATGCCAGGGAAGCCACAGAAGGGCCAGGCAAGGCCAGCGCTCCTTTTGGAAGCCTGTAATTTAGCTTCCTTTTCTCAGTCTTGTGCACAATATTATGTATCTGAATCAGTGTTTCTTACTACATTTTCCTGATATCTGGTCCTAAGTACATACTAAACAAAGCAGTACTATTCTATGACACATTTTAGTGCTTTTAAAGTCTAATACCATTACAGCAACACTGTTTTGGTGATTCAAAGTGTTGACACAAGTTCATGAGTTCATTTTGACTGATTCATTAAAAGAACCAGCTCATAAGAGTCATTAACAATCAGACTGTTTGTTCTAAAAATGCTTTCATCTGAAGCGTCTTTCAAATGAGGAGCATCACAAACAATGCATGATAAATAAAAAATATATATATATTATATATATCATTAATATTATTTCACAGTACACAGCTTTCTCTTATCATTCTGTTCATACGGCATTTATACTGAACAAAACAATCTTACTTTTGTAATGTATTGGGTTTTTCTACAGAAGAATACTATTTATTATAAAAAATCTCATTTAGAATATTCAAGGTACCTGTAACTGCTTCATCGGATAATTTTAAAGCATTTGACTGATTCAGATTCATAACTTTCATGAGTCTTTTTGACTGATTCATTAAAAGAACTGGTTCATAAGAGTCATTTGTGAATCTGAATACAGTGACTGAATTCATACTGTATTGAACTGAATTCATACAATTCACAATTGAGGTAAACTAGATTAGAAACAAAACAATAATATTTTTGTGACACTTTAATTGTTTATAACATTAAAAAATACCATTACTACAATTTTTTTTTTTTTTTTGCATGATTCAGAGTAACTCACAAGTCTTTTTCAGCAATTCACTTATAGAAACAGCTCATAAGAGTCATTATTTTGTGAATTTGACTACATTTATTCATTTAGCATTTATCCAAATCAAATTTTGAATGAGGATCATCACAGGCAATTAGACGATTTCAAATGAAAAATAATTTAATTTCTTTGTTCATACTGCATTTATACTAAAAAAAACAAAAAGAAAAAAAAGTGTGATGTATGATTTTTGTAACATTGAGTTTTCTACATAAAATACGATTTCTTACAACAAAGTTCATTTCTGAATATGTGTATTTAACAGAGTATCTGTGCCAGATTCACGATTCAAAGCGCAACACCGATTCAAAATGATAACTTGAGTCTTTTTGACCTATTCATTAAAAGAACAGGCTCTTAAGAGTCATTCTTTTGTGAATCAGACTACATTTACATGTATTTATATGTAGCAAACATTTTTCTCCAAACATCACAAGCTGTTTGTTGTCATTTAAAAAAAATGTATCTCTGGCCTCTTCATCGAATAAAGCGCCAGACTGATTCAAAACAGTAACTTCTGGGTTCCTGAGTCTTTCTGACTGATTCATTAAATGAACTAGCTCATAAGAGTCATTTATTAGTAAGTGTGCACTTTATGATTTTATGCACTTTACATTTTATAACCGACTGAAATCTATTCTTCATCAGACCATAGCAATACAAAATATGCTTTGATATGACTTGTAAATGATGAACAGAGCAAACGCATGTCCTTTATCTGCGGTCACTCAGATGGTTCCATGGAAAGATCACACGCGAACAGGCCGAGAGGCTGCTTTACCCCCCAGAGACAGGCCTCTTCCTGGTGCGTGAGAGCACCAACTACCCCGGCGACTACACCCTGTGTGTCAGCTGTGATGGCAAGGTGGAGCATTACCGCATCATCTACCACGACGGCAAACTGTCCATCGATGAGGAGGAGTATTTTGAAAACCTCATGCAGCTCATGGAGGTGAGGGTTGCTGGCTTATGACCTGGTTTAAGTTTAAGTTGTTTTTATATCTAAAAGGCCTGTTTATGGTCTTATGGATGATTGGTAAAATGCAAAACATTTATAGTTATAGTCAGCACAAGCACACTCCAAAGTTAGCACAGCGGATTGTGAAACCAACAGGCTTCTTCCTGTGAGTCCTCTCACCGCCTCCTTCAACATTTTCAAATTGATCGCCACACACAGATACAAAAATAGCCCTAACAGAAAGTCAGTCCACATCAAACGCGCTGGCTAAAGAGATGGGGCAAGCATTTACGATAGACTCCAGGAAACCATTTTTTACACGCACACCTTGTGCTTTGAGGTCAAAGGTTCAGTCCAGGCTTGTTGGAGGAAGTGACACTGCTAAACAAGAGCTGTGAAATAAAGCTGGTGTTTCAGTGGAAAGTGTGTTTTGCGGGTGGTGTTCGGGAATTAAGGTTTTTTCTAGTTGAATATCAAACTAACTGACTGAACATCCCTTACATAAAAGTTTAACAATGCAATTTTATGTTACAGTGATGCATCAGATGTAATACCATGGTACTTTGATATATTGATCATAACATGGTAATACATTGATTGATTACCATTCATTTACCATTGAATTGTTTACAACATACTTTAGAGAAGGCAAAATGAAATGGTAATTCTTATTAATTATGTATAATTATGTTATATATGTATTTGCAGATTTTTTTGTACATGTATAATTTGCTATATATTATATACTATTTTATATATATATATATATATATATATATATATATAATATATATGAAGTTTATTTGCAAAAACTGAAAACTGTTTTTGTGAAAACTTTTTATTGTGTTATGTTTGTCAATTATTAATATCAGTTTGATATTAATTGAAATGCAGAATAAAAAACATGATTTTTGAAATTTTTTAAAAACTGAGTTATCTGTTTTTGCAAATAAACTCTTCATATATATTACTAAATACCAACATTACTAATAATTATTACTTAATTTTGCTTTCTAAGTCATTTTTATTGATTACCGTTATTTACATGATTCTGTTTACTACATACTTTAGAGAAAGCAAAATGAAGTGGTAATTCTGTTTATATATGTATTTTATGTTTATATATATATTTTTTTTTTTTGAATTTTTGAATGTTATATGTGATTACTAAATACCAACATTACTAATAATTATTACTTAATTTTGCTTTCTAAGTCATATTTTGTTTTTATTTGTAAGGCTATCAAAAGTTAAAGTTAGTGCTTAGCGTAATATAATAAAAAAGAATAATAATAACAATAATATGTTATTTTTATGTATACTAAAACTATATATAGTACATTTTATTATATATAAAAATTACTCTTAATTTTCTATAGTAATTTATATTTAATAATTACTATATATAGATAGTATTTCAATTTTATATTATACCAATTTTAGTTTTTGGTATAATGCTTTTTATACATTTAATTAACCGCAATATATTTAGCAATCTGCTTTAGTATAATAACATAAAAGCTGATTATTTAATTTCGTAACCAATTATTTTTGCGATTTAATTTTGCTGTCTTCACATCTCACACCATATCAATAGGGTTTTCATACTTCAGAATACATACAGTAGCTGTCTTTTGTATTTTAGGAAGCGGACCATCATAAGAGGATAATCATATTTGGTGTCCTTGACATGAGAAAGTTTGAAAACCCCTTTATACCATAATAAAGAGATATTCAAATTTTCATAGGCAAGCAAGCACCACTTAAATTTTCATGTGCAAATCGCTTTGGCAGCCAACGTACAAGCTATTTATTGGGTCCCAGAGTGTTGCTATGTGGTTGCTAAAGTGTTCAGAATGGTTTTAGCGTGTTGTTGTGCAGATCATAGGGTGTTCTGGGTGGCTGCTTAGTGGCAAATATCAGAAGAGCCCATCCTTCATATTCTGGGCATTGCACGCCTTTTCTCAAACCGGCCTCATCATTTCAAGCCTGTAGCACAAAGCATGATGAGTGCACCGCTAATGAAAAGAGAGGCTTAAAAAGAACCGATTTACATAGATGTAGGATGTAAATGACTCATTTGTATAATTTTCCATATCTTTTTTTGATTCCACTGTCCATTGGCCTCATTAGGGACGGTCTGTGTGATTAACCAGTGATCCGTTCTCGGTTAAGTGTTGATGGCTCTGCTCTGGTTATTTTCGATTGGGGTCTGGGTGACTTTAGTGGTCAGAGGCACTATGGGTTCCTCAAGTCTCTCCTCACCCTTTCTATTACAGAATTCCACACATTCTTTAGTGTAATTTTGCCCTCTTTCTCCCTTATAGCCTCAGCTGAACAGTTGTGCTCTTTCCAAAGAAGTGGACGAGTCTTAAACCATCTACAATAAGCCTTTATGCTCACTACCGCAGATGATATTCTTCCCACAATCCACTCGATAAAAATTCGCCAGAAAACCAGTGGAGAGATATTCAAAATAAAAGCCACAAATTGATACCATCCACTGTCATCTGTAATAACTCATTACGGCAAGTTAAATTTAACCAATTTTTAAAATTAAATTACTTTTAGTTAGCAAGGATGCGTTGGATTTATCAAAAGCGACAGTAAAGACAAAGTCACAAAAGATTTCTGTTTCAAATAAATGCTCTTTTGAATTTTCTATCCATCAAACAATCCTGAAAAAATGTATCATGTTTCCACAAATACATTAAGCAGTGCAATTGTTTGCAATATTGATAACACGAAATGGTTCTTCAGCAGCAAATCAGCATATTAGAATGATTTCTAAAGGATCATGTGACACTGAAGACTGGAGTAATGATGCTGAAAAATTCCAGTTTTACAATATTACTGTATTTTTGGTCAGATGTTTAACAGTATTTTAATTTATGATGGTTAGTAACTTTAGAAACGATGGTGTGTTGTCATAGTATTTTTTTATCAGGGAAATTATCAATGCGTCCAAGAATGACTGCAGTGTAGGCTAGTCATGCAAATGTGTTGTTATTTTGAGCGCGAGTGTATCAGCAAGCTCCACTTCCTGGAACAGATGAGAACGAGGAAGTGACAAAGAGGAAACGAGCGCAGGCTCCAGATCATGTCAACACGCTAATCGATGCCGTTTCTTTCGTCCAACAATATTATCTGGCCTCACGGTTATAGCGTCCAGACATATAGAATCACAAACATGTATTTCAGCACTGAAAGGATGAGAATGTAGTCGCCTGTGTGGATTTATTCATCTAAGAGGAATCAATAGAACTTACTATACAACAGCGACCTCTGCTGGCCGTTGCTGTATACCGCGTTTATTACATATTATGAGTTATTGTCTATTTAAATAGCACGTTCAAGCCTCATTTTACTTTTAACAGTCGTAAAGTGCATTTATTTGCATCTTTATTTGCATAATTCAGTCAAATGTTTGAATTTTATGTACCATGGTATTAACGGTTTACCATTATACTTCCATCGTGCTTCTTTTGTAAATTAGCTTAATTTGTTTGTGTGTGCATTTTAACAGCATTACACTAAAGATGCAGATGGACTTTGTACCAGACTTATCAAACCTAAACTGATGGAGGGGACTGTGGCGGCCCAGGATGAGTTCTCGAGAAGTAAGATACTTATTGATCATACTCGCACATGAATTTACTTCATTTATAGATAATTAAATTGCTGCATGGTTTCAAGGTTTGTTTTATGAGAGATATTTTAATAGGATCATTAATCTTCCTTCTCCACAGGTGGCTGGGCTCTGAATAGAAAAGAACTGAAGCTCATCCAGTCTATTGGAAAGGGAGAGTTTGGGGGTACAGATGTTTTTTTTTTTTTTTTTTCTGTTAAGAAATAACATCTAGATCATTGAATCTGAATTAATTTGGTTCAGGACCCAGATATACTCAAAAATATGCTGTTTTTGGTTCTTAGATGTGATGGTTGGAGACTACAGAGGCAAGAAAGTTGCGGTGAAGTGTATCAAACATGACGCAACTGCGCAGGCCTTCGTTGCAGAGGCTTCTGTCATGACGTACGTCTCCACAATTGACAACTGAGGATTAAGAAAATACGGCTTTTTATGTTTTTATATTTAAATATCAATATTGGTGTTGACTCTTACAGGCAGTTACGGCATAATAACTTGGTACAGTTGCTGGGGGTGATCGTGGAAGAGAAGGGCAGCCTTTTCATTGTCACTGAGTATATGGCCAAGGTCAGTGACCCAAAGCTGTTGTCACAGAGAATAACTGGATGTATACATTTAATTTAGTCTTTAAAGCACTATTTTAACTTCTTAATTTGTTTTCAGGGTAGTTTAGTGGACTATCTGCGCTCCAGAGGACGTAGTGTTATTGGTGGAGATTGTTTGATCAATTTCTCAATGTGAGTTTCTTTTTATCACAACTTTTTTTTTTTTTTTTCTTTTTTTTTTTTTTTTATGTTGGCACTCATCCAGCTTTGTTTTATTAGTAATTATAATATTAATAAGGAAAAATGCTGTGTTAATTTTCCGGATGTTTTCTTTATTTATTTATTTATTTATTTTTATTTTTTTTCAGGGATGTCTGCAAGGCGATGGAATATCTTGAGGCCAATAACTTTGTGCACAGGGATCTGGCAGCTCGTAATGTTTTAGTGTCAGAAGACAACATAGCAAAAGTCAGCGATTTTGGCCTCACCAAGGAAGCATCATCTACTCAAGATACAGCCAAACTTCCTGTTAAGTGGACTTCACCTGAGGCCTTAAGAGAGAAGGTGTGTTGTCTGCTTTTGTTTTAATATGTTTAAACGGAGACATTTTAAAAGCATCTTCTAATTTATGTCTGCCTGTCTGTCTGAAACAGGCGTTTTCCACTAAGTCAGATGTATGGAGCTATGGCATCTTACTGTGGGAGATCTATTCCTTTGGTCGGGTACCTTATCCAAGAATTGTAAGTCATTTCAAATCTGTAACATGACAATATTATTATTATTATTATTATTATTATTATTATTATTATTATTATTATTATTAGTTAATTTGTAGTTGATTTTAATAAATAAAATTCAGATTTAAAAAAAAATCTAATTTAAATGAAAACTATTAAAATAAAGATGTTATAATCAATACCTTTTTAATCCAAATTATATACATAGAAGCATGACCAATAAAAAGTGAACTTTTATATTATTATTATTATTATTATTATTATTATTATTAGTTTTATTGATAATCAAATTTGTTAAAATATCTAAAATAAATAGAATGTTAATAATACATACAAGCCACTTAAAAGAAGTAACATGGCCAATAAAAATACTGTAATAGTGTAGTTTTCTAAAATTATTATTGTTGTTGTTGTTGTTATTATTATTATTATTATGATTATGATTATTATTATTATTGTTATTAAAAAAACAATAATAATCTAATTTAGTGTAAAATAGCATATTAAAATCAATCAATTTTTAATTTAAACTATTTTTTATTATAATAATAAGCTAATGAATAATCTAATTTAAATTAAAATAACTAAAATAGAATATTAATACACAGGTCACTTCAAAGCAGAAACATTACCAAGAAAAATACACTTGTGATCATTTTTATATTATTTATATGTTTTTATTTATTTGATATTATTATTATTACTATTACATTTTTACTGTTAATCATCTGATTTAAATTAAAATAATCTAAAATAAGTAAATAAAACACTAAATGGGACATTATAATTAATGTATTTTTAATATCAATTTTAATTATTTTAGATGTTACTAATTACATCACAATTTTATAATGTTATTAATACATTAATGTAATTAAAGATATATTTTAGTGTTTTCTGAGATTTCTGCACATACCACATTATGTCTGATTCAAGAATTTTAGTATCAAGCCAAATTCTACCAGTAGAGGACACTGTTGTCTACTCAGCCCATTTTTCCTAAGTCGTGGTGTCCTTCATCCTCTGTTCTTACAGCCTCTGAAGGAAGTTGTCCCGCGTGTAGAGAAGGGTTACAAGATGGACGCCCCAGACGCCTGCCCGGCGGTGGTGTATGACATCATGAAGCAGTGCTGGACTCTGGACCCTGTGGTGCGTCCCAGCTTTAGAGAACTGAGACAGAAACTTCAAGATATCATAGCCAATGAGCTGTACCGATAAAAGACAAAAACTAAAGGAAAAACACAAGAGGACCATTCTCATACAATCTGACCAAAATCTACTCCTAAAGCAGTGGACTTGACAAACATCAGCAGAATTTTCTTTCGCAAGCGCATTCTCTTTTTTTACTACTTTGCATCGCTTTCATGGCTTGATTTTCTTAATTTTGGGGAGGCTGGCCTTCTCTACAACAACTCACCTCTTTTTGATTTATAAGATCCTCAGCCTCCTCTGATATGTCCTCATACGTGCCCTTATTTTGGACTTTTGATTAGCATATAAGATTTTCTGCCAAAAAAGAGAAAAATCAGGCAGTAAGTAAATATCATGACAAAACGTTCGGCACCCATAAGGCTGGTTGTCTGCAAAATCTTGTAACCTTGTAAGATCTAAAATCTTGTAAGAACAATAATTGGCACTTAGGGAGACAGTATGCTCATCCCAAACTCTTTTCCGTTCCAGTAGCCAATGAAATACACCAGAGAATCTTTCTTCCATTTCACAGTGCCTTTACACCAGAAGTCTGTCTCGCCCCAGAGCTTGTTTTTTATTTTTTTAATACGTTGTTTAGAAGCACTTGAATTTCTTGCTGTCTTGCTCATCTTTTCAAACATGTGTCAGTCTGAGCCTCAAAACCAGAAAGGATGAATTTAAACATTGTGGGCCTTTTAAAAAGAGATGTGGCTTGTGTGGAAGCCGGATTTCTTTAAGCAAAAATAAAAAAATATATTAAAAAATAAAACAAAAAGGCCATAAATACAGATCTGAGAAATATTTGTGATATATTATACATTGACTTAATTTTATCTTAGTGCTTTTCATATTTTTTTTCTTTGCTGCCATATTTCAGATGAAATCATTCCACCTGAACAGTTTGATAAAAAAGATAAAAGACAAAAAAATAAAAAGGCTACCAAAAAGCTTTGAATGTGTGTTTGTGCCTTTAAATACGGTCTTTCAATGTAAAGGTCAGTCAAGGAAACTCTGAGCATACCTAAACGTATGTATGTATAGATAGATAGATAGATTTTCATATTTCTAATTGATTAATTTTGACATGCAAGTTTATAAATTTAGCATTGCTTAGCATTTTTCAAAGCTATTTCCTAAACATTTTTTTTTTATTGGCATATTAAATACTGATTATCACTTTTTTTAATAAGTGGCAGTGAGTTTAAAGTGCCCCTGTTATGGGTAATGAAAGGTTCATATTTTGGTTTGGGGGGTCCCCAACAATAGGTTGACATGCATGCAAGGTCAAAAAACACTTTCACTATCTTACATATATATTTATACAACAGTTTTTTCTGGTTCTCAAATCTGATTGGCTGATAGGAGTGCGATATTAGAGTCCAACAGAGCTCCTCCAACCTCTTCACCGTTTGTATCACTCCGCTTGGAGCTTGCCGTATTTCTCACAGCGAGTGTCATGGCGGACGCCCAAATCCACTATAATTTAAAAAAATAATACTGTTTTGTGTCACGGAATGCAGTTTTAAGAGTTTTTTAGGCTAGAATGTGCTTGCTTGGACTTCAAATATGCGGTTTGTTAATAAAGATAAGGTCTATTTCAAAATTTGCTTCGACGTTTTCGGAGATGGGAGCTCCAGCGGTTCAGCGGCCATTCAGAACTCATTACACCCACAGAGAGTGCCTGACCGTGGCCAGATCTTCTGGAATTTACCGCTGGCTCTGATGTCTCTATAGTAGTTAAACATGAGATATATTTCGTTTTGGGTAAATCTAACGGCCAGTCTTTGGTCTCATTAAACTATTATTTGTTCCAGAGCAAATAGTTTTGGCAAAATCTTATTGTTTATTTAAATTCTGTATATCGTGCTGTCTTTGTACGGTTGACTGAATTGCCTAGCAACTTTTATGATGGTTGTTGTTATTAAATATGATTATTCAATAAGTAATATTTTATATAAATAATAATAGTATTTAATAATAGTGTTTAGTACTGAGACATGGTGCGTATGTTCGTTAAGGTAATTTTAGTTACATTGTTCTGCCATTAGATGGCAACAAGAGACTGTTTTTATGAGTCAGCACTGCAGTAAAGACTTTTTTAAAGGGAAGTTATTTTTACTTTCAACAACAGCTTGACACAGCTAGCAAATGCACTGAGTAGCGCTGTCATCAGAAATCACCCTTAATAGATGAAAGGATATTGACGTTACGACAAAGCTTTCCCCAGTGGATATTCAAACTTATGTTTTATTGTGAGTAGGAGACTTGAGATGCTGTATCAGATGCAGGTAACGTTAATCACAGTCGCTCAGTCCATCTCTCTCTCATAATACTTTACATAATACAGCAAGCTTTTGTTTCTAATTTATTTATACACTTGTGCCATTGAACTGTTGCATAAACGCAATATCATGCTTGTAGATGTGCGATATGGCTGTATATCGGCACGCTGTGATTACCTACGGCCGAATCACAGCCGTGCCGATATACAGCCATATCTCATGTCTACTCATGTGATATTGCTCATATACATCACGTGTGTGTGTGTGTGTGTGTGTATATATATATATATATATATATATATATATATATATATATATATTTAGTGGCATGAATCTGTGAAAATGTGAATAATTTTAACAAAATAAGAGAGATCATTCAAAATGCATGTTATTTTTTATTTAGTACTGTCCTGAGTAATATATTTTACATAAAAGATGTTTACATATAGTCCACAAGACAAAAAAAAAAAAAATAGCTGAAATTATTAAAATAACCCCCTTCAAAAGTTTGGGAACCCTTGGTTCATGACTTCCTTGCTTGTTCTGAACAGTTAAACTGAGCACTGTTCTTCAGAAAAATTCTCCATGTCCTGAAGATTCTTCAGTTTTCCAGCATCTTTTGCATATTTGAACCCTTTCCAGCAGTGACTGTATGATTTGTGAGATCCATCTTTTCACACTGAGGACAATTGAGGGACTCAAACAAAACTATTAAAAAAGGTTCAAACATTCAGTGATGCTCCAGAAGGAAACACAATGCAATAAGAGCCAGGGGGTGAAAACATTTGAACAGGATGAAGACGTCCAAATTTTTCTTATTTTGTTGAAATATAATTTTTTTTCCATTTAATACTGCCCTTCGGAAGCAACAGAAGATACTTGCATGTTTCCCGGAAGACAAATTAAGTAAATTCACCTTAACCTTCAAATTAAAAAAGTTTTCACCCCCCGGCTCTTAATGCATTGCGTTTCCTTCTGGAGCATCGGTGCATGTTTGAACCTTTTTTTAATAGTTGTGTAACCACACAGTATTAAGAACCAAGGGTTCCCAAACTTTTGAAGGGGGTTATTTGAATAATTTCAGCTATTTTTTCTGTCTTGTGGACTATATGTAAACATCTTTTATGTAAAATATCTTACTCAGGACAGTACTAAATAAAAAATAACATGCATTTTGTATGATCTCTCTTATTTTGTTAAAATTATTCACATTTTCACAGATTCTGCAAGGGGTTCCCACACTTTCACATGCCACTGTATGTATATATATATATATATATATATATATATATATATATATATATATATATATATATAGAATCAACTTGGTTGTACTGGTATTAACTAGTATTGTTAAACCAACAAATTTTGAATTTTATATAACTTTAAAAAAAAAGTTCAGCTTATTTTGTTGAGTTAAAGTAATGTAAAAACAAGTTGCCATGACTAACTGATCATATCATTTTTACAGTCCATGCAAAAATGCATATTTGCATGAATGCATTTGGTAGATGTCTATGCTCTTCAGTTAAGCTACTGGAACTCATTGCATATTATAATAAGATGATGCTTAATTTGCATAGTTTTAATACAGTTATTTTGTTGGTTTCCTTTCTTTTTTTTTACTATTTATTTGGAAGGAAAAGGGGAAATAAACCACCTGTAGTTCCTCCCCTTAAAAACCGAGATCCCTGAAATTCATATTCAAACTTCAAGCACACAAGCCTCCCCATTCAACAAGAAAGAATGAGGTAAGTCAGGGAGACGAGACTTCAGCTTCCCCCTCAGGCGTCCTGTGTGCTTCACGCCAGAACGCTTGACTGTGGATGTCACCATGCATGTCACGATTTGCTCTGTTTTGTGGCCTGTTTGGAAGACATTGCCAAGGGACAGTAAGAAGAGTTTAATTCAACTGCTTCGTTTAAAGGAAACGATTCTGAAAAACCGAAATGCGAATAACATCGAACATTCATAGCTTCAAACTATCCCTGCCTAAACACAGCAAGCAGTCAATAGCAGCAATGTTTCGTACGTTTCTTCAGTCTTTATCTCTGTGATGTTCAGAGTTCATGCGTTTGCCTGAAGAGAGCAACGTTAAGTGGCATGCTAAGTTTGATGCTCTAAAATACCAAAGTTCCTATAGCTGTAGGTTCAGAAGCGTCCGCAGTGCTCGTCAACCCCCATTTATATCTCACCCACGCCCAGCCTAAGGGAGCTCGAATGCCAGTGTGAATCCCAATCAACACTAGAAGTGGAGTCCTCTAGATGCTTACGTTTCTGACAGTCATACATCTTTCTGCTGTTTGCATTTTGGCCAGAAATGCTCCTCGTGAAGGGTACTTGAGTACAGTGATTCAGAGTCTTTGTGCTGGGACTCAGTATAGGGCGCTGCTTCAGGCAGGAGACAAACCTTCTCAATGCCCTGGCATTTATCTGAGGAATCACTGACCCTCATAGACAACAAGTGCTGTGGAAGTGTCTCTGCTGTTTGTATAGGGGCCATTCTACAGAACTGATGCAAACTGCTGTCCCACAACCAAAAAATACATTTAAAAAGCATTTAAGTATTCAAATGTTAGATGTTTACTAAGATCCTTCTATTATCTATTGAAACCCACAATAATATTTAAAATATTAGTAAGCTTAATATATATTTAAAATCATCATTTATTGAGTACTTGCAATTGGGAGGTGGCTGTCCCGAACCCTAACACCTAAATTTCAACTTATGAAAATGATACTGAAATCATTTTGTAATTTTTAAAAAAAAATCTTTACATTTTTAAAAGTATCATTTTGATTCTTTTATAAAGTGAAGTTCAAAAAGATATTTATTTTTGTATTTTCTTTGTAAATTATGAAACTTTGTCAAAAAATGTGTCCCGCATTTTCATGTCACTACCGAAACAGTGTATGTTTTAGTCCATTGGCTGAGACTGATTTTAACTACACCCCTACATTTATGATCAGGAAATATTTGTGTGTCACTCTCTCTCATAACTACAAGGTACGAGTAGATGGTTTGTCACTACCGAAGCATTTGGTGGAGTTTCGGTAGAGACATCTTTATTTTTTGGGGTGTTATCCCATAGAATTGTCACTACCGAAACAGTCACAAACCAAAACATCATTGTTTTGGTAGTGACAAAAGGGAACTCATAATCCTCATATTTGGGGGGAAATAAGCAAAATTTTAGTAGTTATGCAAATTTTTTTGTATTTTAGTATGTTTTAGTAGTGTTTTAGTATGCAAGTTAAGATTCTGTATGATGTGGTCACTACCAAAGCATTACTGTCACTACCGAAAATGTGCAGTCACTACAGAAACATGGTATGTTTTTTCAAAAATAAAGTATACTGAATTATTAACTAAAATGTTATGATAGTTTTGGTTCAATGTATATTCAAACTAATGAATCCTTAAATTTGAAATCAGTATGATCAACTTTTTGCCTTTTACAAAGAAAAACTGGATTCAAAATACAGCAAATCTCATAAATTACACTTGAAATATTGTTAATGTAATTCTTATTGATTTACCTCTGAAAAAAATTTAATAAAATAGCAAAAATATATTTACAATGTAGATGTAAGCAAAATCTTAATAGGTCAATATAACCCTTCTAATTAAATTATTATTACTATGTTTCGGTAGTGACAAATTTGGGAAGAGGACAAATATTCCAAAACATTCTGAAAATACAATATATGAGAATTAACTGCTCAATTACTAGAAATGTGTACCTTGGATATTATACAATTTACATACATACAGCATTTTTGGAAAATGACACATTTCTTTCAAAACGTTCCCAACTCTGACTTTGGACCAATTCTGTAGAATGGCCCATAGATGCTAAATGCAATTCAGTGTAGTCACTTGTTCTTCACTGGACAAATGACAAATCAGATTGCAGCTGGTCATGTTTAAAACATATATGATAATGGATTCAGTGCGGCGTCTCTGAATAAACTCTCATGTTATCAGAGATTTCCATCTGAAAGCAGTTGGATTCGGCAAGATGAATGTTCACAGTAAATGTAATTGTTAAAATTCCTCCAAATGGTACAAAGCGTTGACTCACCGGTCTCTTTGGGAAAGGTCATCATATCATCCCACGAGGACGTTTATACATGTTTTATTCATGTTTGAAGAAAAGTGATTTGACAATTTATCTAAACAATTTATAGATAACAATGACAAATTAATATTTAAAAAGCTAAAGGAACTTGCTTGGGCAAAATTGATGTAGAACATGTATGTATGTATGTGTGTATATATATATATAGTTGGTCACAAAGCAGAATATATCTATGAAATGAATATAATATAATGTAATATACAGTACCAGTCAAAAGCTTTTGAACAGTAAGATTTTTAATGTTTTTTAAAGAAGTCTCTTCTGCTCACCATGCCTGCATTTATTTGATCCAAAACCAGTAAAATTTTGAAATATTTTTACTATTTAAAATAAGTGTTTTCTGTTTGAATATATTTTAAAATGTAATTTACTCCTGTGATTTTAACGCTGAATTTTCAACATCATTACTCCAGTCTTCAGAGTCACATGATCCTTCAGAAATCATTCTAATATGCTGATTTGCTGTTCAAGAAACATTTATTATAATTATTATTATTGTCAATATTTTCAGGATTCTTTGATGAATAGAAAGATCCAAAAACCAACATTTATCTGAAATAATTTTTTTTAACATTATACACTATATAGAATTATATAGGGATTATAGAAATTAATACTTTTATTTAGCAAGGATGCTCTAAATTGATCAAAAGTGATGATAAAGACATTTATAATGTTACAAAAGATTTCTATTTCCGATAAATGCTGTCCTTCTGAACTTTCTATTCATCAAAGGAAACTGAAAAAAAATTCTACTCATCTGTTTTCAACAATAATAATAATAATAATACATGTTTTTTAGCAGCAAATCAGAATATTAGAATGATTTCTGAAGGATCATGTGACTGGAGTAACGATACTAAAAATTCAGCTTTGAAATCAGAGGAATAAATTACATTTTAAAATATATTCAAATACAAAAGAGTTATATTTAAATAGTAAAAATGTTTCAAAATTGTACTGTTTTTGCTGTACTTTGGATCAAATAAATGCAGGCTTGGACAGTAGAAGAGACTTCTATAAAAAAAACATTAAAAATCTTACTGTTCAAAAACTTTTGACTGGTAATATAATATAATATAATATAATAATGTGTGACTTTACACAAATTAATACATTAATATTGTTATTATTTTTATTTAGCTTGGTTATCATTTCATATCATTTATTAATATCATTATTATTCATGTTCTCAGAAAAGCAATTTGTAAATGTATATCAGCAATTCAAAATTTAGATAATAAAAAACTAACTTATTATACTTATAACTTATGTAACTTATATTATATTATATTATATATTTGTTGTCTTATTTAGATTTGTATGTTATCTATATTAATTTTATTCATACAGTATCATATATTTTATATTCTATTATATATTTTATATTCATATATTATTATATAAAATGAAAATAAAACAAAAATATACATGTATTATTATTATTATTATTATTATTATTATTATATTAATGTCATATATTCACCTCTAACATCTTCAAATAATTATATTTAATATATATTTCATTCATTTCAAAGCAAGCAGGCAAGGAAAACTTTTGTATGTGATTTTATTAACCAAATGTAGCTAAAATTTAACTTAAGGTATTAGTATATATTTGTTTATATTATTTATGTTAATAAATATATTTTTTACGAATTTATACAGCTGTAAGTCTATAGAGAATCTCATTAGCATAGAAGTATAAATCACAGAGCCTAACGCTGTATTTAATACAGTTAGTTGACACAGACTGAGGTGTTTCACTTGAGCAGTCTTGTGATTTGCTGGACACAGGAGAGAAGTGACAGTGGTGGCTCATCATTACTCACACTGACTCATCAACAAGCCCACGGCCGTCATTAATGGAGTCTCAAAGATACACAAACTAAACCAATGAAAGGATTTTCTCTTCACAAACATCTTCTAATAGCTAAAATCTATTTGATTGGAATTAATCAATTTTGGTATAGTGTCGATATTTATAAAATACATTTAATCCCTCAAAATACATCTGATATTGAAACATCTTATAACAAAACACATTTAGAAGATTAATTACCATGCTGTATAATTTTTTATATTCATTTTTCCTCAAGTGTACGTACTGTCTGCATGTCTGTTTGTTGGCAGGATTGTCTGTACATGTCAGTGCTCTGAAATTGAGCTTCATCACAGCATTTCACTGCCCACTGAACCCTGTGTAAACTGTTTACATGAAAATATAACTTCATCTTAGCAACATATTGCAAAAAATACTGAAAAATACAGTATTGCGCACTATATATCGTGTATATACACTAGGTAGTGTGTGCCTAGAACAAACTGCACATTTTAGTAGCTATTATGCACTATAGTGTCCACAACAAACACTATAGTGTGACCTAGGCCATGTAATAGAATTTAATGAAAGAATAAACACATCAGATACATGTCTCCACATCATACACAGTATCTATATAGGCTAGCTACAGTCGTATTTATGCGCTACAGTTAGCATTGTAGGATCTTGTGAGGCGGAGATGGTTTATAGAATTTAGCTTACAATATATAATACCACATGTCTATATAGGCTATGTATAATATCTACTTAAAACATTAAAAAGTGTATAGAACTGGCAACGTTTTTGAGCCTCACCTTCAGTCATGTAAGCATAAGTCGCACATTAATTCATAGAGAGAGAGAGAGAGAGTTCCTCCGCTTTGTACAGGTTATGAATATTTGGTGCTGAAACTTGAATTGAGTGGAAGATCGTGTTTTTGTTTTTGTTTTTGTTTTTTTGTGAAGAATTGGACGAGACGTTACTGAACAAGAGTTTCTCAAGTGACTGACATCTTATCCACAAACAGGCGATTTATATCTGTATTCTGCAGAAAAACAATGGCTTTTATGTTAAAACACATGGTAGGAGGGCAGCTGAAGGATCTTTCCGGGGGTCTTGGAGAAGAAAAGCAGAAAGAGAAAAGTCAGAAGCTGCAGCGAAGGGAATGACTCAAGAAGAGTTTGAACAATATCAACAACAGTTGGCGGAGGAGAAGTAAGATTCATCACTTTTATATCATCTGCTTTCTGTTTCTTTGGCGGTTTGGTCATGACCAAAGTATATGATGTTAAATGTTAGAATATTTTTATATGCATCATTTTCCCTCCATTATTTCGTTCAGTAATAGCCAATGATAGTAATAGCCCATTTTTTCCCCCAAATAAATGTAATTAATTTTCAGACAGTTATTGTGTGTCGTATTTTATTTGATTTTTTCAACAACAAATTCCACTTCACAAACAATAAATAAATAAAAAAAAAAAAAAAAAATATATATATATATATATATATATATATATATATATATATATATTTTTTTTTTTAAAGAGCATGTTCCTTACATAGATATCCAGACACAGACACAAATGAATCATAAATGAGAACCTATATATATATATATATATATATCACATTGTGACATCCCTATCCCTCCTATTTGAATTTAACACACAAAATGCACAATCACTTGCTCAAATGTCATACAAGGACATGTCAACGTTTATCTCCAGCTTACAGTATTTCTGTGGTTTAATCAACACTGCATGTCACCTTGCTCTCCAGATCCATGTTTCTCTGGTTTGGCATTGAGGCATATCCAGCTGTTTTTCTTCCTTTACGTGCATTTTCATATGGCATTGTATTACATTGTCCTAGATACAAAAAAGTTCAAATGTACACTGAACAAAATTTTATACTGAATCATGTTTATGCAAAATAATTAATTTATTTAAATGATCTAATATAAATAATATTTATTTTTTATTTATTTAATTTATTTATAATATACTATTTAAAAATATGATTAGCAAAAAATTAAAAAAAAAATGTAAAAATATATTTATTTATATTTAATTGTATTTATTTTTTTAATATTTATTGTTATTTAAAAATATGATTAACAAAAAATGTTTCAAGTTCTTTTGTGTCGAACCAACTTTTATTTTCCCACTAGGATTGAGCGGGATGCCAGTTTTGCCCAAAAGAAAGCTGAGCGAGCCACAGTCAGGAGCCACTTCAAGGAAAAATATCATCTTCCAAAAGTAAACATCGCTTTATAAAATGCACTCTATGACCCACTGTCATTCATTATTTCATTATTGACTACTATTTTTTATTAACAGAGTGAACTGGATGAGACACAAATTCAGGCTGCGGCAGATGACGTGGAGTTGCTCACAGAGCTGGCCAAGATGATCGCCGAAGACAACCAGGAGGAGGAGCACAAGCAGTCTGTCCTGGGTCAGCTGACCAACATTCAGAACGTAGACATTGACCAGCTATAAGAAAAAGCCCAGTCCACCATCGAAGACCTTAAACAGTCTACGACCTTAAACAGTCATGTAATACACAGAGCTGGACTGCTGATTGAGGATCTGATGTTTCCTGATATATAATATAGGGAATAAATGTGATCCATAAACAGCATACCTATAATAAGATGAATCTCTGATTCATGAAAGACAAGCTCCTACCCAAAGCCAAGCAATCATACAAAAAATTGAAGTGTGTTTGTTGTTATCACAAATAATGTTTGCTACACTGTATACATGTTAGGCTTTGTGGCTAGAGGCAATAATTATCAGTTAATATCTTTCTACTTGTTATTCAGTGTTTAAAAAAAAAAATCAACATTCAAATTAGCCAGAAAACATTACAAAATACAGTATTCCAGTCTGCAAAATGCATATTGCTAATATGTATAATATGTATTAATATTATGTATAAAATACAAAATTTTTCAATTATATGTAAATAAACATTTATGTATTTGCTCCTTTTTATGTACTCAATATATTGATGCATCTATGTGCAGTGTTTATGTAAAACATAAGTTGAAGTTTTTTATGAACACCAAATATAAACTTGTGAACAGTCATTGTTTATTGTTTATTTATTTTATATATATATATATATATATATATATATATATATATATATATATATATATATATATATATATTATTTAACGTAAATGTTATTAATTCTCAAAAATAAATAAAAGTTCATTAAAATAAAATATTAAAAATCTTAATATATAGATATATTTAATGTAAATGTTATTAATTCTCAAAAATAAAAGTTCATTAAAATAAAATATTAAAAATCTAAAACTCATTATTATTCTTATTTCAGCTAGATGTCAATGCAACAGTGGACATTTTTAGTTTACTTGATGTACTAAAATAACTAAAACTGAAATAAAATTAATAATACCTCTGCAGACACATGACAAAAACACAACAGAATTACTAAAACCTTTTCCTAAGAATAAAATGATAGTTTGCTGATAGCTTGAATATGAATATGAATATGGGAACCATTGTTAAAGGTCGCTGTTGTCTACGACTCATTTCTGTAGCGCAACACTGGTGCATCAGGAAAAATATTCCGTCTCCGTGTGTCAAAAGTAAATCACACACAGGAGTCTTTTCGAAATTCACATTTCAAAAAGTTGAAAACTGCGATGGACACCGAAGCGGATCTCTTCTATCGACAGCTGCCCAAAGTGGTAGGAAAAACATTTTTAGATCCATTAATAAAACAGACATTATCCTTTAATGAGCTCAACCCAATGTAGTTAAATAAAATAATTCAAGTAATTACACTTAATTAAATTAAATACGATTTTTTTTTCTTTCAGGAGTTACACGCACATCTTAATGGTTCTGTCAGTTTTGAAACGATGGAGACTCTTATGAAGCGCAAGCCGCATCTGAACATCGAGCACAGCATGACGGCCATCCGCCGAGGACAGCGCCGATCACTGGACGAGTGCGTGCTAAACACTATCAGACACTATCAGACACTATCAAACACTATCAGACACTATCAGACACTATCAGACACTATCAAACACTATCAGACACTATCAGACACTATCAGACACTATCAAACACTATCAGACACTATCAAACACTATCAAACACTATCAGACACTATCAGACACTATCAAACACTATCAGACACTATCAAACACTATCAGACACTATCAGACACTATCAAACACTATCAGACACTATCAGACACTATCAGACACATCACACACTCGAGTCCGTGGACTGTTAGGACGAATATACTGATAATGACCTTTAAAACAACTAAGTCTTAAAATCTTAGAAACTGGCTGCGTCCGGAATCGCCTTCTCTCCGAGTATGTACTTCTTTTGAAGAAGTACGTACTTAGTATGCAAGTATGAATGAATGTTATCCAGACGTACTACATCCGTGATTTTGTCATTGTCATCTGCAAAACCTGTCTGTATTTAGTTTAGTAGTTCAGTAAATACAGAAGAAAAAACTAGTGACATGATTTGTGTTATTTTTCAGTTTTTTTTTGCAAAAATTTATTAAAATAATTACAAATTAGCTATGCAATTTTGTTTTTCTGTAAAATATTATATGTTTCTAAATATAAAGTTTTTCTTTTCTGTCATGTTCAATTATAAATTCAATCCAAGAAATTCGAGAAAATGTTAAATATCTTCAGCTGATGTGTTGCTATTACATATGGATATATCGATGAATAATTGTGTGTTATTTCCTTTATGTTTTAACAGATTTATAAAGTAATGTGTTAACAGATTTATAAAGTAATGTCCAGATGATGTGCCATGATATATGGTGAGGTTTAAGCCTTTTTGTGGAGGATTGGATTCAGCATTAAAGGAGTTCCTTATAAAATTAGTATTAAAATGCTATCAAAAAAGCAGAGACCATTTACTAAAAATTGGGGATTTGTGACCTACTAGCGTCAGTTGTGTCACTTCACTGTCATTCACAAATCCTCCCCCTTACCCTCATGTACTGTGACCCAATAGTGCACAACACAACAAAATCTCCACAACTCAACAAAATCGCCACAACACAACGCATAGTACTTACTTCGTTGTGTTGCGTTAATTTTGTTGTGTTGTGGCTTGTTTCTGTTGTGTTGTGATAATTTTGTTGCCACCGTTCTCATGGGTTAGTAAAGTGTCCACTGGATGTGCACTTCAGAATCTCACCAGAAGTAGTCAGTCATCTGGACACTATTTCATGAATACTATGAATTCGGACATACTACTCATCTCACATACTTTTTTTCGCCCACTATGTAGTACAGAAATATACATATTTGGATGCAGCCATTTTGCTGACTTGACTAGTGTACTAAATTTGTAGTGCACACTAAGTATACTAATTATAGTGTACTACACCTAGTCCTGATGTTATTTCGGTGATTACAAATGAACTATTCCTAAGTCAGTGTATTTCTCCAACAGGTGTTTTCAAGTGTTTAAAGTGATTCATCAGCTGGTTGATACAGAAGAGGACATATTAATGGTAATGGCTTACGCAGTGTTCTCTTGCACCTTTAAGAATAAATTAAAAAGAAAATTATGATTATCAAACAGGTTGCCAAAGCAGTCATTCAGGAGTTTGCGGCAGATGGCGTAAAATATTTGGAGTTACGTAGCACGCCCCGGGAAGTGACTGAAACAGGTACTGGAAGCATTTTATATGTCTGACATTTATTAGCAGCTCATTTCTGCTTTTCTTGACATTTATTTTTGTCTCACAAAGGTCTCACTAAACAAAGATACATTGAAACTGTGCTCGAAGCCATCCGGCAGTGTAAACAAGAGGAAGTTGACATTGATGTCAGGTAATTTTTAGGTATTTATTCTAGGCAACAACCTGCTTCTTTTATGGTCACCTGGTGTACTTTTGAATGTTTGAACAGGTTTCTCGTAGCCGTGGACCGCAGACATGGGCCTCAGGCTGCCATGGAGACAGTGAAGTTGGCAGAAGACTTCCTGTTTTCCAGTGACGGAGTAGTAGTTGGACTTGACCTCAGTGGAGACCCAACAGTGAGTTCAGATTGACTGCAATTAACTTGATACTCAGCTTGTTGCTTCTATCTGCACTCTCCATATCTTTGATCTTACAGGTTGGTCATGGAAAAGACTTGCTCTCTGCACTTGAAAAAGCTAAGAACTGTGGTCTGAAGTTGGCGCTACACCTCTCAGAGGTCGGAGCACATGGAAACTTATTTATATTAGAATTATGTTTTGGTATGAACCTAGTGCTGTCAAATCGATTAATCGTGATTAATCACATCCAAAATAAAATATATACATGTATGTGTGTGTATTTATATACAGGTGCATCTCAAAAAATTAGAATATCATGAAAAAGTTACTTTTTTTTCTAGTAACTTATTTCAAAAAGTGAAACTTTCATATATTCTAGATTCATTACATGTAAAGTAAAACATTTCAAAGTTTTTTTTTTTTTTAATTTTGGTGATTAGAGCTTAAAGCTCATGAAAGTCAAAAATCCAGTATATCAAAATATTAGAATATTTACATTTGAGTTTCATTAAATGGCCATCCCTACAGTATAAATTCTGGGTATCTCTTGTTCTTTGAAACCACAATCATGGGGAAGACTGCTGACTTGGCAATGGTCCAGAAGACAATCATTTACACCCTCCACAAAGAGGATAAGCCACAGAAGGTCATTACTGAAAGGGGTGGCCGTTCACAGAGTGCTGTATCAAAGTATATTAAATGCAAAGTTGACTGGAAGGAAGAAATTGGGTAGGAAAAGGTGCACAAGCAACAGGGATGACTGTAAGCTTGAGAATTCTGTCAAGCAAAGCCGATTCAAACTCTTGGGAGAGCTTCACAAGGAGTGGACTGAAGCTGGAGTCAGTGCATCAAGAGTCACCACGCTCAGACGTCTTCAGGAAAAGAGCGACAAAGCCACTTCTGAAACAGAAACAACTTCAGAAGCATCTTACCTGAGCTAAGGAGAAAAAGAACTGGACTGTTGCTCAGTGGTCCAAAGTCCTCTTTTCAGATAAAAATAAATTTTGCATTTCATTTGGAAATCAAGGTCTGGAGTCTGTAGGAAGACTGGAGAGGCACAGAATCCAAACTGCTTGAAGTCCAGTGTGAAGTTTCCGAAGTCAGTGATAATTTGGGGTGCCGTGACATCTGCTGGTGTTGGTCCATTGTGTTTTATCAAGTCCAAAGTCAATACAGCCTTCTACCAGGAGATTTTGGAGCACTTTATGCTTCCATCTGCTGACAAGCTTTATGGAGATGCTGATTTCCTTTTCCAGCAGGACTTTAGCGCCTGCCTACAGTGCCAGAACCTTGCACTTCCAAGTGGTTTGCTGACCATGATATTACTGTGCTTGATTGGGCAGCCAATATGCCTGACCTAAACCCCATATGGAATCTATGGGATATTTTCAAGAGAAAGATGAGAAACAGTCGATCCAACAATACAGACGAGCTGAAGGCTCAATAGTGCCTCAGCAGTGCCACAGGCTGCTCACTTCTGTGCCACACCTCACTGATGCTGTAATTTGTGCTAAAGGAGCTCCGACAAAGTATTGAGTGCATAAATGAACATACTTTTAAACATAACTTTACATAACTTGAACTTTTCTGTTTTGCAAATCGTTTTTTTTTTTTTTTTGATTGATCTTAGGAAATATTCTAATATTTTTGAGATACTGGATTTTTTAAAAAAATCTTTAAGCTCTAATCATTAAAATTAAAACCAAAAAAACTTTTGAAATGTTTTACTTTACATGTAATGAATCTAGAATATATGAAAGTTTCACTTTTTGAAATGTTACCAAAAAAAAATTTACTTTTCCCACAATATTCAAATTTTTTGAGATGCACCTGTATACATATAAATATACACAGTACACACACACATTATGTAAACACAGACTTTTATTTTGGATGTGATTAATCGCGATTAATCGATTTGACAGCATACTTTTACATGGTTTACACAAGAGTTCATGTGTATTTCAGGTTCCTTCTCAGAGAGATGAGTCTGAGCTGCTGTTGAACTTGCCTCCTGACAGAATCGGCCACGGAACCTTCCTACATCCTGAAGTCGGCGGATCCGACAGTCTTGTGGATAAAGTGTGCAAACAAAAGATTCCTATCGGTAAGAGTTTTCCATTATACTTCCAAAATTACATACTTGAATATTAAAGAATTATTATTTTTATTATTATTATTTCTTTTACTATGTTATTTTTATTTTATTAAAAATTTTTACTATTTCCTTTTTAGTTTAACTAATTTATTATTTTAACTAATCTTCCACCAAATTCCAAAATTACATACTTTGAACACATACTTTTTTAAATTGTATTAACTATTGTATGTTTTAATTAGTGTTCTTTCATAATTCCAAAATTACGTTTGAACTTTGAATTAGTAATTTTTAAATAATTAATTTTGTTAAATTTTATTAACTATTTTGTTTTTAATTAGTGTTCTTCTATCATAATTCCAAAATTACATATTTGAACTTTAAAGAATTCTTTAAACAATTTAACTATTTTAATATTACTTAATTTTTATTTTATTAATTTTTTTTCTAGTTTTCTGTCATATAGCTGTTTCCAGTTACATTGAATTACATAGTTGTATTAACTTTAAAGAATTATTTTTTAAAACTATTT
Organism: Spinibarbus caldwelli; assembly: GCA_039654775.1. NCBI lineage: Eukaryota > Metazoa > Chordata > Actinopteri > Cypriniformes > Cyprinidae > Spinibarbus > Spinibarbus caldwelli. The sequence continues at coordinate 13,242,104 of CM077265.1, read as the reverse complement.
TTGTTTAATTTTTATTTTATTTTATTTAACTAGTTTTCCATCATAATCCCAAATGTCCCAATACTTGAACTTTAAATAATTAATTTTTAACTAGTTTAATATTTTGTTTTTATTTTTTAAATTTAGTTAAATTCATTTTTTATAAGGTAGTTTTTAACTAGTGTTCCAATTTAATTCCAAATTTTACTTTATTTTAATTTTATTTATTTATTTTTTTACTGATTTTCCATCTTAATTCCAAAGTTACATACTTGAACTTTAAAGAATTATATAGTTATATATAAACTATGTTATTATTTTATTTATTTTTATTTTATTAACTAATGGCTAGTTTTAAACTAGTGTCCTGTCATATTTCCAAAATGACATACTCAAACTTTAAATAATCATTTTTTAAAACTATTTTTATTTAATGTAACTATTTTGAATTGCAGAGATGTGTCTGACCTCTAATGTCAAAGGTCAAACGGTGCCTTCATATGACAAGCATCACTTCCAGTACTGGTATAAGAGAGGACATCCGTGTGTTCTCTGCGTGAGTTTTTTTCCCACTATTTTGCAGTTCAGACACTTTATCCCTGTAAAGCCTGACATATGAAACAATAGTCTGAAAAATCACATTTTTTGAAATGGAACAAGCATGCAATTTGGTGCAGATGTTGTTATTTATATGGCCAGAAAGTGGAATTCTGATAGCTTGTAATGTAAATCAATAAGATTTTTAAAACAGTATAACAGACTACTATAAAATGCATATACATATCAGTCACTCTGTATCTCCCAATAACATGTTTTAGTAAGTTGTGATCATGTTAGTAATTTAGAGGTCTTAGAAATTTAGGCATTGTTGGTGTAATGTAAACAATTTTTTTTTAAACGTTGAACATGTTAGAAAATAACAAGTCGCCTGTTCCTCGTCCTGTCCCGTCAGACGGATGATAAGGGCGTGTTCTGCACAGATCTCTCTCAGGAGTACCAGCTGGCGGCTTCCACCTTTGGTTTGACTCAGGAGGCCGTGTGGAAGCTCTCCCAGCAGGCCATTGGATATACCTTCGCCCCTGAGCCAATCAAACAGAGGCTGGAGAAGAAGTGGGCGGAGCTCAAACAGCAGATCCTCCAGTGAGGAATGGCCACTGTAAAACTTCACCAACAGTCCTACCTCAGAGTTTGTCAAATGGTGGTTTGTCAAACATGAAAGCACATTGTTGCAGCTAATTATATCGGTTTCCTCCATTTCAAAGCACTGCATTAATATCTCACCTAATACATACATGTTTTATAAAACACCTTGGACTGTTTAAATTTTAATATTTATAATAGATTGTTGAATATTGATATTGTTTATTAATATTGGATATTAATACAACAGTATTAAATATAAGTTTATTAATTACGCAACTAGTGTGATTTAGTGATTTATTTCATTTGACATTTTCAGCATAAACAGTTGTACTCGTTAAGAAATACTCCATATTTGGCACAAAAAAAAAAAAAGTTATTATTTGCCATTATTATTTGCATACTATATTTTACGGTGTCAAAAATAGATTGGATGAACACAGCAAGTGATCTGGATTCTGTTTTTAACATGTTCGTGTCATTTTTGCTCCAGTTATTGTGTTTTGAAATTTGAAATTTTCCATCAAACCCTGAAGCTAAATACAAAGAGTTACAGTTTACTGCATAAAAGGTGCTTTGTTCCAGCTAATTATGTAAGTTTCCTCTATTTCAAAGCACTGAATTAATGTCTAAACTAATATATAAACTCTTATTGAAGGTCCTTGAATTAATATTGGTTATTAATACAATTATATTACATATAAGTTTATTATTTACATAGCCGGTGATTCATTTAATATATAAAATATACAATTTGTGTGCTTTTAAACCGTCATTGCTCATTAGTAAATAAGTCATACTTGGTAAAAAAGCTGTTTTGTACTTTAAACAACCGAAAGGTTTTACCACTAGAGGGAAGCAGTTCATTTTAAACCTTCTTTTTTTAATTGCAAAGCAAGAAAGGCTTACATGACATTTCTCCCCTGGATAACGTTACGCAGCTCAGATCTTTGTCATGTTGAATGCTTGATTAGATCTTTAATGGCTCTTAATGTGAGACTGTATATCCATCTTTATATAACCTCAAAGTTCTCCTGTTCACTCTGGTACCAGAGCTAAAAGTGTCTGTGAGAGCTTAGAATGCAGTTAACCTCTCAAGACCACAGTTTCTAATGACTGTGAACTCACTCTGAGAAGACAAAAGAAACAGAGCCATGAATCCTCTAACCCTGTTCTCCAGCATACTGTGGTTTAGTCCTTGCTTTTATATTAGGCTTTTGAGGGGAATCTGTTGGGATGAGGACAGAATGGACCCCATTGCGCCCAGTTGGGCACCTCAGATGTAACACCTCAATTGATTTCTCCTGAGGTTTCTTTTAGGGGTCCTACATCTGTAATAGTATCTTTGTGTGTGTGTGTGTTTCATACTGGGTAAAATCAATGTCAGAATGCGTTTTCAGGTTTTTCTCTAGCTGGTGTCACATTACAGGAGAGACCGGGGCTAGTTGTCACACATTTTATTTCTGTCATCAACTGCTGAAAAGTTTTGGTCCAGTAAGTATTTTTCCTTTAATAGGACTTTTATCGAACAAATATGCATTCAATTGATCAAAAGTGACAGTAAAGACATTATAAACAGTTTCCATGAAAATATTGAGCAACAGAAAGTAACAGCAATTATTCTTGAGTCACACCAGTCTATTAAATGTTTTCTGAAGGATCATGTGACACTGAAGAGTAATGATGCTGAAAATTCAGCTTTGCCATCACAGGAATAACATTTTAAAATATATTAAAATTGAAAACAGTTATTTTAAATTGTGATATTATTTCACAATATTGATGTTTATACTGTATTTTTTATCAAATTAATGCAACCTTGGTGAGCATAAATGTTTTCAAAAACATTTAAAGAAAAAAAAAAAACAACCCCAAGCTTTTGTCCCTCAAAGACTATTGAACATTTTCACTGTTATTGCCCACAGCTAGTCTGCAACTACTTTTTGTGCTGTTTTTGCAATTGTATCTGTTTAAAGAGAGGACCTCCTATTGTACCTTTTAACATGTCACGTTTCTCATTTATTCGCTCGTAGCTTTGGGCCTCTCTGCCCAGCGGATGTAAAGGGCAGAGGTCAACTCATTCAATACACAACACAACTCGTATTGTCGTCTTTGACCGTGACACCTGCACAAATGAGGTCACATATTAGATTTTTGTTGTTCAGCACATTCGTCTGTGTGAAAAACTTGTATTAGGTTTTAATCTCCTCAAATCAGTCTGAACAGCTCGAGGCAACATGTCATGCTTATTTAGTAGCTTCTGATTAATGTTATTGCATATAACAATAAGACGGATGACATTGTTAGCTGAGTTGCCCATTTTTGTTGTATGTAGTGGAGTTTGACTGTATTTTATTGGTTTATTCTTTTTATAATAATAGCAATAGCTTTGAATTCTTTGCAAAACCTCTGAGAGGTGTGGTATCACATTGTTAGACGTGATAATTTCCTTTCATGGCTAAAACAGCCACATGACGCTGGCAGCTGTCCAGTGAGATATTCCACAGAGGCATATCTTCTTCACAAGGCCTCTGTTATGCTGCTTCTGTTTGTAAAGCATTTGACAAGCTGGTAATGATGCCAGACACATACAAACTGCAAAGCTCGTCTTGCTGATGTCACCTCAACAATGCCCAGATGCATTTGCTGTGTTATCAAGTGCTGTGTCTGCAAAAGCAAAGAGTTTTTTTATTGTTTGAAAGCAGCAGAGTGCTCAAGTTTTTTTGATTTCAGGAAGACATGAAACTGTAAGACTGCGCTTATGCACAGAGCTATCCGAGAGCTTGCTCTATTTTTTTTTTTATACATTTTTTTCCCATGCATCTAATGCATAAATGCATCCATCCGGATGCTACAGAGTTTAAATTGTTGATATCTAAACTTATCTCTTTTGTGTTTTAAAAAGGATTGTAGTCTGATGTGAACAGTTGCAGATATACAACAGGATCACCAAATCTGACAAGGCAGTATAACACATTACTGAAATCCGTTACTCCCCTCTATTTCCCACCGAATGACTTTAATTTTACACAAATTCTCTCTAGTGATGTCTAATCTCCTTGTTTCATACACTAGAAAGCATTTTGGTCTGATGCAAACAATTGCAGATATACAGCAGGGTCACCAAATGCGATAAGGCAGCATAACAGGTTACTGAAATCCGTTACCCCCCTCTAATTCACACAGAATGAGTTCAGTTTTACACAATATCATACTAGTGATGTCAAATCTCTTCTGTTTCATACTCTAGAAAGCATTTTAGTCTGATCTCTAATCTTCAGTATTTCTTACTCTAGAAAGCTGACGATGAACAGCAAATATACAGAAGGGTCACCAAAGCCGACAAGGCAGCGTAACAGGTTGCCAAAATCTGTTACTCCCCTCTATTTCATAAAGAATGGCTATAATGTTACCCAAATATATACTGCCGATGTCTAATATTGTTTGCTTCATACTCTAAAAAGCACTTTGGTCTGACGTGAGCAGTTGCAGAAATACAGCAGGGTAACAAAATCTGACAAGGCAGTGTAACAGGTTACCGATATCCATTATCTTTCGCTGTTACACACAGAATGGCTTTAATGTTACACAAATTCTCTCTAGTGATGTCTAATCTTCCCTGTTTCATGCAGTAGAAAGCATTTTGATCTGATGTGAACAATTTCAGACATACCGCAGGGTTACCAAATTCGATAAAGCAGCGTAACAGGTTACCGAAATATGTTGCCCCTTCTATTTCACACAGAATAGGTTAAATGTTACACAAATTCACACCAGTGATGTACAGTATAATTCTCTCCATTTCATACTCTAGTTTTTTTTATACTGATGTGAGCAGTTGCATATATTCAGCAGGGTCACCAAATCCAACAGGGCAACGTAACACGTTACCAAAATCCATTACCCATGTCTAATTACACAGAATGGCTTTAATTTTGCACAAATTATTTCTAGCGATGTCTAATCTCCTCTGTTTTATAGACTAGAAAGCATTTTGATCTGATGTGAACAATTGCAGATATATAGAAGCGTCACCAAATCCGACAAGGCAGTGTAACAGGTTACCAAAATCCATTACTCTCCTCTATTTCATAAAGAATGATTATAATGTAACCCAAATTTACACTGGTGTTGTCTAATATGAGTTTTATACTCTAGAAAGCATTTTGATCACCAAATCTGACAAGACAGTGCAACGGGTTACTGAAATCTGTTACTTCCGTCTAACTCACACAGAATCGGTTAGTTGTTACACAAAATTAGCCATACTAATGATGGCTAATATCCTTTGTTTCATACTCTAGAAAGCATTTTGATCTGATGTAAATGGTTGGAGATATACAGCAGGGTGCCCAAATCCGACAAGACAACATACTGGGTTACTGAAATCTGTTACTTCCCTCTAATTCCCACAGAATGGATTAAATGTTACTCAAAATCATACTAAAGATAGCTAATATCCTTTGTTTTTATACTCTAGAAAGCATTTTGATCTGATGTAAACAGTTGGAGATATATAGCAGGGTCACCAAATCTGACAAGACAGTGTAACGGGTTATTGAAATCTGTTACCTCCCTCTAATTCACACAGAATGGATTAAATGTTACACAAAGTAATACTAATGATGGCTAATATCCTTTGTTTCATAGTCTAGAAAGCATTTTGAGCTGATGCAAACAACTGCAGATATACAGCAGGGTCACCAAATCCGAAAAGGCAGTGTAATAGGTTGCTAAAATCTGTTATTCACCTCTATTTCATAAAGAATGGCTATAATGTAACCCAAATTTATACTGGCGATGTCTAATATTGTTTCCTTCATACTCTAGAAAGCACTTTGGTCTAATGTAAACAGTTGCAGATAGGGTCACCAAATATGACAAGACAGTGTAACAGGTTACCGAAATCCATTACCCTCCTCTATTTCACACAGAATGGGTTAGATGTTACACAACATCCCACTAGTAATGTCTAATCTCCTCTGTTTCATACTCTAGAAAGCATTTTAGTCTGCTGTGAACAGTTGCAAATACACAGCTGGGTCACTAAATCCGACGAGGCAGCGTCACACTTCTCTATTTAATAAGGTAAGTGCAGATCAGTTGTTTGTTTTCATTTCACAATGTGGTGTTAAAGAAGACTACTACACAAAATGAATGGCAGTTTGATTGGACAGTATTATTATTCATATAATTAGCACAACATATCATCTGCGTAATCATAAATCACATATACTGCATTCAATGTGCTGTTTTCCTGCTGGATTGGAAGATTATTATTGAAAAATTACATGTTGCAACTGCACCCACGCTGTTCCTTCACTTCAGAGTTGCCCAGGGTGATGATTTGTTTTGAAACAACCTTGCAAAATGAGCACCAAGCAGAGGTGTCTTGAGAACGCCTTGGCTGCCCTTTCAGGGTCCTTAAAGTCACTGTAGCATGTAATTGTGGCAGGAGTGCCAGTGAAAAAGAATTGGATGGTAGAATGTATTGGTGCAAACTGGGTTTTCAACAGTAATAGATGCTTCTTAATAAAGGCTGAGCAATTTTGTGTTCAATAACAATTCGGATTTCACCCTGGAAATTCACCCAGTGGTATGAATATGTGGAAAATACTTGAATTGCTGGGGAAAAAAAACTTAAAATTCACATATAGTGAGTTTTGTGTATTTGCATGGCCAAATTTAGTTTGCGCTATTCAGTACTCCTCTTTACTACAGAAACAGGGCTGTAATGATCTGACTGGATGACTAGCGTTTCAATATAAAGGTACCAAATAATCCATGTAAGTTTGTCAGTGTGTGAAATTTCAGATTTGATCTGAAGCTATATGAATCCATGTGAGCAGGGTGAATGACTTATTGATTGCTGCAATGATATACTGTGATTATAGTGGACATATCAAGTCATATCTCTTGTAGTTTACATTAAAGCACATCATTTTTATATTTTACACAAGCATCAGACTAGAAAGATCTTTTTAAGACGTTATATACAGTACAGATGCAGTATTTAAGAGAGCAGTTCAAGAGTGAAATGGACAGTTTAAAGACATGTGCATGTGATTTGTTTGAGGACAAGGCTAAAATTTAAATCAGTATTCAGTGAAAATCCTCCCCGAATTCAAGATTCACTGTGATCAGATCACTGAGTCAGTGAGTTGAATTAGAGAATCAGTGAATGAATCATTCTTTTTAGATTTTCAGTACAGCGTTTGGTCTCCACATCAGATTTATTCACAAATTAGGTGATTGGTTAATGTCAGTTTCTACATATACTAATTTTGTACATTACATAATGCATTATGATTGCACAATGAACAATAGTATAAATAAATATAAATTAAATAATAAACACGTTTATTAAATATACAGGTGCATCTCAATAATTAGAATGTCGTGGAAAAATTCATTTATTTCAGTAATTCAACTCAAATTGTGAAACTCGTGTATTAAATAAATTCAATACACACAGACTGAAGTAGTTTAAGTCTTTGGTTCTTTTAATTGTGATGATTTTGGCTCACATTTAACAAAAACCCACCACAAATTAGAATACTTCGTAAGACCAATACAAAAAACATTTTTAGTGAATTGTTGGCCTTCTGGAAAGTATGTTCATTTACTGTATATGTACTCAATACTTGGTAGGGGCTCCTTTTGCTTTAATTACTGCCTCAATTCGGCGTGGTATGGAGGTGATCAGTTTGTGGCACTGCTGAGGTGGTATGGAAGCCCAGGTTTCTTTGACAGTGGCCTTCAGCTCATCTGCATTTTTTGGTCTCTTGTTTCTCATTTTCCTCTTGACAATACCCCATAGATTCTCTATGGGGTTCAGGTCTGGTGAGTTTGCTGGCCAGTCAAGCACACCAACACCATGGTCATTTAACCAACTTTTGGTGCTTTTGGCAGTGTGGGCAGGTGCCAAATCCTGCTGGAAAATGAAATCAGCATCTTTAAAAAGCTCGTCAGCAGAAGAAAGCATGAAGTGCTCCAAAATTTCTTGGTAAACGGGTGCAGTGACTTTGGTTTTCAAAAAACACAATGGACCAACACCAGCAGATGACATTGCACCCCAAATCATCACAGACTGTGGAAACTTAACACTGGACTTCAAGCAACTTGGGCTATGAGGTTCTCCACCCTTCCTCCAGACTCTAGGACCTTGGTTTCCAAATGAAATACAAAACTTGCTCTCATCTGAAAAGAGGACTTTGGACCACTGGGCAACAGTTCAGTTCTTCTTCTCCTTAGCCCAGGTAAGATGCCTCTGATGTTGTCTGTGGTTCAGGAGTGGCTTAACAAGAGGAATATGACAACTGTAGCCAAATTCCTTGACACGTCTGTGTGTGGTGGCTCTTGATGCCTTGACCCCAGCCTCAGTCCATTCCTTGTGAAGTTCACCCAAATTCTTGAATCGATTTTGCTTGACAATCCTCATAAGGCTGCGGTTCTCTCGGTTGGTTGTGCATCTTTTTCTTCCACACTTTTTCCTTCCACTCAACTTTCTGTTAACATGCTTGGATACAGCACTCTGTGAACAGCCAGCTTCTTTGGCAATGAATGTTTGTGGCTTACCCTCCTTGTGAAGGGTGTCAATGATTGTCTTCTGGACAACTGTCAGATCAGCAGTCTTCCCCATGATTGTGTAGCCTAGTGAACCAAACTGAGAGACCATTTTGAAGGCTCAGGAAACCTTTGCAGGTGTTTTGAGTTGATTAGCTGATTGGCATGTCACCATATTCTAATTTGTTGAGATAGTGAATTGGTGGTTTTTTGTTAAATGTGAGTCAAAATCATCACAATAAAAAGAACCAAAGACTTAAACTACTTCAGTCTGTGTGCACTGAATTTATTTAATACACGAGTTTCACAATTTGAGTTGAATTATTGAAATAAATGAACTTTTCCACGCCATTCTAATTTATTGAGATGCACCTGTATTATTAACTGGATGTGATGTCTAATGCGTTAACTATGTTAATGTATAGGATGTATAGAACTTTATTGTGAAATATCACTACTGAAATTATTAAATGATATTACCTAAATGCACTTTTTTTCAGAGTTCCCTCGAATTTTTTTTTTTAGATCTCTTTTGTTATTTGTGTTTCTTCCAGGATATAATATATTTGAATATATTAAAGCGGAAACAATCCTTTCTGTTGCCCAAAATAGCTGATCTTCCAGCAGCAAAACCCTGGAGTGTACTAGGAATTCATTCTATCTGTAGAAAAGCGCTGAAGCCCATGGCATCCTCATTACAGCAGACCTGGAGGTGAGCCTGAAAGGAGCCGGCCGTGTCATATTTACAGAGTTTGAGCTGTTTGCTTTCTCTGATAGACTCTGGAGCTGAAAGCTACACTTTACACACGACCTTGATTTAAAAAAAAAAAAGAGAGAGAATGACAATGGACAGATCTATCTACCTATCGCTCTTTCATTCTATCATTCTATCTATTATTCTTTTGTTCTATCTATCTATCTATCTATCTATCTATCTATCTATCTATCTATCTATCTATCTATCTATCTATCGTTCTATCTATCTATCGTTCTAATGTTCTGGCGTTCTGTTGATCTATCTATCTATCTATCTATCTATCGTTCTATCTATCTGTCGTTCTATCGTTCTGTCTGTCGTTCTATCTATCTATCTATCTATCGTTCTATCTATCTATCTATCTATCTATCGTTCTATCTATCTGTCGTTCTATCGTTCTGTCTGTCGTTCTATCTATCTATCTATCTATCTATCTATCTATCTATCTATCTATCTATCTATCTATCTATCTATCTATCTATCGTTCTATCTATCTATCGTTCTATCTATCGTTCTATCTATCTATCGTTCTAATGTTCTGGCGTTCTGTTGATCTATCTATCTATCTATCTATCTATCTATCTATCTGTCGTTCTATCTATCTGTCGTTCTATCGTTCTATCGTTCTATCTGTCGTTCTATCTATCTATCTATCTATCTATCGTTCTATCGTTCTATCTGTCGTTCTATCTATCGTTCTATCTATCGTTCTAATGTTCTGCCGTTCTGTTGATCTATCTATCTATCTATCTATCTATCTATCTATCTATCTATCTATCTATCTATCTATCTATCTATCTATCTATCTGTTGTTCTATCTATCTGTCGTTCTATCGTTCTATCGTTCTATCTGTCGTTCTATCTATCTATCTATCTATCTATCGTTCTATCTATCGTTCTATCTATCTATCTATCTATCTATCTATCTATCTATCTATCTATTGTTCTGTTGTTCTATCTATCTATCTATCTATCTATCTATCTATCTATTGTTCTGTTCTATCTATCTATCTATCTATCTATCTATCTATCTATCTATCTATCTATCTATCTATCTATTGTTCTGTTGATCTATCTATCTATCTATCTATCTATCTATCTATCTATCTATCTATCTGTCTATCTATGTATCTATCTATCGTTCTATCTATCGTTCTATCTATCATTCTATCTGTCATTCTGTTGATCTATGGTTGTATCGTTCTGTCTATTGTTCTATCTTTCTATCATCAAAATGTATGTGTTTTTGAAGGGGGCCATTGATGAGCCGTCTGAAAGCAGTAAGACTTGTGGTCTCGGCTCACTGCTCTGCAAGCAGGCAAATCCCATCCGAAACAATGACAGTGTCACCAAAGTTCTACTGACATCTTCCTGTCCCTGAAACTCCTGCCACCTGTCAGCTAAAGATATGAAGCAAGTGGCAGATTCCCACTGACTGGACACAAGCAGGTGACATCTGTCAATTATACAGGATTTACCATGGACCTGTTTACTGCCTGAGGTGACACATAGACTTAATGTGGTGACAGTACATTCTTTATTCCTATTCTTAGTGTTATTTTTATTTAACAGAAGGTAGGGTTTGTTTCAGCCAGAGGCAAAATATACTTTCCATTCTGTACTCAATGTTTCATGCTCAGTTTAATTTGGTTAAATCCACCAAATGGTTTCATTCCACACAATACAAACATGATGAGATCTGCAGTTTGTGCTGTGATTGACCTTTGCACCCTATTCATTCTCTAATAAATTCATTACTGCCATAAGGGCCAAACTATTTATGACCTTGATCTAGAATACAGCCATCAGGGCCAATGTGTAGGCTAGAAAATATTGTTAAATATAAATATGTTGTATCAGCACATCAGAGTAATGCTGTTGCTTCTATTCCCTCAGTGCTCAGCTATATGTGGGACAGGTCAAAGGTCACAGGAGGTTGTTCATGTGAGTAATACAGGTGATGAGGAATGCAGTATGAGTGGTTCAGTGATGTGGAAAACTGTGATATGGGCCCAGATTTTAACTGAATGGAGCAGTAAGGTATTGAAAAAAACTGCAAGCACACACACAAACCTTGAGTCACTAATGTGGCGAGGGACTCAGTAGCCCCAAGAAATAGATTACATTTCAGGGTAATTGCCAAATGCACTGCTGATAATGTTCTTTTCCCATGTCTGTAGTGTTCTGATGACCGTCGCTCTGGTGTGGGAACACATGAGCAGTTTGTCTTTAGAGGCCTGAGAGCCTGACGATGCTTTTCATACTTTTCTGGGCCTCGACAGTGATAATTACTTGGCAGTCAATGGGACAGTCACAAACCTCCTGGTTTTCATCCAAAATATCTTAAATTGTGTTCCAAAGACGAATGAAGCTTTTACGGGTTTGGAACGACATGGGGGTAAGTGATAAATGACAAAATTTTCATTTTGGGGTGGAGTAACCCTTTAAGGTTAAAATACACTACATGACATTTGTCCAGATTTTGCCCCAATTTACTGTCTGAACTAGTCGATGCTAGCTGCCGAAAGTCAGAGCCAGAGTGCAGATCTGAGCTGACAGATTACATAGACTCTGGTTTTTTAACTTCAGACTATGATTCCATCCAATTGTAGGATTTCAGACAGGTTTGATATTTTGAGCCGATTTTAGAAGACATGCTTTAATTTGTCATGTATCTCCTTGCAACCCTAGCAAGTCCCGTGTTTCTGTGCGATTTGTTGTGTGGAACAACTTCAGAGTCTGGTAGTGTGTGTGATCCTCAGCTATTTAGCCAGTTTTTCCTCTGTAACTATTTACAAAGTCAGCAAGTGTATGACACCTAGTGTTTTACAATCTGTTCAGAAGTAATTTAGTGTTTTCCAGCCTTTAGTGAAATGACATGCACTGGATGGATGCAGTGTGTCAGTGTTGTGCGGTGGTCCAGTGAGTCAGCAGAGGGCAGTAGTGTGAGCTGAGGCAGGGACATGTTCTGCCTCCACCCCATTGTGCCTCTGAAGCTGCTACCTCCAAGCCTGTGGGCCAGGTGCTCGCACAGACTAAAATCCGGCGAGGTTACATTTTCTTTTTCACTTTCCAATAAATCACCATTAATATTGACTTTCTGTGGGCTGACTCACTTTCTTCATCTAAATTTAGAAGACAGAGGCAGCCATCTAAATCCAGTTAGAGGACAGAAAATGCCATCCTTTGAGAAAGAACTATTCATTTTGGCTTTTGTGTTATAAACAAGTCTGTCTGAAGCACCTGGTGGAAGTTTTATCTTGTTTTAGAAGTTTAGTTTTCTGACATGTCTCCTGTGAGGGTCGAATTTGTGTCTGGGATTCATGTCTCGCCCTCTGAGATCAGCAAGTCACATGCAATAACAAAGTGTGCTTTCTATAAATAGCCAACTCTCCAGAGTTTTATTAGTTTTGGTTCATCTGATGCAATTATTAACAACCCATTTGAAAGATACATGCATGATGGTCTTCAAAACATGTTTTTTACACACTTGAACAGCATCAGTCACTTTATTGTTTGTTTGTGCACTGCATTTCAGGCTTGAGGTTTTGCTCATGCAATCATACAGGTGGGGCTATAGGTGACATCATCATCTCTTTTATCTACAGACCTCATCATTGACCGAACTGCTATTTGATATCCTAGTAAGAGCTCCATTAGTGAGCTAAAAGAAGCTTCTAGCACTGCACGTGAACTAATTATGTATTGGCTGGAGAGCCATACAAGGCAAATGCAGCAAATGATTGAGTCCAAGTGCAGCTCAGTCATTGATAGATTTGCCACCCTGAAACTAGACAGAAAAATCGTATTAACAATGACATCATAAGTCAGAGTAGATGTCAAAAGCTAATAATCTAAAACGTCAATAAGTACTCTTCAGTAATTGCGTTAAAGTCAATATGAGCCAGTAAGTTGTAAATACCTATCAAATAAAAAATATGATGGGAGGCAAAATTATATTTAAATGCTTTTACATTCTTTTGCAAATCTTTTGTGTTACCCTAAGAAACTTTGAGTTCACTCACAAACTTTTGAGAACTAAAGTTTCTCAGGTTTTATGAGTGAATGCAAAATTTCTTGAGGTGAACTCAAAACTTTTGCAAGGGGAAACTTTCGCAAACGGCATTTAAATATATTTTTTTCCACCACCATTTTTTTTATCACCATGTCCCTTTAAGGGCTTGGACATACAAGAATGAAGCCAGTTTTGTTTTTAGCCGAAGGTGAAAGTCATTTTAAAGATGAAGGAAAATTTACAAGATCCAAAAAGGTCATAAAGGCGTTGTAAAATGAATCCATATGAATCAAGAGGTTTAATTTAAGTCTTGTGAATAGATACAGTCTTGTGAATAGATACTACAGAATTAATTTAGTTTTTTATTTACATCTAAACAATGATAGTCAAACATACATACAGCACATCACATATGGTAAACATGGAAGCTCATTAACGCAATCTTATCTCCTCACAAGACTTGGATTAAACCGCCTAGTTCATATGGATTCATTTTATGACACCTTTATGACTTTATTGGATCTTCTAAGTTATGGTTACCTAGACTTTGAATAGAGGGACAAACTCTTAGGTTTCACTAAATATATCTTACTTGATGTTATGAAGGTTAACCAAAGTTTTATGGGTTGGAATGATAGGAAGGAGAGTAACTGATGTTATCCCTTCAAGGAAGTAAATAGTCAGTTTTGGTTTAAGTGGAGATGTGTTGATATCGCTAAATATCTTTATTCTTATTGTTCTACAGACACTTAAACAGTTGCAATAGCTGCAATTACTATTAACTGCTTTTCATTAAGGTGTTTCAGTAATTTTAAGTAAAACACAATTAGATGGTCGAACTTGCTGAGATATCATCTTGGGCAGCTACTTCAGTGGTTACGTGCAAGTAAAGGACCTTGAAGAAAATGTCCCATATTGCCTTTCATTTTGGACTGGAGAAGAGATTTCAGGGCTATGGGGATTGAGCAACAAGAAGACCTGAATCATAAGATCAATATTCTTTTGTAGATTTCTGCAGTGAATAAAAAACAATTGGTTATCTTGTGGGCAGCGAGGTGAAATGTATTGCTGTAAGGAAAAGCAAGCAGTACCTCATGGTGACAGTGAAGAAATGAAATGATGTAAACTGACAGTAATTTATAAAGCAATCAATATGTGCCTTCAGGATAGAGTAGCACAACAGCCTCCGGTACATCATTTAATCCATTTGGCGGTAGAAGTCTATTGTTTTGGAGTTGCACAAAGTCGATACACAAAATAATGTCATAAATAAAATTTGATCGACAAGAGCAAGGTTAATCAGCGTTGTGTTATAGACTTAAATAAATTGTTCATGCAACCAAAAAAACACTGTTGAATGGGCTTGCTATGTATTCTCATACCTTGGTAAAATAGGGCAGTGCTGCACAATGAAATCATTCTCAGTTTCATAAATTCACAATGTTCCTTTAATCTCTGTCAGTCCCCAGAGTCTGAATTTATTTATGGACTTTAGATTTATTAATAGACTCCTGTCCAGTGTCATCCAGTAAACAATTTTACAATTTTAAATTTTTATTAGTTTTTTAATATGTCTATATGGTTTTAGAGTTTTTATTGTTTCTTATTTATCAGTGTTAGTTTATATGTCATTAAAATAATTGTAGTTTTATTTATTTATTTTTAATAGTGTAGCCTGATACAAGATGGTTGAAATTTAAACTGATTACAGGTAATACATTGCAATAATATATTAATGATCTGAATATTTATATAATTTATATATCATTTTTCACATATCATTAATATACATTCAAATAGTTATTTAATGAAACTTTGATGTTTATATTTGAATGTATTTGAATGACGTGTTATACTTCGCTATATTGAATGGATCATGTATGCAGTACAATTTGAACTAAAAATAAAATAAAAAATATAAATTAAATGCAAAATGATCATATACTCTGGTCAAGCTTAATTTAAAATGCAATATTACATTTATGAATTTCTAAAAATATAAAATAACTTTAATAATGAAATTAAGTAATTAAATATTTATATATTAAATATTAAATATTTAGGTTAGAGAAAATGAAGAAACATGGCGTTTTTCAGTTTAGAAGGGTGCAAAAACAGCGAAATTATTTTAAAACTAATGATTTACACACTTAAAAATTGTGAGTTTAATATTTTATCCAGTACATTAAAACATGCATAATGGGGACATGAAAGGATACAGCTAAGCAATGTCCCTTTTTTTGTCTGTTTAATGATAGTTATGAAAGTTATTATAACATGATACCCAGTTTTGAGACATATGATGACCTAACCAAATTAGAGCGATCCTGAATATGAATGACAGTTCATCCGAAATGAATTATATCGTATGTTACAAAACATGCCAAACTTGAGCTTGGGTTATTACAGAAGCTGTTGCTTGGCAATATCAGCATCAGCATCGGTGTCCCTAGAGAGCGCGCGAGAATAGAAGCACAGGATGCGCACGCCCAACACACACGAGCGCCGCGCGAGCGTTTACATCTCTCCAAACACCGCTGCCAGCCGCTTTAAAGTTACACTCCCACCGCAGATAGGCGTTTTATCGCGGGCTGCCTACGTTTTATTTACATGCCATGCTTCAGTTATTATCTCGCTACTGAAATTTGAACCGTTGAATTCAGTCAGCCCAAACGAAGTGGAGCGCCGACAGCGACACATTTGAGCCTTATGAAGATTGTTGAGGTAAGTGCTGCGTGTGCTAACGGTTTTTTTCGGGCTTGTTCCTGCAGGAAAGAGTAGAAATAGATCCTCCAGGCGAGAAATTTAAGCTTCAAAGAGGTAAGAAAGTACAAATGTCCGAGTCTGGACTGCGGTGCTGAGGAGAAGTCAGTATCGGTAGTTTGGGTGGCAATTACTTATATTGTTTATTAACTGTAGGGCAGTACTGTTGTTTCATTTGATGGGTTGTTCAAGTGGAAATGATGAATGCTACTTTAATGAGTTGAACAAGTTTTCTAAGCATCTGTTGGACTGACTCAGCCCGTTCTTTTAACGTTAAAGCAAGTCAGTGTTTTTAAATGATGCTTGTGTATTTATTTTCAATTGGTTTAAAGGGATAGTTTGCCTAAATATTGAAATTCTGTCTCTGTTAGAACCGTGCATGACTCCCTTCAGCATAATAACTCAAAAAAGCATCAGTTATTCACGATTTCATCTTTTTTACGATAAAATGAAAGTGAATGTTGACTTAGGCTGTCATTCTCCCTGACAGAGTTGACAGAGTTGTCATTTTTGGATGTACTGTCCCTTTAAGAGAATTTAGTTCTTATTCCAACTTGCATTTAAATTCACTTTTGAAAGTTCTTTTGGAAAAAGAGCTTCAATTTTTTTTATTGCCCGTCACAGTTGGAAACAAGCGCCATGTGTGCTGTTCTGTCTGTCCAACAGATGCCACATCCATCACTGTGATGTTCGTGATATAACTGACACCTTTTCAGAGGTGTGCTTCACTGTCTCATACAGATGGCTTTTGAGGCAGAAAGAGACATTCTCCTTTTTCATTCCGTGTAGGACTCTGAAAGGGAAGATTTAAGAGATCTTCACTCTGATTCCTTTGAATTATTTCTCGGCAAGCTATAAATAGGATGGTGACATGCTCCCACCAGCTTCTAGTTAAGAAATAGATGTACTCGGAGGACAAGACCTTCTATGTTCTGTGTTTTTTCCAAACGATAATGATAAACGGAGGAGTGGTTGATATTGAAACAATTTGACCTTGCACTTTGTCTCTTGTCTGTGTGCACTGTGTCATAAATCATCCTGAAAAGCTTTCAAAAAATAATTTGATAAAATTAAATTACTGCTGAATTTTTAATGCTTTTTGATTTTATTTACCCTTCTTCAAAAAAATTAAAATAGTGAATGGGGCCATATTTGGAGGATATAAAAGCATAAATGTGAAGCTTACTGTAAAAAAGAATTGTAGTTTAAAGATTATTGAAGTATGTTTTACAAGAAAATTTTATTTCAGTATTTTTACTTAAATTAATGTTTAATTCAGCGTGTTACTTGTTGTTTGTATTTATAACATTTATTAGCAATTTCTGGGTGGAAATTGTTTAAAAGTAAATCCTACACCATTTTTTACAGTGTAGTTTTATAAAACACTTAAATACTTAAAAACATCAATTCCTCTGTTAAAAACTTATGTAGTATTTGAGTTGGAGTTTGTTTAAACCATTTTTATTGTCGTTTTAGGGCTACAGCATTACATTGTCATGACAATAAAGTTGTAAAATTGAATATAACTTTACACAAATGTTACAAAAGTAAGCAATTGTTTTTCACATTAAAATGTTAGCATATATTTTATGTTAAGTCTAGTGGCTATACTATTGAAACGGTGAGTATTTTATCATTTATGCATTGGCTCCATTCACTTTAATTGTTGTCGATTAAGCTTAATTTGTACTGAACCCAAAATATTTATTTAAAGTCACTTTATATAGCACATCTACCAAATGTATGTCTCTTTTAACAATTTAAGTTTAATCTTTAATCTGGGTCATCAACTATTCACCTAGTGAGTGAATTATGAATGTCAGAGATCTTCTTTTCTCCCACAAGGGGATTGATTTGATTGGCTGCCCAACATTTGGTCATTATCAGATCACTTTTTCTAGTAACAGTTCTGTATTTCATCCTGGTCTATACAGAGGGTTATTTTTATTTTCACCGCCATAGAAATTGCTATATTATAGCCTCCTGAATTCTGTGGAAATAATACTTGTGGGACAACTCATACATTTTTTAGCATTATACTAATGGATGTTTGCTGTTTGCGGAGGCCGCAGAGAGTTGTAACATTTTAAAACAACCACTTAAAAACAGAAATCACTTTGGTTTCTGTTTTGGCTGTACACTCGGTGCGTTTAAGATGACGGGATCCTAGTTATTTTCCATCATGCATTGTAAATATTTTTGTGATGCATACTTTTTGAATTGCCATTATCTTTTGCTGCTTAGTGGTTATGTGTAGACCAAACATATTACCAATAGTATTCATCTGGCATATTATTCTGATAATCTGATGTTGACTTCAATTTGGTGTCATTGCCATTGTTTTAATCTGATGTTGATTTAGGTTCAATTTGGTGTCATTGCCATTGTTTATTTATTTAACCTTTTTTAATTTTACAGTGAAATATTACTTAGTAAATAGTAATAGTAATATTTATTATTTTATTTTTATTTTAGCATTTTTATATTTTATTTAATAATAACTTTTATTATTATTATTTTATGTCCATGTTGATGTATAATCGCAAAATTGTGCAGCCCAAGCAGAGCAAACCTACATTTTAAAATCAGAAATTTTAAATTTAAACCTGACTTCACAGACATTTCTTTCTATGATGCATGTTGTATTCAAAAGTGGACTAGTAACTCAACAATATAATGTCAATTTATTTCGTCAGAGCACTGCAGTAATTACTTAGAGACAGCAATTCAGACTTGCTTGACAGAGTATCACTTTAATGTATTGTAATAGCTGCAGAGAATCCAAACTGGAATTACCACTTGTACACACACACACATTCCCACACTAACGCAAGTCTTCACCAGCTCTTCAACCCCACACACCTCGCACCCACAGAGTATTCCTCTGTGAGCCTCATGACAGAGTCTGCTGTCTGAATGTCAAGGACAAAATCAGAAAGCTCAGAGAGAAGGTAAAAAGACAAGTTCTCACTCTTTATGATTAGTCAGGCCCTGAGAGGATGAGGGGTTTGACATTCAAAAGATCTGCTCGTCACACTGTCTGAATGGAATATAGGCTGGTGACATAGGCGATGCGGGGTAAAGCTATTAAGACTGCTATGTGTAGGTCTTCCAGTGCATATCTTATATTTTTATTCTTCAATAATTCATTTAAACATGCTCTCCATGAGAAGGTTTTATATATATATATATATATATATATATATATAAGGACTGATGGACTAACAAGATTTTTTTTTTTTTTTCACTTGTCATTCTGTAATGCTGTAGAAGGATGTTACTTCTCAGGTGTCACAATTGTAAGGGATATTACATTGGATTATGGATTATGTCAAAATTATGACATTTGAATTGTTGATAAGGTCAAAAACTTGGCGGTGGGACAGACCAAATCCCCATTTTAGGGGGAAAAAAATTTAACGTGTTTCAAGTTGTTAATTCAAGTCAATTTTATTTTTATAGTGCTTTTGCACAATACATATTGTGTTAAAGCAGCTTGAAACAATGTGATGTTAATAAAACTAGATATTTTTCATGCAAGCTTAATTTTGTTACATAACAGTCCTTCGTACAAAGAAATGTGGTATTTGTGTCTCTAATGCATTAATAAAATCATAGGACACCAAAGTGTGTGTCATTAGTGGAATGTGGCTAAAATAGATTTCCTGCCATTTAGAACTATACATTCATATGGCTGCATATAGCAGTACTCTCATTGCTTTTGCTGATTAACGAAGCGACTAAAGATCAAGCATAATATAATGTGTTTTCCACTGGCATGGCAACCCACATAAAGGATAAATACAAAACCCTGCCCTACCTACCTAAGGAAAATGTGTTAATGCGTTAATCCGCAAATTGCACTCCTTTTGTTTATTTAAAATTTGTAAAAATCATTTCAACTCAGCTTTTCCTTTCTCACTAGTTATTAAGGTTTAGATTGGGGTGAGGAAACTGACTTAGACCAGCAGTTACAGCAGTATTCATGGTCAGGGTACAGCGAGCTTTGGCCAGCATTAAGGAGAAGGAAAGATGTGAAAAGTCTGGAGCTGTTGTTTAAAGATCATCCTGAGTAAACATCTGTCTTTTGGAGAAGCGTGCCACTGCACAGTAATATAAGTGTGTAATTTATTTCCCTCCAGGGCCAGAGCACCTCATGTGTAAGGGAGGTCAACATATGGTGCTGAGCCGTACGGTGTGTGTGTGTGTGTGAGAGGGAAAGAACTCGAGTTGTTAAAACACAGTCGGTATTACTAGGCCTGTCACGATAACAACTTTTTGTTGTGCGATATATTGCTCCAGAAATAATTGCGATAAGCGATATTATTGTAATTTTAAAGACCATTTTATGCCACTATATAATCATAATGTAACAGCATAATGATGCAAGAAGGCCTACACACTTTCAAATGACAACAAACTTTTAATTCTTAAGAATATTTAGAACATGGAAATTAAGTATCTAATATTAGATACCTTAAAAAACTTGAATAAATAGTAAATAAAGATTTTCTAACAAAAAGTGCAAAGTAACAAGTAGGGAAAAAATAAGAAAAATGCACAAAGAACTTGTCTGGAGATTTTTCCATCTACAGATTTTCCCCTGACCTTCTTTTCTCTGTAAATTAAGGGTGCACACTATTGCTGAAAAACACAATCATTACTTAGCAGTCAGATGTCCGGATGCACAAAGGCACAGATCCCTAAACAAGGCCATATCATTTTTTTGTAGAAGCTTTTTTTAAATGTGAAATAGCACCTCATGACTACACCACGTTATGTACGAGAAGCTGCAAAAGACACAGGCACAAGTGGAATGCAAGAAACATGGTGACATTAATTTTTAAGTAAATATAATGGGCGATATATTGCGTCACCAAAATATATTGAGGTCATGTACATATATTGTGCGATAAGTCGATATATTGATTATTGCTACAGGCCTAGGTATTACGTTGTGAGCAAGAAGAGTGTATTTCGTGTGTGTATCGGATGAGTGCATGAGCGTGTGTTCGCCCCAGTGCAGTGATTGATGTCATTTACACTGTCACAACATGAGGCCAGTCACAAGATGACAGGGGAGAGAGGGAGAGCAAGGAATAGTGATTACTGACCAGTCAGCACTGATCATTTTGTGTGTCATGTGCAGCTTGGTAAGAGACGAGAACCTGGATGAGAGTTTCCAGTGATGGTCATGTGTGTTGACCATTTTGTTGTTGGATCGACATCAAACAAACATGCTAACTATTAAAGGAATAATTCACACATAAATTAAAATTAGCTGAAGATGTACTCAGCCTCAGTCCATCTAACATGTAGATGAGTTTGTTTCCTCATTGGAACAGATTTGTAGAAATGTAACATTATATCACTTGCTCACCAATGGATCCTCTGCAGTGAATGGGTGCCGTCAGAATGAAAGTCCAAACAGCTGATTAAAATATCACAATAATCCACACGAATCCAGTCCATCAATTAACATCTTGTGAAGTGAAAAGCTGCATGTTTGTAATGAACAAATCCAGCAAGATGTTACTAACTTTAAACCATTCCTTGCACTTAAAAAAGTCTTCTATCCATAATATTTCTGTCTATAGTGAAAAAATTTCTGAATCAGTAGAGAAATATGCGTAGATTAAGCATTGTTCACAAGTGATAAAACAGTCCAAAACAGTTGGATTTTGATGTGAGAGGACAACAGGGGATGGAGTTTTTCACTGGAGGAAGCGTTATTATGAATTATAGATTTTTTAGTATTTTAGCCAGAAGCGACATTTTAAAGTTGAAATGTTTTAATGATAGATTTGTTTCTTACAATCATGCAGATTTTCACTTCACAAGATGTTAATTGATGGACTGGATTGTGTAATTAACTTGTGCATTATTGTGATGTGTTTATCAGTGGTTTGGACTCGCATTCTGACGGCACCCATTCACTGCAGAGGATCCATTGGTAAGCAAGAGTTGTAATGCTGAATTTCTACAAATATGTTCCAATGAAGAAACCATTTCTTTAACCACCCTTATATTTAGAGAGATATGATGACGAAAACCATGATATAGTTCTAGGACCAACAAGAATGTGAATATGTCCTGCTTGAAGAAATCACAGTAAGGTGAATGGGTAGTAGAAGGAT
The DNA here is from genome assembly GCA_039654775.1 of Spinibarbus caldwelli. Taxonomy (NCBI): domain Eukaryota; kingdom Metazoa; phylum Chordata; class Actinopteri; order Cypriniformes; family Cyprinidae; genus Spinibarbus; species Spinibarbus caldwelli. The sequence goes on along the minus strand of CM077265.1, from coordinate 13,219,747 downwards.
AAAAGGACCTGAGTGAGAGCAGTGGCAGACAGTACCATCTGGAGACTCGCAGTTACTATGGCAGTGAGTCTCTTAGGACATTAGGGAATATACACTCAGCAGGTTGCATCTTAGTCGAATTAGACGCCATACTTAATTTGATTCAAATGGAAAAAGGACTGTTTAAAGATTTATAGTGTCAATAAAACATTTTATTAATGATATGATATATGTAGCCTTCAAATGGAGTCTGTGAGAAATTGTATTTATTTATTAATTGCAACTTCCGATGATGCCCAAATTGTCTGTGTGAAGTAGGACAACAAACAAGTCTACAAAGCTATTGTCATTTTCTGTGCTGTATTTAAATAATATTAAGGCCTTATGTACACATGAATTTATGGTCAACAATTTTGAAGTTTCCTTTATGCAAAATAAATTGTTAAATACAATGCATAAATGATAGAAATGAAAATGAAATAAAAATAAACCTAAAAAACAAAAAATGTAGAAGAATTACGTGTTATTTTTCAGATTTTAATGCATGACATTTTGTAATAATGAATTACTGAATAATGAATGCTCAAGGTTCCCGCAAAATGCATAATCTGTATTGGTGATTCACACCACACAGCACTCTAATGACTGATGAAGGATCGTCTGTACCTCATGACAAGGCATTTAGTAATAAACAGATCACCCTAAATCCCAATTTAACAATCACAAGGTGCAAGTAATTACTAATGGGTGACAGCTGTGGATTATAAGATATAGCCTACAATGAACTGTCTGCAAATACAGTGCCAATGTGTTTGATTTATGAAACCAAAATGGGTGGGCATAGATTTTAGAGACGAGATGAGATGAGAAAGAAATTGAGGAGATTCATGCTCTTTTTACAGATTATTCCCTATATCCATGGCGAAAGCGGCTGATGGATGAGGGTCTGTGTACACATAGGACCAGGTTTAACTTTCCTCTCTGTCCTTCTTTTGATCCCCAAGTAATCACAGCCCTTCCTCCATCATGTTCTAGCGGCAGTTTACTTAATGAAAAAATGCTGTGATCTGTAAATGAAAAGGCTTCAGCGGGTCTCTAATCATTAATCCGCGCAGGTTAATATCACACATGCCTGGGAATCAATACGGTTCTTCCCTTTGCAAGCAAAGGAAGATTGGACAAAAACATTTTATTCAGGATTTTTTTTTATTTTTTTATCCTGAAAATAGTGATTCCTAGCCTTTTTTGTATGTTGCAGTTCACTAGCAACACTCAGACCAAAAATGCGCTCCTTTTAACTCATTTAATCTTGATTTTGAACAGTGTATCTATTGTTTGTAATTTATCCTAATCAAATATTCTTACATTACATATGTAAAACATTTATGCATTTTTTAAAGTGTGGCTCAGGTGTCCATATACTTGTCATCTACACAAATAGGATTTTTTTTTCTGCTTAAAAGATGACAAAGTGTTAATTAATTACAAAAATTAATTTATTGTTGTTAAATAGAATTTGTATAATTTATTTATGTTATTTTGTTATAATAAAACAGTCACTATTATTATTATTAGTAGTAGTAGTATTAATATATGTATGATTAATAACAACAATAATAATGATAATTATAAAAATAATTATGACTTTAAGGTAGAACTTTTACAGTCATCAAAATATTAAAATATTTAATTTTATATAAACAATAAATATATAAAAAACAGCAGCAGCAACAACAACAATTATTACTATTAATGTTGTTAATAATTAATTATAAATTTATATGTATTTATTAATTATATATTTGTTTATACATACTATTGTCAACCATAAGTTTTATATTAAAGTCGTAATTTCTTTTTTTATAGGTTTAATACCCCCTGGTGTGCACATACCACTGGTTGGGAATCACTATCCTAAAACCCTGTATGATTGGAAAGCATGAGTCGTGAGTCATGCATGCCGCAGTATCATTTTTATTCAGTGTGAGAGAATCACTATAATGAGACATCTTTCATTCACTCCAGTAATACCTAAGGAAGTGGGCTGGAGAATATTTCAAGGATAAGCTATCTTCTCCTTTGATGTAACGTATAGAAGATAAATGCGCAAGTGGGCATAAAAGCAGATTTTGATAGCCAAGTTAATAATGCAAAGGAGTCCCATATCTCATTTATATAAAGATCAATTGATTTCTGTCTGTGCAGTGAGAGTGATTTATTTCACCATTTCGATATGATTAGGGAGGAAAAGTTATTGTAAAATCAAGTCATTTGGGTAAGCGTACTCTGGAGTTTTTTCACTTTTCATTTACATTCACATTACATTTCAGTAGAAAATGGTGGGGGGGTTTCTAATAAGACCCAATTGTTCTACAAATCTCTGATTCAGCCTCTTTTTTTTTTATTTTTTTTTTATTTTTTTTTAGCAGATCTGCTATTGTTATGATTCAGACTGTACATTTAGTCATGCTTGTTGATGTTCGAGTTCAAGTAAATAACCTAAATGCTCAGTAGATACTATAATCCATTCATCCAAAGGTTTTGACGTCACTGGGTCCTCAACAGCTTTTAGAAGGCTTCAGAGACTCTTTTTGACGATCAATGATTATATTGTAGGTAGGTTAGGATTGATTCTATTTACATACAGAAAAACTTTTTGACAACTTGAATTTACTAATCATATAATTTATCACAGATAGCAAATTTTGTTTAGTCACTCAGCTCTGCGGTTATTGAAATTACTGGACAAATCCCAGTCCTGCAGTGGCAGTTCTCTGAACAAAACTACCTGAGCACAGAGAATCATCAGCGTGTACTAAAATGATTTTACCTTGGAAAGGGAATTATTATTCAAAAAAGTGTGTGGAGATAAACGCTGCTTTTTTTAATAAGATTACACTGAGATTATGTTGACAAATCAATGCAATATGGTTGCAATGTTTGAACGTTGTAAACTGGATCAATGGTTTTAATCATTTCTAATTTCAGAGTACTGATTCAACAGGGTAATAATTGCAAAAGTGAGGTATAATATTCAGAGCAATGATGAATGTGTGTTCGGCAAGGAAGGACGTGGAGTGGGAGTGGAGGAGAGAGACGGTGGGGAGCTTACAGTGGTATTGATTTGCGAGTATGTCCTCCATCTGTCACTTTAATGAATGTTAATGTGACACTACACAGTGTACAGAAGCTTGGATTGGATACACCAGTAGTTTAAGAGTCAATGCTCTTTTTAACTTACCTTTACGAAGAGCTAATCTTTTGCAGAACTCAATTTGCAGTCCATGTTACATCTACACAACCCGCATCTTTTGAAATTAACAGCTGTCCAGACAAGTGAGACAAATTTGATGTTGTCTGTTTATGTAAATACACAGATTTAATTTATGATGGGTAATTGCGCACATCTGGTCTTTGCGAGTCTGTGATGTGGTTATAACTTCCAAATTTCCACCAAACTGCAATCAAACATGATTGAAACAGGCCACTGTGCTGTACCTGAATTATACACAGTTAGTAGCATTATCATGTGACTTCAGACTTGACAGAGCAATCAAAATGGACCCTATGTACTTTCTTTATACATGTTCCTGGTCTAATTGGATCATAGGTGCATGTCAAGAGAAATGTTTCATCAGAATGTAATAATTTGCTCTGCCTTTGAAATGACTTTACTTTTTGACTCACTTTACTTGGGAGTTTTCAAAATTTTTGATGTGGCGAACCCCCCAAAATGATCACATCTATGATTAAAATATATACTTATTTATTAAATTAATTTGGAAAAATATGTAGTTTCTATTGATGTTGTTGGTTTTTTTTAAACCCATCATAGCTACTTTTGATGTGAGCTCAACATAATTATGATTAATCTCTCATGGATTAATCTCTGATTTCCAACCAGCTTTTACAAGACATAATTTAAATAAATAAATAAAATGTCAAATTAGGTACTTTTTGCATTTTATTTTATTTATTTTATTCTGAGTTTGAAACCCCTTCTTTTTGGCCACATGGTAATTAGAATAAAATGTTTAAAGAATAACTTTAAAATGGTCCAACCAACTAATTTCCATATTTCGCATGAAAATTAGAGTCTGACTAATGGGCAAATACAACAGTTGCATAAGAGATTTTGCTTAATAGAAGCATTAATTATTAAAAAACTGCTGAAGTGAAAAAATGTAGCCCTTTTGACCTGGGTTTGAATTGGAAGTATAATCACAAGTGGTTGTCAAATGTAAGATCTTAAAAGGCAGGGTAGCATCTGGTGAGAGAGCTGCTTTCATTAGCAGAAGATCCTCTGGCTCTAGTGAGGAGAGCAGCTCTAGATTACATCCACAGGTTTCCTTGTGCTACTCAAGACCTTTTTAAATCCCACTATCATACAGGTCAGGGATCAGCAATATCCTAGGACTGGGGTAATGGGGGAAGTGGGCCAATCCAGGGAAAAGCAATCAAGCCCAGATAAAAGGAAAGGGGGCGTCGATGAAGGAGCAGGTGCACGGGGTGTTTTTTTACTCAAAGCTGTTGTTAAAGAAATCTAACCCCCATCACCTCAGCCGTGATTGCCTGCAAAGATGCGACTGTACACATCAAGCTGCAATTTTGGTGTTTTGATGTGGGAAGATGATAAGACCGGTTTCCATCTGGCAAAGGCTTGATGTTCGGTTTTACAGTGGAAAATGCGGCACTTACATTTAAGTGCTGAATGGAAAATGCTTTCAAGCAAATGAAAATGACTTTGCAAAGCAAATAATGCTACATTTACAATGCTACAAATAATTTCTGTAATTGCTGGGCTTTGATTTATTCTGATGACACGGGACCATTTAATTTTTTTTTTTTCCCATTTCAGAGGTCCTCACTCACATATATATTTAGTGCTGTCAAAATTAATGTGGTAACGCAGGCATTTAATTAAAAAAAAAAAAAACATTTAACGCAGTTAATGCAAGAATTGCATTTCTTCAGACACAGAACGTCTTTACGATCACATCAAACAGGAGACTTTTCAGACGTGCACTCCACTTCACCTCAGTGACAGGTGCTACTCAAACGAGCACAGAAAATGATACAGGTGACGAGGAGCTTCAGTAGAACAACAGTGAACTGCGGTTAGATGAGATTTTAGGCCATATCTTCCTGTCCAGTCAGCCATTATACTGTGCTCTTCAATCACACACATAAATACGGAGGTGCGCACTGTAGCCTGTATCATTTCATATTAAAGCACGAAAGAAACGATGAGTATACGTGTCAGATCCACATCACGTTCAGCAGTGGCAGCTCTTAAAGTAATAGCAGCTAAATAACCTAATAACCCAGCTGCTGTGATGTCTGTTAAAAGAAAAAAGAGGAAATCAATAACTTTTGTAGCTTTAAGAATTCATCTATATTTAATTTAGAATTTAGTGTCTGATAACTTTATTCAATTTCTGGATAATTCCTACTTGCTGAAGGGCACAGTAAATAATGGGTTTATGTGAAGATTGTTTTAAGTTCACTTACATTAGAAGTTGTTATTTTTTCAGTCTAATAAATGTTAAAATCGATAGCTCTTAATTATACTGTAATGTTGAATGGCTATAGTCAATGGATTTAATATTAGGAAAAAAGAACAATTTCCTAGAGACATCAGTAGTATCGGTATCAGTGATACTTGCCTTCAGTCATAAAAAGAGATGCCACTAACCAAATATTAAAATGTACTGTCTTTATGATGTTTCTACATTCATTTGAAGATTGAATGTGAAATTATTGCAATATAAAAGTATATTTAAAAGCTTTAATGTTAATTAATTTCAGAAAAAAAATGTGCAATTAATTAGTTAATTAGTTAATATTTAGACATGTCCCAAATTGGTTAACAGGTTTACAAACCTCATATAAAATGAATGGAAAATAAAACACCTCATGTAAAATTTAGTTTGACCTCCTGAAGTTGACTTCAGTCATTTTTGAAGGTTAAGCACTTCCTTTTACTATTTGTCGAAAAAGAGTTTCAGACCCTATTTTGCAGTCTATTTGCGAAAAGTGCCATTGTGGATTTAATGTTATTATGCACAGTCCTATTAATAATGTTAAAAGCAAATTAATTCACATCAGTCTATAATTTCTTCTTCAGTGCACCAGATTTGTTTGGTGTTAAGCTCCGCGAGGCACATTCTATGATGAATGTTTGTAATAAGAATTTATGTTTGTGTGGGTCGGTTGAGTCAGGCAGTCTAATCTCACAGAGTATAGAGGATACACGTGGAACAGGCAGGGCAAGATGTTTCGTGTAGGCTTCAGGTCCCTATAGGCTTGGAGCACATGATTCCTTATGCTGCTCTCACCTGCTGAGAACAGCAAACCTGGCACACACTCGATACACAACTGTGCCTCCCTTTCTCTCTTTCTTATTCTCTGTCTTGCATCCTCTCTTGTGGGAAATGGGATCTTGCAGTCAGCAGAATATTCATCAGATAAATCTGCGAAAACACAACACGCTATTTATATAAATGCATGAGCATTGTAGTACGCGAGATACAGAAATAAAAATTCACAAATGCAGACAGCCCATTGTCCTTTTCAATTTTTAACTGACTGAAACTAATAAAAGTTTTCAACAGTTCCCAGCAGAAGAATTAACTAGATTTTTTTCATTTTCTGTAGTTTTCTGGGTGTTGCAAGGTGTTCAAAAAGTACCCTAAAAATTCTAGTTCCTGACCCTAAGACCACTAGCTTGCTGTCTATCTCGTCTTGCAGAAGTAAAGCAGTCACGACTGCCTCAGTTGCTAAGGCACTGTGTTTTTTTCTTTGTGTGTGCGTGTGGATGTGTAGGTCCCACCGTCAAGGCCGTGCGTCACAGGCCGTGATGTGGGTAGAGTGTAAGGTGCTGGAGGCCAGCTGTGGAGGCAGAAGGAGGTCCCTGCGATCAACGGTCATGAGACTCCCCTGCTCCTTTTGGTTCCTGCTGCTGTTAGGCGCTGGAGGTCTTCTTCTTCTGCACCTACAGGACCTCACAGAGACACTCCAGCAACAAAACCAAGGTCTGTCAAACATGTGACTCAGTCTTTTAGAGATTTTAGAGAGTTCTGCTTTTTCCGTTTTAGTTTTTGAAGAAAGTGTTAACATGTAATAGCCTCAAAATTAAGTGCTTTTATTCAAGTAAAAATAGTATTTAATATGACTAAATACAACTTGCTGCTCACAAAGTTCAACAGAGATAAATTGGAGGAATCCAATAACACTTTTAAATCCAAAAAACATTTAAATTTTGATCTAAATTAAAATATTTGTCTATATAAATTGGAGAAATCTAATTTAGCACTAAAGAGTTTTTGTAACCATTCGACTTAAACATCAGAATACTAAATCATCTCCTTGAAGCTAAAAATTAATATGGATTAATAAGTTATCATATATATATATATATAAGGCATGGTGGTGTCCCAGTGTACACCACAGTTGTCCTCTGCAAGAGCTAATGCTGTGTTTGATTACTGCCATTTTTCGGTTTATTTGAAGTGCTAGCATGTGGTGAAGTGGGCTTTAAAACTCACTGTGTCTTCCCTGCAGAGCCATCAAAAGCTGCTAATATTGTCTGTTTCCATCTTGCGACAGAGGACAATTGTTAGCTGAGCGCGGAAGCTCATGAGAATGATATTATACTGATTGCGAGAGACGCGGGGGAGATATTGCAACATTGTCTCTCGGAAATGTGGGTCAATGAAAAACTCTACAGAAGGTCTTAAAGGAAATTTGCCTGTCAACCTCACTGCTGTTTGTTGATGCAGTGTTTAACCTTTTCATTTTAAATCAAATTGATTTGCTGAGAAAACACATTTATGACTACGCATGCATTTTTTTTTTTTTTTTATTGTAGTAACTCCCACAGGGTCAATGTCAAATTCAGTTTTAATTGAAAAAAATCATTTTAATACATATAAAACAGTCTTTTACAGTAAACTGTTCACGAGTTGTCATTCCTGACAGAGCATTCCCTACACATCCTCGGTAATTGAACATTTACATGAGCCTCGAGCTTAAATGCTTGACAAGACACAAACAATTTAGGTAGAACTTCCCTAAATGCATTACATTTGAGATGTTTGTTGCCAAAAAAAGTCGAGCACTTTAGCGCATCAGAATCTAATTAGGGAATGACTAACCTGAGATGATTGAATCTTACATTACTATTGAATGAGGGATTGTGTAAGCAGTCATTGGTGGGGAAGCTAAATAACAGTTCAATAGTGGACTGGAAAGAGACTCTATTCAGTTTCATCTCTCCTGTGCTGATTGATCTGTCTCTCCATACCCTCTGATCCAACCCGCCCAGTCAATGACAGCTGTCTCTGTGGACCCTGAGTCATTGGCAGCGAAACTGCGGTTCAAACTAAGATTTGGCACAGAGGTATTTCAATCTGTTGAGGACTGTGGGGTTTTTTCATTTTAGAAGAGAAGAATTTTTTTATATATATTTCTGCTAAGCTGCATTTGTTAAAAATTATACTGAGGTCAAGAAAACTATATAGAAGTTGTGTTTTTGGAAAAGAAATAAATACTTTTATCCAGCAAGGATGCATTAAATTAGTCAAAAGTGACAGTAAAGACATGATGTTACAAATGATGTTACAAAAGATTAAATAAATGCTGTTCTTTTGAACTTTCAGTTCATTATAGAATCCTGAAAAATACTTAATTGTATAAACTCACTTATTCACTCATTCATTTGCCATCACACTAAAGACAAAATAAAATATAGCTGCAAGCAGCAATTAAGGGGCCAAGCACAACAGAGGTAAAATGAAGAACTAAGCTGTCCCTAATTACTCAGTAAAGACCAGGGTTCTCCAACCCTACTCTTGGACAGCTACTTTCCTGCAGACTTAAGTTTCAACCCTGCTTTAATACACCTGTCTGTAATTAAGTAGCCCTAAACACCTTGATTAGCTGGTTCATGTGCGTTTGATTAGGGTTGAAACTGAACTCTGCAGTATCGTAACTCTCCAGGAGCAGGGGTGGAAATTCCTGTTAAAAACATGTTGATACAGAATTTTACTACAAAACTGAAAATGGCTGATGCTGTTGGTTATCGTTTGATTAGGTATGCCACTCCGAATCTAACAGGATCACTCTTCTGATTTTTGGTCAAACTGTTCAGAAATTATAAACAAGAATGTAAATTTTTTTGACCAGTAGGGGGCGCTGTGCCAAAACTACTCATGTGCACTCAGGTCATGTATGGTATAACATGTTTCAAGTTTGGTCAAAATCTGCTAAAGCGTTGCGAAGATATAGCCTTTTCCATTTTTACATGAATATCGTCAAATTTGTTAACACGCTTTACGAGAATGGTTTAGTCTATTGGAAATCTTTTGATTTTTGTCAGCTGTGTCTGAAGATGGTCTGATTTTAGTGTAAATCAGACAAACTTCAAAAAAGTAGATTTTTCGCATAATTAAAAATTACAAAAAATCTTGACGTGTAGAAATTAAAATTTTGGTATGCATTCGACTTGGCATGAGCCAAGGAATCAGAGGAAAAAAGAATTGTACTTATAGACATTACGGTTCAAAAGTTATTAGCAGAAATATAAGTGAAAATTTATTGGCCTATTGGTGGTGCTAGAGAGTTTGAGATAGAGACTCCAAATTTGCTATGGTTAATATTGAGACTGTACTCTATCTGTGTGCCAAATTTCATAACTTTCCTGCAAGCAGTTCTATGGGCTGCCATAGACTCAGGAGCGAAAGAAGAAGGAAGAATAATAATAAGAAAACTAATGGATAATTGTACGAATGTTTAACGCGATGACACTTTTGAATCTGAACAATAGATCCCTATGGGGCTATTCACACCAGGCGTGATCATTCGTGGTGCGAAAAAGCAAAGTTGTTTTTTTTTTTCGTCCTATGTTTTCCCTGTTGCTCTGCAACAAAATGGGCTGTCTAATTAGATCTGAGCTTAGATCCCGTGCCTGGAGCAGCTGCTGTTGCACAAAAGGGCAAGAGTGGTGGCGCTGTTTCGAAAAGGCGTGAATTAGCAGAAAGCGATCAGTCATTTCACGCTCGGTGTGAAAGCACTGTTCGTCTGCGATTCGCCTTGCTTTTTCGCATCGCGCCCAGTGTGAAACGGCCTTTAGACTTGCGTGACTAGAGTTTTGACGATTACCTCTTTTGATTTTGTTTGCTGTCGGATTAATAAAATTTAAGTGGTTACATTTTAGTGGGCATTAGCATGACCCCATTAGTCCCCTCTGCTACTGTAGATACTGTCTAGACCCAAAAAGCATATTTCATCATTCACGGCCATTCAAAAGAAGCAGTGGATGGACTGTTGTCTATGACTATATTAAGTTTCATGTGACTCTGCAGTCCTACTATATAATACTAGCATTTATTTCAGAGCAGTTACAGTCAGTGGTTATTATACACTTGACAGTACAATGATTAATTGTTTTTGTTCAAATACATCAGCAGTGATGCATTACACAACACTTTCAACAATGAGAGGGTTGGTAAGAAAGCTAGTGGAGATTTTTGAGTGTTTGAATATGGGCCAACAGAAATCGAAAGAAATGTGACGAGCCCTGGAGAGGGCATATCTCTGTTCATTAAGACTGACTTCTAGTGCATGAAAGCGAATGAATCACATAAGACTTCGGTCTTAACTATCCAATTACAGCTGTGGATCTTTCAACACTTGTCTAATTTGATGTCTTGCTAAAATGTACAGTTCTTGCATTGTTTCCTTAGACTTTGCTGATGTGTTTAACGAGATGTAGAGAAATTAAAATGCACCAGGTGTTTTCTTACATAGATGGGGACATGGTGTTTTATGCAGAGAGGAAGCAAACTGACATTTCCTAAACCCAGACATTTAATACTGTGTTTTGAGAAGTCCAGTCTGATCCTTTTAGCCCTCTTCACAATTATCAGGTCAGTGATGGACACTCCATTATGAGGTAATTACCACAGAGTTACAGCGATACCATTGCAAAGTGCCTGAGCAAGAGTTCTTAGCTACCAAAAAAGGATGTGATCAGTCACAGGCCAATCAATTGTATTGCTTTCAGACAGTCTATTGCAGTCAATGGGATTATAAAGAACTACATCATGGCACATGCATTTCCGACCGTTCCCCCCGCCTAATTTGATTGCCGTTGAGCTCACTTTGCACACCACTTAAACAAAATCAATTCTCGTTTACAGCCCTGCTAGATTTACAAGGCAATTTGGAGCAATTATTCAAGTCAGTTTTAACCCCACCTCTGCAGAACACTGACAAACTCCACTTCCCATTTAGGGTATCATTATTGTCAATAATTTGATGAGTGCTTAACCTTTGACCCATAAGCATCTGCCTGAAGTGTGTCATAAGTGAATACCTAATATGTTAGTGAGACACAAGAACATTGTATCATATAGGTAACACTACCATTTTCTCTAAAGAAAAAATACTTTCATCTTTGATCATTATCTTTTTTATAATACTTATATTTATAAATATTTTTATTCAGCAAGGAATCAAGGATTGATCAAAAGTAACTGTAAAGACATTTGTTTTTTGTTTGCATCACATGAATAAATTATATTTGAATATATATTCAAATAGAAAACCATTTAAAAATGGAAAAAAAGTCATTTTAAATTGTAATAATTTTTGCACAATATTACTGGTTACTGTATTTTTGATCCAATAAGTGCAGCCTTGTTTTGTTCCATAAATGTTAAACAATGATTTATTTATATAATTTATTTTATATTAAATATTTTTATATTAAAAAGTCATGTTTATAAATATTCAAATTAATTATTTATAGAAAATGGCTTTAACAATATGTGTTGTTTGCTCATATAGTTCCAAACCTTTGAATTTCTTTGTACAAAAGGAGATATAATGTCATCTTCAAGTACTTTAACTTATGAGTTTGGAAACAATTATGACGATGTGAAGTTCTTGATACTTGCTAAACCAGCAAAATGAGTTTCACTTAGTTTCTTTCATGATTCTTTAATTGATATGCCTCAGCTCAGGAGGTCGGGATTCTAAGAAATGTTTCTCACTGGAAAATCACATTACTTTCCTTTCATAAATGCACTCATTCCAATGCGACTTGGCAATATCTGAGGAAACATAAACTTTTGTTTGTGCCTCACAGAATAAAGAAGCTATACATGTTTGAAACAACATGAGGGTTAGTAAATGATGACAGAATTTTCATTTTTGGTTGAACCATCCCTTTCAGCCAAGATGAAACTGTGAGACATATCATGTGACTTGATCACATTTTCCTCCTTTCTACTTCAGATGTGTGAGGCTGTAGATTGCATTCTTTTCCCAAGGTTCAAAACTCAGAGGTGAGAGGTGTGTGAAAATCTCCAGCATCCCGGATCAACACGCAGACATGTCTCTGCATGGGAAGGTCTCACCGGAGCATCTTAGTTTAATTAGAGTTCATGCAGAGTGGACCGCTCCACAGTCAGGTTTCAGAGGAGTCCGCAGCCTGAGAATATGAATATATACTTGCATTAGGCTCCTCTGGTGTTTTGAAGCAACTGTCTCTCAGATCTACCCATGACTCACATCTTCACAATTCTGATAACATTACGAAATTATATCTAGATAAACCCGATTATGAGATTCCAAATCCAATTATGTGTGTATATTTTTTAAATAATTCATGAGTTAATTCAGTGTAAGAGACTGGGAATTGTGAAAGATAACTTTATTAGGAGCCGTAACTTATGTTTAAATCGAATTCAGTAGTGAAAAACTGATCAATTTATCATTCATGTTTTTGCGACAGGTGAGAGACATATTTGATTCTGTGATTGACAGAGTGACCTGTGATGTTTGTCACTAATATGTAACAAAAAGATAAATATTAAACTACAATAATGTTCGTTTCTTGTTCTTTTTTTCCTATTATTTAACCAATGACTACATTACAGTATAATTGAGAGCTATCGGGAAATAAACAGAAATTGAATAAAGTTATCAAACACTAAATTCTAAATTAAATATAGATGAATCCTTAAAGCTACAAAAGTTATTAATTTCCTCTTTTTTTTTTTTTTTGATTAACAGACATCACAGCAGCTAGGTTATTAGGCTATTTGGCTATTACTTTAAGAGCTACCACTGCTGAACGTGACATGGATCTGACACGCACGCTCGTAGTTTCATTCTCGCTTTAATAGGAAATGATACAAGCTATAGTGCGTTCCACCGTATTTGTATGTGCAATTGAAGAGCACATGCTATGATCACAGTATAACGGCAGACAGGACAGGAAAATTCACTTTTACTGACATACCACCTGACAACAACTCATCTGACCGCAGGTCAATGATGTTCTACTGAAGCTCCTCGTCACCTGTACCATTTCTGGGCTTGTTTGACTAGCGCCTGTTGCTGAGGTGAAGTGGAGTGCGCGTCTGAAAGTCTCCCATTTAGGCCTTGTCCACACTAATACATTTTCATTTGAAAACGCATCGTTTTCTCTCTGTTTTGGCCTTCCATCCACACTGAGATGGCGTTTTTAATCAAGGAAAACTGAGCTTTTTGAAAACGCTCTCCAAAGTGGATAAATTTGAAAACGCCGTTTTCGCGTTGTAGTGTGGACTTTGAAAACGGAGGCTTTTGAAAACGATGACGGATGTTTAGTCATGTGACGCATTTATACCAATAGATATCCGTGTTTATACTGGTATTGTGCACGTAATGTGCTATGCACTTTCACACTATTGCTACAGATGTGTTACTTTTTACACTCTTCATATCACAGTCCTGAAAAGAAAATTTACTTGCGATCGCTATTTGCGGCAAATCATGAGAGCAGTTGCGTTTTAGATCAGACATACAATCGTGAGTGCGACCTGGACGCGTCAGTGAATGGTGAGTTATTTTCCTAAATAAAATAATCCTGTCAGAAGAACTGCATGAAAACGTATCATGTCTGTTACTTCTGTATCATCTCAGTGAGCTTTTTTGAGGTTTTACGCATGCGCAGAAAGCGAATTGAACGTTTTCTGATGTTTCAGTGTGGATGAGACACTTTTGGAAAATGCTTGAAAATGCTAGTGTGGACAGAGATTGTTTTAAAATGAAAATGCCGTTTTCAAATGCATCCGGATTAATGTAGATGTAGCCTTAATGTGATCGTAAAGATGTTCTGCATCTAAATAAATGCAATTCTTGTCCAGAAAAAAAGAGACAGAAGCAGCAGTTGTGAGTGGGGTGGCCAACCCTAGCTCCGCCCCTGCGTTAACTGCGTTAAATATTTTTAACGCCGTTAAACTGGAAAAATTAATCACCTGTGTTAACAAGCTAATTTTTTATTTACAATATATAATTTAATTCAATATCTAATTTAAAACATTTAAACAAAACATTTTGATGTAATATTAAATGATACACATACACCTTAAAACTAGTCAATATTCTCAGTTCCCTTGTAATTCTCAGATGTGGAAAATTGTGGTTCTGGTTGATGCATTTGTTACCTCATTCACCATGGGGGCCGAATAGTCCAAGGCCAACCTAGCTGCATCTGTCTCCAAACAATTTTTTTTATTCACTTTACAAACTGCAAACAATGCTTTCATTGTCTCCAGAGGTGAAGCACTTTTTTCAAGGAGATCTCAAATTTGTACTTGGCTTGTATTTATTTATTTTTCAACAAAATATCTGCTCTCCTACATACAACCACTGCCTCTCACATGTCCTTTTAACCTCAAGAAAAGACTCAATGATGAAGAAATGAGGAAAAGCACAAACCGTGGAAAAGGAAGCAAAGAAAGACTGTTAATGGTTTTGTGAAGCGTTCCGTCAAACCCACTCAAAGCAGTGGGCATGGAGGTCGTCACATTTGAAAGATGTTTTTCTGTGTCGAATATACGCAGCTATTTAACATTCTGTCATATTGCTCGTTAAGTTCGTTTAGGCATATGACATGAAGGTCAATTAGTATTCCATTCGCTGTGCAATTATGGTTCTTGCAGGTTGGTAATTTTTAAAAGTGCACATACTGTGCCTCTTGTCCATTTTAACTATGTGACACCTATAAAAATGTAAGATGGGAGTGATATTCTGTTCATATAGCACTGAATTAATGAAGGTGAATTACCAGACAGCTTTGATTAAGGCCACGCTTTTTTACTCAGCCTCATTCTTTACCTTGCTTCATGCATAAATTGCAGTGTTATATCAAATGGGTTCTATACTCTACTTCGTGCAGCAAAAAAATGCAATCTCTTTATTTATAGAAATCCTGATATTCGACCCACTCCCGTGGCCCAGTGAGGGTGCTGTGCTGTGTAGGTGCAGCGGTTTGTGGCTGGGGTATTTATAGATGAAAGATGACAGAGAGACTCACGCAGTTTCTATCGGCCGGGCGTGACTTGTGGTATCTGAACACAAGGCTATTGCTTTCCTTTGAGAGGGGGCAAAACTTTCTCGGCCACTAGTATTTGATCGCTGTTCAAACGCACAGTAGCTGCTCCTCCTTGCACCTGATGTAGAGTCCTGTGAAAGCGGAGAGTCTTGACACAATTAGGCCACTGGCTGCTGTCCATACAGCAGGTGTTTCCTTAATTAAGATGAGAAATGAGGGAGTACACAGCATACATACGTCATTATCCTGCTTTATGACTTACTTTATCTCGATTTAAAGTAGCCAGATTTGAGTTATTTTTTGTTAGACTAGCCATAATAAAGTGACTTCACAAAGTATTTCACAGTATGCTTAAGCTTGTGTGTGTATATAATGTGTGCCTATAATATACATATACATACATACATACATACATATATATATATATATATATATATATATATATATATATATATATATATATATATAGATCAAAAGTGACAGTATAAACTATATTGTAACAAAATATATATGCATATTTCAATTCTGTTAATTATTGAAAACTGTTTTCAACTTTGATAATAATAATATTGATACTAACACCCAAAAAACTTTGATAATTTTGATTACACGGGGACTTTAAATGAATCGGTTGAGTGAATGATTCATTTACTCACCATAAAGATTTGGCGCCAACTATTGGTGTAACAGTGTAACTGCAGAAGTTTTTTTTTTTTTTTTTTTTTTTTAAATTAAATGAGTTACTACTATTGCAATATTAAAATGACTGTTTCTATGAGACTCACCAAATAAGAATATAAATGATTGTGAGTATCACTTTTAAGACATTTGTTTTGATAGAAATGGCAGTGTAATTTACTCTTGCAGTGCAATTTTGAGCATAGAGCTTCTTCATTATGATTTTGCCTGAATTAACTCATGGCTATCCTCCAAGGCCTGAAATATGCTGATGCTGTACAAGTGCATCTCAGGTATGTGGATGAAGCATTTATTCATGGTAGGAGAAGCTTCAGGCTTCTATATTAGAGACTAGCTGCATTGCATGTAAATAGCAATGTCAGATAATGAACAAAACACCTGTGTTGACAGTATCTCCACCCGCAATAACTTTCCCATAAGCTTTACTGGACAAAACAACAATCTCTTCAAGGCTTTGATTAAATCAACCCCTCAGGCCATGTGTGAAGCGATAGGGTTGTCTCGCATAAGCTGATTATGTGTTCATCTAAAATACAGCATCAAAACAACAGGTTATTTAAAGTGATGCCAAAATTAACACAAAGATATTATTCAGAATGAACGAGCTACATATTTTAAAGGAATCATTCATCCAAAAAATGAAAATTCTGTCATCATTTATTCACACTTGTGTCGTTTCAAACCTGTATGACTTTCTTCTTCAACAGAACACACAAGGAGGAATTTGCCAATTTACCAATAACAACAAACAAAGCTTTCAAGCTTCAAACAGAATGCAAATGGACCATAAAAGTATCTTAAAACTAATCCATGCGAATCATACAGTAGATTTGCGTAAGAAACATACTCAAATGTGTGTGAATAATCACACATAAGTCTTTTTCTCACACTATACAAATCTCCCAATAAAGGAACCAGTATAGTTCAGCGGGTTAACAGGGTCAGGGAGATCATAATGGACAGGAGGAAGGCGCTCAGCTGTAAGTCTTTTATCTGATCTGTCTTGGGGATTCTGCATCATCAGAACAGGAAGCATCACTCAACACGTAGTTCAGGCAGAGTTCAGGGGCACAGACATTTTTCTCCCAGAGATGGCCTCTGTGTGAACTCTAAATTGGCTCTTTGATCTCTGAAGGCAGCAGAATTCGGTACTAGCAAAGGATCAAACGTATTAATTTTGTTGAACATATGTTTCAAGGTTTTTATACTTTTATAGATGTTTTATGAACAGGCTGTCATATACAAATAAAGAAATTTTGCCACAGTTGTGCCAAAATTTCAATACAAAAACCTGTACTGAACCTAACAACCCAGTTTGAACAGATGCTATTTGTGCTGAAATAGCCATTTTATCCATTTTTAAATTAAGTAATTGTTGCTTTTCTCAGAGCAAATGCACCCAATTTTTAACCCTCGGTTGTCATTTTAGACAGAAAAAAATGTTTTGAATTTCTAGAAATCGTAACTTCATCGGAATGGCATAAAACTTGGTGACTTTTGCAGGACTTGCTATGTAAACAAAACAAAAAAAATTAAAAATTGTAGTTTTTTAAAAAAAAATAATTTAAAAATATTTTATATTGAAATAAATGGTCCTTAATTTAGATATTAATATTGTTTAGTAACACGAATGTCGTCAAAATAACAAATATTAAAGAAAAACATTATTGAAATGAGAGATGCATTCATTTCATAAAAATAAAATTACTATAGGATTAAGATCTCTGGTCAGTTTTGACCATGAACAATACGACTCCTAAATGAACAATACCAGAGGGTTAATATTAATATTAATATTAATGTCAATATTAATATTGATATTATTAATAACAAGTATTACTTTTGTTGTTACTATTATTATTATTTATGGGTGTGTTTTCACTGAAAAGAAAAGCAGTGGAACTTACTTTAGTGAATCTGTGTTAAAACAATGCAGACAGCATGTGCAATAATGTGCGAAATTGGTAAATTTTCCCTGGAAGTGCTGTCAGTGTATGATCTTTGGTTTTATGTCACTGACAACTCTTTGAAAATTCAACACGTATTCTAAATGTGTGAAATCCTGTCATATTGTCCCCTACCGTTAATTAATTTGTTGCATGCAGACTCGCTTAAGACTCAGCAGCCAGAAATAAATGTCAGCTAAATGTCATATTTTAAATTACTGTGGATAACTGGATCCAGCAGAAGAGTGTTGCAGTCAATGATTTCACTAATTAAATTGAAGAAGAAAAAAGATATGGATGCTCTCATTTGATGGTAAACACGTGACCACTACATATTTTTCCCCCACATCATTATTGAGGCTTCTGACTCTCTAAAGACTGTAATCTTTCAAATAAGACAGTAAACTTTCAAATAGTCGTGACAATTTGGTGTCATTTCTCACTAACTAATGGTCGTTACTCTAATTAGATGAAAGCAGCATCCCTGCGCATCACTTGTCTTGTCTCACTAAATGAAGGGAAATTATTTTAAGAAGAAAGCAAAGGACTCTGTCATATCTTCCTGAAAGATTTTTGAAGATGCCACTAAATGGCTGTCTTTTGCACTTTAAACTCTTAAAATAGCTCTGAAAGGTCATGATTTATTTTATTTATTTATGCCAGATTCATTGGAGCTATAAAGCAATGGCCTGGTCTGAATTTCATCGTTAGCCCAGCTAGAATTTCAGTTCAGCGGTAGTACAAAGGCTCATAAATATGATATATCACAACCTTTTAATCTGTAATCTTGCCATTTTATAGATATGCATTACAGTAAAAAGATTCATAAAGCAGTCAACTCTCTTTGTCTCCTTAACTGCATTACAACATAAAAGTTACATTTCACACTTTTGCCAATATCTCAGTGTTTGTTTTTTTTTCAAAGAAAATAAGCATTTTACTTTTGCACTGCAAATAGAATTTTAATAATTTGTATTTTGTTTTATGTTTTAGAAAAATGTCTAATTATCCTTAAGACAATAAATTTAGCTTGTCTATAATATTAAGGCTTGTTTTTGGAGAATATACACTTTCATTCAAAATTTTGGGGTCAGTCCTGAAAAAAATGTATCAGTCAATATTAAACAGCACAATTGTTTTCAACATTTGTAATAGTAAGATTCTTGAGTCTAAGATTCTAAGTTTCTTGAGCAGCAAATCAGCATTAGAATGATTTCTGAAGGATAATGTGACACTGAAGATTGGAGTAATGATGCCGAAAATTCAACTTTGCATTACAGGAATAAAGTACATTTTAATATATATTAAAGAAAATATTTCACAATACTACAGTTTTACTGTATGTTTGATAAAAGAAATGCAGTCTTGGTGAGCATGAGAGAATTCTTTCAAAAACACAAAAAAAATCTTGTTTTAAACAATGCAAAAAAAATAAAAAATAAAATGAGGTTTATGCTTAAAAAAGGAATTTTGCCATTGGAGTAACTTATAGATAGATAAGATATATTCTTACCTTGTATATTTTTAATCTAAAAAAAAGAATTATTATTTAATATTTATACTTAAAAGAAAACATTTTGACATTCTAATAAGAAAAATACTTGTTGCAAATTAATATTCTGCAAACAAGTCCTTGCTTCTCAAGTAAATATCTAGTTTGTTTTTGTTTTAGTTTAGTTAGTTTTTACTTGAAAACAGGACGAAAATACAGATTTTTTTTTTAAACAGTGTGAAGGGAGTAATGCATCTTTTTGTCACATATGGAAACATATATTAAACAGAGGCTGCTGTGTTGCAGGTGTTCAGTTTCATACAGTGTATGTGCAATCATTTTGTCTCTGTCTTTGTTTGTCCATGTGCATTGGTGCGTATATTTGTGTTTGTCCATGCGCAAGTGCATTTGTGTTTGTGTCTCCGCATGTCTGAGTCTATCCCCCCATGTTCAGAGCCGCACAGTCCATCTCCCTACAAGAAGTTTGTGCACTGAAGCTGTTTACAGATTCCTAGCAGACGGTGGTGTGATGTACAGCAATGAGGCGTCGCCGGGTAAAATTGATAAATGGATATGGGTGGGTGGCCATAATGGCAACAGTAAGAAATTGGATACTTGGCATTTCCAGATTTAATTTACTGTAGGCCCAGTGTTAGAGTGGTATGCCACAACCCACTTTCTCATGACAAGCACTTAATTATTTTCACCCATCCAAGTGTAGACCCTGTTTCAACCGTGGCTAGGAAAACAGCTGCCCCACAATGGAGTTGGAGATTGCTGGGATAGATGAATATCACTGCTTTATTCAGACAAAGAGAGAGGTGAAAAATAATCATGCTTCTGATGATAAAACTGCCCAAATCATTAAAGAACAAGAAGCATGATTTTTTTTAATTTTCTGTCTAAATTATTTTTTTGTTCTTTTAAAAATTACTGTAAGATGTCACAGACTCAGGATTTCATAATATTGCATATGTAATAATGTGATGTAACAATCAAATTGTTCTCTGCTTGCACTGTGGATATTTTATGCATGATTCGTCCTTTCGATCCCCTTGAGTCCAGCAGGATGTGTTCAGCCTTCCTCCATTCTCTTTTCTCTCTATCCCCTTACTCGGAATTCATTGTCGTTCATTCCCTCAGGATTTCTAATCCTTGTGTGGGCAGCATGTCCTCTGAATTTCAGCTGAGATCTGTTCAAGGCCTCGGGTTACAGAGGCGACAGTCAGAGGTCAAGCCATTTCTGATATCGGTGGCATCCCCATTTCATTTCCAATCAGAGTGACCAGTGCGTCAGTTCAACAAAAGTCAGGTTCAGATGACTTCATTCTGTCTTACGATATCACATGACAACATCAAATAACGGCCAGTAGTCAACTGTAGCCTGAACTGTTTGAATGGGTGCCGTCAGAATGAGAGTCCAAACAGCTGATAAAAACATAACAATAATCCACACCACTCCAATCAATCAGTTAACATCTTGTAAAGTGATAATCTTCATGTTTGTAAGCAAGAAATACATCAAGACCTTTTAAACTTTAAACTGTCACTTCTGACCAAAATAGTCCATTATTCATAATAATCCTCTCACATCAAAATCCACTAGCATGTTTGTTTAGAACTGTTTTTGCTTGTAAACAGTGCTTGATATGTGCATATTTCTCTCCTGATTCAGACAAGATGACTTTTTCACTAGAGAAAGCAATATTATTGATAGATGACTTTTATTTTAGCTGGAGGCAACAGTTTGAAGTTAAAAACAAACAAACTCATCTACATTTTGGCTGGTCTGAGGGTGAGCACATTTTCAGCAAATTTTCATTTTTGGGTGAACTGTTCCTTTAAAAATGTCTCACAAACACTTCTAATGATGCAGAAAATAATAATCTGTCATAATCCGGCAAATAATCAGCTAGTGATGTGAAAGAATAAGGATAAATCTTAACATGCGACGCCTAGAATGTGATTTTAAAAAAAAATCTCTCAAGTTGATGTTAAATAACACAATAGTTTTAAACTTGGGTAACTTTTGAAAACTTGAATAAATGTGAATATAAATTTTTATGCAACACTGTACCTTCTATATTCTGAAAAAGTATTTGCCCCCATCTGAATTTCTGCTTTTTTTAACATCAGGTCAGGTTTCTTTTTTTGTTGTTGTTTTTTTTATTTTTTATGTCGATTTTGTTAGTATATTGATACAATCTGATCATAAAATGGCCACAAAATGTTGGTGCTCCTTTCATTGCTTTTCAGTTTTCAAAAAGGTCTCAATTATGCAAAAGGTGTGAACAGGGCACTGGGTGTGATATAGCTTTCTTTAATGAATTAATGAAGGATGTGCCATGATTTATCACTTTTATGTATTTATAGGTTTTGTGTGAAGATCTGCCAACATTCAGTGTGAAAATAAGTAAAAGAACAAAAAATCAGATTGATGAAAACACACCATTATCATTTTGATACCTTTAATGCGATGAGCTATGGAAGAATATTCCGGACTATTTTCAAAAGGAATTGCAAATTGTATTTTCAGTTGCATTTTCGATTTCATTTGAGTTTTGGCAGGTTACATGCACGACGCAGAGAAAGTGAAAAAGCAAATGTGGTAATTAATATTGCTATTTAAACATGACAGGCTCATAACTCGTAAGACATGGGAAATACAGTTGCAAATGGACTTTGCATTTCATTTGAAATGTGGCAGTCACTGTGTGTTTGCCAAAGTGAAAATGCAAACGGTAATGCAAGATTTGCAATTGCATTTGGTTTATGTCACAATTTATGCACCCACATGTGGAAAAAGCAATTGAACACTCTAAAAAAAAAAAAAAGGGTGCTATATAGCACTAAAAGTGGTTCTTGGCTCGTAATCATAGGGGAACCACTTTTGGTGCTATATAGCACCATATCTTTAAAGGTGCAGCACCTTTGTCAAATAGTGCTATGTAGAACCATAAGAGGTGCCATATAGCACTGTGTTTCTTCCACAAAAATAAAACAGCACCAACAGTGGTTCTTTGGCTCGTAAAGAACGTTTAAAGGGGCTTAACAGGTTCTCTGTACGGCAGTGGTGCTATATAGCACCTTAATCACCCCAAAGAACCATTGAAGAACCGCTGAAGAACCATACAGGAGCTTAACAGGTTCTGTATATGGTAGCGGTGCTATATAGCCCCTCAGTCATGCCGAAGAACCACTGAAGCACCAAGATTTAGTGCTATACAGCACCAAAAGTGGTCCCCCTATGATTACGAGCCAAAGAACCACTTTTAGTGCTATATAGCACCATTTTTTTTTTTTTTAGAGTGAAAATACAATTTGCAATTTCTTTTGAAAATAGTCTGGAATATTCTTCCATAATGAGCTTTATGTTTTTCAGATATTTTCTATAACATATCAAACTGTCATAGCCTATAGTGCACAACATCCAGTGTAACGTATTAAATTTTGTATGTGTGAAGTAAAATTATGTACAGTATAGGCTTGTGCTAAAAATAGGATCTTTTAAAGAACAGTTAAATCTGTGGTCAGTTAAATCTGTTCTGTCAGTTAAATATGCTGTTTACAGCTCTCACACACCCTGGCAGTGATATTACTGAATTCCCTTAAACTCTAAAAATGAGGTTAATTTGATCATTTAAAATGGGCTGCTCATCCTTAAAATACTCTCGTTTAACACATAAAACATTTTTACTAATATCATAAACTCACACTCCAAGCCGAAGGCCGAATACACACACATGCACATGTACAGCGGGGGTGTTTTATGAGACGGTGTCATAGGACTGATGACTGATTTATGAAGAGCGTCTCTGTGAGTACAACAGTAGGCAGATCATTAGTGTTGGGTTACGACTTCATATCTCTCATTTTTCTATAATACTGATGATGTTTGACATCCAGCATCTCTTTCTGTCTAAAATATTTAAAATTCATCTGAAGAAGCAGATTATTCCCAATTATTACCTTTCCGGCTATGATTTTTTCTTAGATCCCTGTCTGTTTTAAATCTGAATAAAGGGGGATCTTTAAGAACAGAAATAAAAAAATAAAAATATCTTGCTCGGTTTTCTGCAGCTGCATATTTTGATGTTTTGGAAGGATGTATATTTTTCCATATTTCCAGTTAGTACAAATCTTTCATGAGGGCGCAACGAAATGTTAAAGATACATAAAGTGTCGCCTAAAACCAAATTATACATGACCGGTCAGCAGTTGGTAGCAGTGTTGTAAGCAAAGTTCTGCTTAAATGCACAGATTGAATTGCGCCCTGCTGAATAGGTCTGTTACAGCCGAATGAAAGGCTTCATTTACTGCATAAAGATCTCACTCTATTGCATCTCTTCCCAGTGACTATTCTATTTTTTTTTATTTATTTTTTTGGTGCCATAATCTAATACCCCATTTGGATCAATCTTGCAAGGTCTTAATTAACTGTAAAAACTGTAAATGAATAAGAACCCAAGTTGGATTGACCTTGCAGTGAAATGGTTTGTAATGCTGAATCAGTCTTCTATTGAAAAACTGGCAAATGTAAAACTATTATATTAGGTCTGTCAGCGGATTAAAAATGATATGCTGATTAGTTAATCAAATTAATCACATAAGTTAATATTTGCTGATTAAAAAACCCAGGTGAAGATATTTTAAGACAATACATTATGTAATAGATGAGTAAAGCATTGTAAATGATCAATATAACCAAATATATTGTTTTATTTCCATATTGTCCTACAGTCCACAGCAGTACATTTTGCAGTGTGTAATTTTTAATGCTCATTTTAATTAACTATCCTAAATTAACATGTTAAATGTAATTCATACTTAATAAAAAAATTTAATAATTTGATATTTCTTCGCTCGTTGATGCTTGTCTGTCACTCCAAAGGGATTTTGCAGCATTAAGGTTTCCCAGTAGTGTTCAAGGGACAGTAACAGATGCTATTGTTTGTTTTTCAGACAAGTGTGCTTGACAGGAGATTTTTCAGGTCTACATTATTTCGGTCTTATGTTTCGGGAAAACAAGAACTTTGGACCCTTGATATTCAGCTCGCTGTGATTCACAGCATACATCCTCAGCAGACGTCGCTACACAATAATCCTCGTGTCTCTGCATGCAGCAATATCCTGTGCAATATCATTACAAGAGAGAGAAGGAAGTTGCTTAAGATTTCATTTTACTGCTATGACATTTATTGGGAAGGCAGAGGTTTTTGGCTTTAATATAGAATAGCTTTGCAATGCTGCAGCCCAGATTTCACTGTTTCCTTATGAAACGCCTCAAGGTCAGTGGAAAGCAGCCCCTTTCTTGGCCATAGAAATGTTCAGTTCTCTCACCCTGGCCAAGAGTAGTCTTCAGTCTCATCTTATTTGTGGCGCGATGTGGATTTCAATCATGGAATAATCCATTTTCATTACTTATTAAAATTGATCCATGCAAACAAGAGGTGGTGTGGAGACGTCCTCTGGGAACAATTGTAGCTCTCAAGCCTCATAAAATCAAAAGCTAGGGGTTATATGTAGAGGTTGATGTGTATTAGATTTTAAAGGACTCGGTTATGATAGTACATACTGACCAACCAGTATTTTACTGGTTAGTGTTTTTATTTTTTTCTGTTATTTCCTACATCTTTCACCTACAGCACAACACCTTTTCTATTGAGGTGTATTTATTTTGCACACAGATCTTGGTCGGTGTCATGGTCTGGATGTTGGTCTTGGAGGTCTCGACTCCAGCAGAATTCATGTTGTGTTTCAGTGTGCCGACTGGCTTCTCCTTCATGTGACTCCACTGTGAATTATACATGCTGTACACGCTAAAAAAAAAAAAAAGGTTCTTCAGCGGTTCTTTGGGGAGGTTGAGGTGCTATATAACACCTATATAGCACCGCTACCGTATAAAGAACCTGTTAAGCACCTGTATGGTTCTTCAGTGGTTCTTCAGCGGTTCTTTGGGGTGGTTAAGGTGCTATATAGCACCACTGCTGTACATAAAGAAGCCATTAATCCAGCCATTAAGTTTTTTTTAACTGTGTTTGCACTTGGATGGGATTAATGCAGAACACAAATTCCAACTATGGGTTACCATACTTGCCCACACCTCACTTCATTATACTCCAAATTTTGTAATTGCAGTAAATTAAACTTAATTTACTAATTGTACATCAGATTTTAATTTATAATATATATATATATATATATATATATATATATATATATATATATATATAGATATTGTGACGAGTCAGCTGCCTCCCCCCTTATTATCAGCAGCACCCCGTCCCTTAATCGCCGCCCTTCACCAGGCTCCCGACGGGAGTGGGTGTGTGAGAGAGGAGGGGCGCTGAAACAACCAGGTCTGGCGGCGTGTGATGAGGCACACCTGAAGGGAATGGAGCCTCATCACCGCCGCTGTTAAATGCCGAGCGCGCCTCTCCTCGAGAGACCGGTCTCTTCCCCGTGCATGCACGCTGGTGTCCTCGTGGGTCCAGGAAGGGTGCGTAGAGGGATTCCCGCGCCGCCAGAGATGTGAGCCGCCGGACCCGGGGTCCGAGCATAACCGCACCCGTAATACGGCCGCCGGGCCAGGACGCCGGGCCGTTTAATCCCGTCAAGCGCCGTGGGCCAAGAAGGAGGAAGAAGCCGCTGGAGAAGCCGCCGCCCCTCGCGCCCCGGTCCTTAGAGGGGAGCGCGTGTGGCCGCCGGACTCCGCCCCTTACCTGGACCCTCCCTTCCAGAACACTGCCCCTCCTTCACGAACCTCGCAGCACGACGAGGACACCAGATCCCCTGTTTATTTTGGACACTATTTTCCCCTTTGGACACGTTATTTTATTATTTGTGTTAAATAAAAGCCTCTCCGAGGCCTGACGCCACACCCACTGTGTCTGTCGTTGGCTCCTCCCGTCACAATATATATATATATATATAGATATATACACACACACACACACACACAGTATTTTTTTATTTAATAAACACACAAAATAAAATGTCTCAGTAACTCATTTACACATACCATATAAAAGTAAAATCAGTAAAGAGTTAAAGCTCTGGTGTTGAATTATCCACAACCAGTTATCCAGTACAATAGGCGGCGATAATGCTCTTAAGGAGTTATTCGCCATCAAACAAGAAGAAGGTGTTACATCCGGGAGATTTACGTACTTTGTGCGCCTAAATGGGTTGAAACTTTTCTCACAGTCGCCATTTTCTTTGACCCGCGAATCGCGACGCAGAGCTCACGAGGATGGAAAATACAGAGATGAAGTGTTTTATGTTATTCAGATTAATTTTTTAACATCACATTGTTTTAGAATGATATTTCTGTGCTGTGTGTGCGGCTCGCGGTGTGGAGCTGACAAGGAGGTTGCTTTTTAACAGGAAAACACTGAAAGTAAGTGTTTTATCTAATTTACAGTATGTATTTTATAACATATTGATTTATAGTGATATTTATATGCTGTGTGCGTTCGGTCCGAAACTTTTCTCTCGGACGATATTTCCTTTGACTTGCGGTGCAGACAGGTTTTAACAGAGACAACACCAAAAGTAAGTGATTCATTCACAATATGTATTTATAACATCATATTATTCTTTGACAGTGGCCTTCAGCTAATCTGCATTTTTTTTGGTCTCTTGTTTCTCATTTTCCTCTTGACAATACCCCATAGATTCTCTATGGGGTTCATGTCTGGTGAGTTTGCTGACCAGTCAAGCACACCAACACTATGGTCATTTAACAAACTTTTGGTGCTTTTGGCAGTGTGGGCAGGTGCCAAATCCTGCTGGAAAATGAAATCAGCATCTTTAAAAAGCTGGTCAGCAGAAGGAAGCATGAAGTGCTCCAAAATTTCTTGGTAAACGGGTGCAGTGACTTTGGTTTTCAAAAAACACAATGGACCAACACCAGCAGATGACATTGCACCCCAAATCATCACAGACTGTGGAAACTTAACACTGGACTTCAAGCAACTTGGGCTATGAGCTTCTCCACCCTTCCTCCAGACTCTAGGACCTTGGTTTCCAAATGAAATACAAAATTTGCTCTCATCTGAAAAGAGGACTTTGGACCACTGGGCAACAGTCCAGTTCTTCTTCTCCTTAGCCCAGGTAAGACGCCTCTGACGTTGTCTGTGGTTCAGGAGTGGCTTAACAAGAGGAATACGACAACTGGAGCCAAATTCCTTGACACGTCTGTGTGTGGTGGCTCTTGATGCCTTGACCCCAGCCTCAGTCCATTCCTTGTGAAGTTCACCCAAATTCTTGAATCGATTTTGCTTGACAATCCTCATAAGGCTGCGGTTCTCTCGGTTGGTTGTGCATCTTTTTCTTCCACACTTTTTCCTTCCAATCAACTTTCTGTTAACATGCTTGGATACAGCACTCTGTGAACAGCCAGCTTCTTTGGCAATGAATGTTTGTGGCTTACCCTCCTTGTGAAGGGTGTCAATGATTGTCTTCTGGACAACTGTCAGATCAGCAGTCTTCCCCATGATTGTGTAGCCTAGTGAACCAAACTGAGAGACCATTTTGAAGGCTCAGAAAACCTTTGCAGGTGTTTTGAGTTGATTAGCTGATTGGCATGTCACCATATTCTAATTTGTTGAGATAGTGAATTGGTGGGTTTTTGTTAAATGTGAGCCAAAATCATCACAATTAAAAGAACCAAAGACTTAAACTACTTCAGTCTGTGTGCATTGAATTTATTTAATACACGAGTTTCACAATTTGAGTTGAATTACTGAAATAAATGAACTTTTCCACGCCATTCTAATTTATTGAGATGCACCTGTATGTAAACCAGGACTCTCTCTTCTTCAAAAATGTACATATTTCAAGCTTGTTGCATTATTTTGTATGTGTATAAAACAACAACTCCCCGTATATTGTGATGTTGTATATGTATATTCCCTGGCTTGTCAGCACTCATTTTATTTGCTGCTGAAAGAAATAAATTAAAAGGTTTTGAAAGTGTGATGTATTTTGTTTCTCAGTAAGCATTTAGTACAGTATTTTTAATCTTTAAAGCCGCAATTTGGTAGGAAACGATTAGTTATCATTCATCTTTTAAGTAAAAGTGTCATTTAGAACCATATTGGCTCATCTATGGTAGTCATATATGGCACCTCTAATGGTTCGGTATCACACAATTTGACAAATGTTCTATAAAGCTTCTTATCTTTAAGAATATGTGCCATATAGTACCAAACAAGGTGTCCCTGTGATTAAAAGCCAAAGAACCACTGTTGAACACCATTTTTGAGAAAAAGTGCTATATGGCACCTCTTATGGTTCTAAATAGCATCATTTGAAAAAGGTGCTATATAGCACCTTTAAGAATAGGTGCTATATAGCACCAAAAGTGGTTCCCCTATGATTACGAGCCAAAGAACCACTTTTGGTGCTATATAGCACCTTTTTTTTTTAGTGTATGTGTTCTGGATGCAGATAACCAATAAATGGAAGTCAGCAGAGAATGTATACAATAGAAAATGAGGGGAAAGCAGTTTTATATCTTGTGAATAAAAAATAAATGTAAATAAAAATGGGGTATTTTATGGAAAAAAGTAATAAGAGTAAGGATATGGCCTATAACCCTACAGCTGTTGTTCGTAAACAAATTTGACTGTAAATAATGCACAGCCTGGTAAATAAAATATTTCTGTGAGTGAGCGTCTCAATGTAGTCAACCTGTGGGAATAAACAAGAAGACAAATGGTCAGGAAAGGTCATGGGGAGGGCTGAAGGTGATAAAACAGTGTTGGTGAGAACTGTAAGTTGAGTCAGAGACAGATTCAGTGTCATGAAGGATACAATCAACTTTCAGCTTTGCCTGCCTGTTAAGGATTCGAAAAACACAGGTTTGTCACAGGTTTTAAACTTGTGGCTTCCTAAGAAGTAGTTCGCTCTGAAAATTTAAATTCTACTCCAAACTTGTATGATTTTTTTTTGTGGAGCACAAAAAGCAGTTTAGCAGAATGTCCAAGATGCTTTTTTTCCACACAATGGGGAGAGATGCTGTCAACCTTGGAAAAATTACATAAAGCACCATAAAAGTATCATAAAATTTGACTTGCGCTGTATCCTAACTTCCAAGTGTTCTGAAGCCAAATAATACCTTGTGATTGACCAAATGATTGAAAATTTGTCAAATAATGGCAAGGAAACTCATCTAATTATTGAGCTGTCTTCACAGGCTATATACAGTAATATAGAGTGTGAACAAACAAACTCTTTTGAAGTAGTTCTTTTTAGTGAATCAAAAACAGTGTGACCAGTATAGGTCGATTCACGAAAAAATTACTCTTATGAGTCTTTTTAATGAATTATTTGAAAACTTGAATCAGTATGATGGATTCTTTACTAAATATCAAGGTATCACTTTCAGTGATCAAATAAGTTATTTAAATATTTTTAAAATTATACTGGTCAAAAGTTTGGAATAATTACGTCTTTTTTAATGTTTTGAAAAAGAAGTAATTGAAGTAAGTGAAGTATCATTACAATTTAAAATAATAGTTTTCTTTTTAAGTATATATCAAAATATACATTAAAAAGCTGAATTTTCATCAGTCATTACTCCATTCTTCAGCATCACATGATCCTTCAGAAATCATTCTAATATGCTGATTTGATGCCCAAGAAACATTTCTTGATATTATCAACGTTGAAAATGTTGCGCTGCTTAATATTGCTGCTTAATACTTTCTTTTTCAGGATTCTTTGATGAATAGAAAGTTCAAAAGAAGAGCTTTTATTTGAAATAGAAATCTTTCATAACATTATAGATGTCTTTACTGTCACTTTTGTTCAATTTAATGCATCCTTGCTGAATATAAGTATTAAATTCTTTAAAAAAATCTTACTGACCCAAAACTTTTGAAAGATTTTGCAATTTGAAATCAAATCAAGAAAATTGATACTCACCCCTTAATGTTATAAATGTCCAGTAAATATGTATTAAAGTACACATTAGCTTGAATTGGGCTGAATGACAGTACCAATGTCAAGACAAACTCCCAGCGCTCAGGTCTAGGGGGTGTGTAAGTTAGTTAAAAAGTCGGTAGCTGACAGCACGAGGTGAAGGAAGGTGGGACATGAATGTTAATCAAGATAATGAAGTTCTGGAGAGAGCGCAGGCTCATGCAGAGAGAGCCAGATATCACACACACACACACACACACACACACAGACAGCACAGCAGCTAACAACAGACGGCTGTGCCACCAGGGGGCCCCCTGGTACACAACAGGAGTAAACAAGTAAACAGCTTATAATAAATGAGTCACTTTACACATTTCCAAAATGTCCGGGTTAGTCAAGGACAACAGCATTGATGAAAAGAGTGCGTATATTGAAAAAGGAGGCTATTTGTAAATAAACGTGCAAGAGTGTGTGTGTCACCGTGGGACGATAATTGGATGTAGAGTCGGCAGCGTGTTCATCAGACAGCAGAAGGACACTTGACTGGAAATGGGCCGGATTTGAGCAGGAAATGGCCAGACACAAATTGCAAACTACATTCTTAACAACCATATCCATCAGGTCATCCATCCTTATAGCCATCTAACCGTTCCTCTGTCCAATCAATCACAAAATCTATCACCCCATCACTCACTAAATCCCTCCATCTTACTGCGATTTGCTCATTTTCCCTCCCTCTCACGCAGTTCATTCATTCGCCCACTTCTTGATGGTGGCAGCGAGAGGTGTTTACTCTTTCTGTGAATGCCAGGTATAAATATTGATGTGTGGACGGTCCAATTGAATGTCACGGTCCGTTCAGATGGTGAGAGAAAGAGAGAGAGACATTGTTGTGATCCTTTATGCACTTTAGAGTTCCATAAACGATCAACTTGAAGTGTCCATTCCAGACACTCGCCTGAAGATTTTTCAGACAGACATCCATGACACTTTATATTAACAAAGAAACTCATGGAAGTATTAAAGGGATAGTTCACCCAAAAATGACAGTTCTGTCATTAATTATTCACCCTAATTATTCATGTCGTTCCAAACCTGTAAAGCCCCGTTCACACCAAGAACGATAACTATAAAGATAATAATATTAGCGTCCACACCAGCAAACGATATCGTCTGTTTATTCTGAGTGCACACTCGTCTGCCGCTTTAAATTCTCGAGCTCGTTATAGCAGGATCAATTCTGATTGGCTGTCAATGATTTTTATCGTTCATCAGCTGGAAAAAATCGTTCAGAAAGTGATTCCAACTATATCGTTTCTCTATGCCTTTATCGTTATAGTTGTGGTGTGAACTATGCTATTCTTTAATATTGAGAACTATTTTTAGAACTATATATCGTTATCTTTAAAGTTATCGTTCTTAGTGTGAACGGGGTTTAAGACCTTTGTTCATCTTCAGAACACAAATTAAAATATTTTTGATGAAATCCAAGAGCTTTCTGACTCTGCATAGACAGCAATGCAACTGACACGTTCAAGGACCAGAAAGGTAGCAAGGACATCGTTAAAATAGTCCATGTGAAATCAGTGGTTCAACTGTAATGTTATGAAGCTACGACAATACGCAGAGAAAACAAAAGAAAACTCTTGCGTTCACAAGTACTCTCATGAACACGCGCCAAAGACTGACACAGAAGAGAAAAAATTGTTGAATTAAGGACGAACCACAATGTCACATGGACTATTTTAACGATGTCCTTACTACCTTCCTGGGCCTTGAACGTGTCAGTTGCGTTGCTCTCTATGCAGGGTCAGAAAGCTCTCGGATTTCATCAAAAATATTTTAATTTGTGTTTCGAAGATGAATGAAGGTTTTACGGGTTTGGAACGACATGAGGGTGAGTAATTAATCACGGACTTTTCATTTTTGGGTGAACTATCCCTTTACGTATCTTCTTTATTTTCCATTATAACTTTACATTTTTATTAATTCGTTTACAATTTGTTTAAAATCTGTCTAGAAAGATATACACACTACTATATAGTTTGGGGTCAGTACGTTTTTGTTTTTTCAAAGGTATTAATACTTTTATTCAGCAAGGATGCTTTAAGTAAAGACAGTAAAGACTTTTACATTGTTATAAAAAATTAAGTAAATGCTTTTTAATGTTCTATTCATCAAAGAATCCTGAAAAAGGAAAGTATGGCATTTCCCACAAAATATTAAACAGAACAACATTTTTAATATTGATAATAATCAGAAATGTTTCTTGAGCAGTAAAACATCATATTAAAATTATTTCTGAAGGATCTTGTGACACTGAAGACTTTCCATGAATACATTTAAAAGTTATTTTAAATTTTAATAACATTTCACAGTATTACTGTTTTTTCCTGCATTTTTTTAATCAAATAAATGCAGCCTTGTGAACATAAAAGACTTTATAAAACATTAAAGACTTTCAAAAAGCATTTAAAAAAACTTACTGACCCCAAACTATTGAATGGTAGTATAAGTGCTTCACAAAAATAAAAGATTCACATTTCTGCTTTGATTGACATTCTGATTTAAATGTATTAACGAAACATTTTTGTGAGTCACAAGTCAAAGTATTTTTCTTTGTTAAAGAGCATAAATATTGAAATAGTATAAAGTTTTAACCTGCAACATTAAATGTGATACCTTTTTAGGATATGTTATTACTAACTATTCGATTCATATTCCTGCAGCCAGGCAACAAACACTTCCAAAGCAAGGTCAATTCTTCTACTCAGTTTTGAGTTTTAAAGCTATTTGAAAGACACAGATACACACTTATACACCCACTCTCTGTCTGGCAAATACATTTGAACATACAAACAAACTCATACACAGACACACCTGCAGCCTTTTTTCTTTCTTATAAACACATCTTGCTTTGATACCTGATATAAGCTGTTTTCTTGCTACATCTTTGCTTATATAGACAGTTGAAACCGAGCATCCCATATGACCTCGATTTGAGCTTATATTTCAAGGTGAATTTAATTCATCTCTAATGTACCAATTGGCTTACTTACCATCATTTATGGTAATACACCAAAGTCTTCCTGATTTA
Organism: Spinibarbus caldwelli; assembly: GCA_039654775.1. Taxonomy (NCBI): domain Eukaryota; kingdom Metazoa; phylum Chordata; class Actinopteri; order Cypriniformes; family Cyprinidae; genus Spinibarbus; species Spinibarbus caldwelli. The sequence goes on along the minus strand of CM077265.1, from coordinate 13,186,217 downwards.
GTTGTTGCTGGAGTCTAACAAGGTTAGACAGGCATACAAATCAGTTGTGTGAAAATGACTGGAGATTTTCACAGTGCATTAAATCTTATGAAGAGGACTAATATTAGGAAACCACATATATTAGGTCACCACACCTCACACATACTGTACAGTGTGGAAGTGAAGAAGTTGACAGCTGTGTACTGTATATCGCTAAATTTAGCCTCATTATTGGTCTCAGTGGTTGGACACATGATACCTCGCTGCCCTCAACTGCTAAAAAACAGTCCAGTGCATTAGTATCTAGAAAGTAAGGTATATAATGATAAAGAATCAGTGGTGGTGACATTTTGTTTGTGGTTTTATTATGTGGCCTGTTACTTGCAAGGACTAACTGGACCATGCTAACCACCCAAGACTTGACCCCCTCAGCTGCTATCGGAGGGTAAACCGCACTTCTCTGTCTCTGTCAAATAAGTAACATCTCATCCTGCCGGTGACTGTCGCCATGTTTATGACATATTGATTTGATTTTGTGGAAAGCTGCACTGTGGTAAACAAAGAGCTCCTGCATTAGATGTGACAGGAACTCTGCTTGCTTTTATTATTCTCTGCCTCTTCAGATGTCTGTTGTATAACTTTATGTGTATACAGCTGCACTCAAGCATCAGTGAAGGAGTATCTTAATGCATATCAATAGCATGTGGCATAAAGGAACCCAACAAGAGGGTGTTTTGTTTCATATGATGGTTAGCTGCTTATAGTGTTGGGATATGTTACCTTTAAAAGTAATGTTATATTATTGCACTTCTTCTAGTAAAAGTAACATTTTATAAAACATTCTATATAACATTCTATAAAAGTAACATTTTATGAAATGTTATGAGTTATTATTAACTAAACTATTAAAAAGTGTTTTTATTGATTAAAATAAAGGTAAATTAAGATACACAGTAATCTATATATAAATATTTAAAAAATTATTGAAAATTAGAAATGTCGCAAACACGTTTTAGTTGAAAATTAATTTTAGTTTAGTAAATAAAATTACTGAAAAGTAAACTGAAACAAAAAACTAAATAAAAAATATATAAAAACAAACACTAATAAACATTAAAAAAGCACATAAAATCACTAGAACTACAATTAAAATAAAAACTGATAATATAAAATTAAAACATTCAAAAAATTAATACATGCCACAGAAGTATATTAATAATACTAAGCAACACTGGTTTTGCATTACTTTTGCATTAAAACATTTGTGAATATATTTTTATAATATAGTTAACGTTAGCTTCTTTGTCAGATTACATTTAAACAAAATATAAAAATGAAAATCCAAAATATTAATAAATGCTACAGTAGTATATAAATAATACTAAACAACACTGGTTTTGCATTACTTTTGCATTAAAACATTTGTGAATATATTTTCATAATATAGTTGACATGTTAGCTCCTTTATAAGACTAAATTTTTACAACACAACAGAAACAAGCCGCAACACAACGAAATTAGCACAACACAACAAAATTAGCACAACACAATGGAAACAAGCCACAACACAGCGAAATTACACAGCCCAACTGAATTAGTCTTAAGCGTGGAGATTTCATTAAGGTGTGCACTACTGGGCCACCGTAAATTTTAGTTACCAAAAACAACATTTTAATTGACAAGAAAGTGCACAATGACACCCAATATTTAAACATTTCTACATTCTAGATTTTTCTAGAAAGAATACCACTCTACATTACTTCCAAAAAGTCATTTGTTTACAAGTAGCGTGTTACATTGGCCCTCAACGCTCTTTCTTGAGTTTTTTTTATTTATTTATTTTGTTTTTATAAAAGTAAGGACATGTGTGTACTAGAGTGTTCTAGAAGATCAGACGGTGGTGGGACCAGTGAGAGTCCCTCGTTCCATGTTCCTGCTCTCTTCCTGGGATTTGAGTTATTCATAAGCTGTGAAGTCATCGGGAGCGAGGCTGTCTGCAGTGCTCCATTACTGCCAGCTCCCACCGTGCAGCAGCGTCGCTCTCCTGCTTCGCCTCATGTCATTTAGGTCGGCCGTCTCTGACGAGACTCTGATCTAATAGACCTGAGTGATCTGCCGGTGGCAGCAGGAGGGAAACGCACAGCAGCAAAGACATTAGCTGTTTACAGGGATCGTCTGTTATCTTTTACACAATCTCTCCTGCCTTCGCCTTTCCTCCCTGTCTCACTTCCTCCTACTCAAGTGAGAGATCATGCAGACCCATAGAGCGTGAGAGAATTGCTTGCAGTTGGGTCAACGCGCAAGTCTGTGCATCCGTGCGAGCGCATACTATCTTTTCATCTTATCTTTCATTCTGTGCTGCTTGATATTCATTTTATAACTTTACAATATAACTTTGAGACCTCTGAATTGTAGCTGTTTCATTTGTAAGTCAGCAATATTGAGGAATAATAAGCTGTGCCACTTTTTACTTAAGTTAAATGAGATGTATGCAATCAACAGAAATTCCAAACATCTATTAAACAGGGCTTTAGAAATATGACTTTTCAAAAAATTGATCATTGGGAAGTCTTAATACAATTACATTTCAAATGAGAGAGAGAGAGAGAGAGAGAGAGAGAGAGAGAGAGAAAACGAGTTTAATTAATTAATGCACAAACCTATTTTCATCACTTTTTGTTGCACATCATTTGCATTTTCATAAACCACACCACTGGCACAACTTACCCCGACCCACATCATTTTGAGAAAAATGGTTCATTTAATAATTCATGACTGATTTTTAGCCAAATAACTGACATGGGTGATTCACCATATTTGTAGACTTGAATAATATTTTATTTTTATCTGCAGTGGGGAAAATGTACTTTGACATGCAAAAAAAGCACAAAAACTATTCTTATGTGCATCTCTCAATTATAGGCATGAATGGGTTCTTGGTTACATGACAAATTATGCACAGTTTGCTAGATTAAAGGGGCAACGGTATGTGGTGATCCTTATGCTAGTATACACTAACATACCACAGCACACAGTATTGCTGTCAGATTAAGTATAATGCATTATGACACAAATTGTGCCGGATAAAACAGGCTCACCAGCAGGATTCTATGCATTTATGAATAAAAGAGAAGAAACACCATGAATATTTTGCAAATTCTCTTTGAAATTCATACTCTCAGTTATCTATGGGAAACTACAACCTACAGTATACAGCGTCCTCATTACAGGCAACTTCCACATCAGATTAGATGTAGGTTTATGCACCAGTGCAGTGAACTGTATTGTTTTCCAGAACTTTGTGAAGACAAATTTTTGTCTGTTATAACTCCATACACTAAACAGATTTTATTAGCATTCGTTATACATTAAAATATAGGGAAATATATGATGGCTTTTGATGAATCAGTCAAAAACTTAGCAATCCATTTTACTTCTGTAATATAATGGATTTCCAAGTGCAACAGAATAGATGTTGCACAGGAGAAATGCAGGTCAGGGCTTGAATTTAGCCATGAGGAATTGATTGATTTTTAATTACGTTGTCAATATCAAAGTCAATAAACAGACTAATGTTACTAACAATTACGGGTTGCAAATCAGCAGCAAAATCAGACATTGTTGTTGTATGCAGTAAACACTGATGTGACCAAACCACACATGGACGCACACAAATTTATTTATTTTATTTGTTTATTTTTTGGTCATATAACAAATTTTTTGACAGATTTAGTTGCAGTCTGGAGTCCCAAAGTGTCGTGAACTGAAAAGTTTCAGAGAAAGAATAAGGGACGGTTCTCGCAGAATGCGTTTTTTTTAAACAGTTTTTCTCGATCCATCGTTATGGATCGATACATTGATCAAATGTCTAATGATACAATGTATCGATGCCATGTGTTGAATATCGATATCTGTAGTATAAATAGGCACCTTTATTTTGGCACTGCCCACATTTTCACGCAATGTCCGTCTATGCATTACCGCCAACGTGTCCATTCTCGTTCAAACTCACGTGTTAGGACTCAATATAAGATTTTTTTTCTGTTTTCCGCTTCCGCTTCCGCTTCCATTTTTTTTTTTTTTTTTTTTTTTTGTGCATGGATGAACAAATACAGACAAAATTACATCAAAATGTGTGTCTTGGCCAATATCCTACTAAACACAGTCGGTTAGGCCTATGTCTTAACGTAAACAATTGAGAAAGAAAACGCATGTGCACTAAGCCCATAGTAGCAGTCAAAAAAAAAAAAAGTCTCAAATGAAGTTTTAACAGCTTTATTTTTGTAATGTTTTAGATTTATTTTTCTACATCAATGTATTTTTTCCTACAACTGGAGTACATTGTTTTTTTGTTTTTGTCGGATTTATGCTATTTTACACATTTTAGCACAGAAGTGTGAAAGACTTTCTTGACGATTGTCATGTCATAAGACTATTGATCTTATGTATGACCCAGTTGAGGTACAGGATGAGAAAATTTCAGATAAATGTTCATGTTATTAATTTTGGTTGCATTTGTGAGTTAATAAAAATGTAGAAGGTTGTTTAAAATAGGTACACATAGGTACATCATAATATTGATAAATCAGTTGATATACTCCTGAATCGAATAGTATCATAATCGTATTGTAGAATTTTTGAGGTATTGGCAAATATCGTATCACTGGGTTTGAGAATCGATATCATATCGTATCGTGACGAACCATCCGATTTAGGGCTGCACGATATTGGAAAAAACTCACATTGCGATATTTTGTTTTTCTGCAATATATATTGCAATATGATACAAATGAAATAAACAGTGCTTTGTATTTTTAAGGCAAGTCTAACAGTATTCAGGTACAGGAATTGAATAATCAAATGTAAAATAGCACTGCATAGTCTTCACTGTATAAATTAAATCTAATAAATCTGTGTTAAAGCTACAAAAGTGATTTTTCTCTATGTTTTTTTTGTTGCTTGATTAACATGACACAGAAAGCAACAGGGATGTTAAACTGCTGTTATTGTTATCCTCTTTCTTTCTCAATTGTTTACCTTCACCTAAGACATAAGCAACTGTTTTTTACAAGGATACTTGCAGAGACATGCATTTTGACATAGTTTGCGCTACTGCTGGACGGTATGACCAAAAATTTATAACACGGTATTTTTCAAAATTAGACTGGTTTCACAGTATATGACAGTATTTATTTTTTTCATGCATGACTAGGTGTTAACCACATTTTCTACTGATTGAGAGAGGAAAAACTGCAGTAGATTGACTTAGAATGCCCTATTTTACTGTCATGATGAGCGAATATTGTAGAAAAATTCCACACTAAATAGTGACTAAACACGACCCATTAATACACGTTAACCAGGAGTCACTCTCATTTATAATCGCGACATCGTCTGATAAAATCAACATGCATCTAATGTTACACTTAAGAGTGACTATGCGGTGGTTTTGGCTATATTACTTTTTTGTCTCATGCAGCGCACTGCCTGTGGCTGAGTAACAAACTTAAAAAAAAAACAACAAACAAAAAAGTGCATAATATTAACAGATCTATGAACTATGCTCATATGTATAATTCCAAACAGTCAGTTAGCGGCAGGCGCTTGGAAATGCTGTTTTGTACTCATTTATTGACGAGTCTGTTGCGGTACGGCCAGCTGAATGCGGTGCTTCTCTGCCGCTAACTGCACAGAACAGACGCAGAGAGAGGCGACACTGCGCCGGGAGAGTCAGATCTCGCACTCGCGGGGCAGCACTGGCGACATCTTCCAACTGAACCATAGCTAAGGTTTATCCAGAAAAGTTGCTAGGTTTGTCAGTTTGTATATTCTATGGAAAAAAGCCGCTAAAAGGGTCTGAAAGTTGGTAAATATAGTGCTAAAGTCACGCTCGTGTGTGTGAGACGCGGGAGCTGATGGCAGCGGGCGGTAGAAATTGTGGATGAGTTCTTCTGTGTCATCACGTTCTACTAGTTCTACAGCTTCAGAACTTTCACGCTTAGTAACACATACAGCTGTGTCCTTGCCACAATGCAATAGTGAAAAGAGACCCCTCTCAAACAGTGTCGCGTTCCGAACGTTATTTAAATGACACCGGTATTGCGGTATTTTAAAAATTCATATCATAAGAAAAATAAACACCGGTATTCGGTATGAACCGGTATACCGTCCAGCACTAGTTTGCGCATATGTGTCATTTCAGGCACAAATAGTAGCGGAACTGAATGGAATTCAGTGTTTACGTGCATCTGCGCGGCTCTTACCATGTCTTCACTGGATGCAAGCGGCGCGATGCGTCAAAATACAATAGAACCCATTATAATCAGTGATGCTGTGTGACTGACTACACTGGATGTGGCGTGGCTCGACAAATCCCAGACAGTAAACTGATGCCTCGTTCTATTTATGACGTACTGACATAAAGTTCAAATAATTTGCAATGGTCGTTTTGTCGCGTCCAGTGTAGACAGACTTTGGGGCCGTTCACATGGCGCACCTAAAAACGCATGGAAAACGCCAGCTGCGCCGCTTTCTCCTTCTCCTCGATGACGCAGAAGTTTCAACAAAGGATAAATGGATTTCCAGCACTGAAAATCGCTTGCAGTAGCTCTGCTACTAAATTTATTTAAAAATGGATATTTCTGTATAGCTGCTGTGTCCGGTGTAGACGCGGTGTCTGTGTGTGAAGAAAGAAAACGATCAGTATAAATATAACGATCAGTATAGGCCTACTAAACATTGCACATCCTGCGATGTGACTATCGTGGATGCGCACATCGCGATATCGATGCTGAAACGATATATCGTGCAGCCCTAATCCGATTTACACCCCTAATGCTAAATGACAATTTTTTGTTATTTGTAATAACACGCATCAATGAATCATTCACAATAGGAAATGCATTACGAAAGTAAATACTCTTAAAAAAATAATAGTTCATTGTTGGCATTTATGGTTCCATGAAGAAGCTTTAACATCCACAACATTTCCATTGCACAAACGTTTTTTATTATAGTGGGAAAAGGTTCTTCAGATTGTTGAAATATTCTTCCCGCTTAGAAAAAATGGTTCTTTTCAGTTTTGATTTAATGTACGAACAGATTACAGTAGAAAAAGCCTCCTTCAGAAAAACAGGCATCTCCCCAACCTCTTCTCCTGGCCTGTAAATAACCTGCTCTAGTTCTCAAACCCGTGTCAGAGCGGTGCCTGCAATGAATCCATCAACCAAAAGTGTCATGGCTTTGGCATCTAATCGATGCTAGTCTCTGCCCTTCCATAGGTCAGTGTCAAAGCATTGAGCCATCTCTGCCAGAGCTTCAGAGTCTGATTCAGTATGACTCAGGCCATCTTCCAGTTTCTATCCCGATTAAGAAGACATAGACTTCAGACTTTAGATTTTTCCCATGGTGAATACTAACGAATATGTTTCTGAATATCTTTGGACACACACTTCTGTTCATACACAATAACCTTTGATGTCAAGATGATGTTTGTCAGGCTGCTGGGAGACCATCTGGAGCTGCTGCAAGCAGTGGCACATAAACATTAGCAGTCGACCACAGGAGTCAACCTCCCTCTGTCCACCCGCCCTTTCTCTTCACTCCGTCTATGTAAGAGGTTGAAAACACGAGCAAGGACACTACTTCACTGAGCCATATGCTTCTATATTTCAGCACATTAGGGCTGACTGAGGCTTTCAGTATAACTTCTCGTTGGTTGCGCTTTGAATGTAAGCAGCTCAATGAAAATTCCTGAACCCAAAAGTTCACTTTCATGGTACAAGGGTTGTAAAAATGTATAAGACTGAAATGTCATCCTAAAGTTGCTTTTCTTTCTTTTCCCTCAGGTGCAAAGGTTATATTCTCCCAAGTACAGGCCATAAGAAAGGTAAGCCTATTCATCTGAATGATCAGAAGGTTTTACATAAGTGCTTCACAGTGTGTGCAACAGCGGCTGGAATTACTGTGCGCTGGCACCACTTGGTGGCTGCCATTGGAGAGACAAGTCTTTAAAACCACAACCTTCCCTTGTGACTGTTTATAGAGCCCATGAAATAGTTCTTTCCTGTGTTGACGTGTTTTCTTTTGAAACATTTTAGCCCTGTGGATTTTTAGACTAAACTCTCTTAAAATACACTTTTCACAATCCCACTTCTTTATTTAATTTAGAATGATTTGCTAATTTCTCACACTGTTTAGATGATCAGTATCAAAATAATATTCATATTTTTATGATGGCTTTTTATAGTTTAAGATTGAATGTCTGGGTCTGGGACAAGGGCAAAACAAAAATTTGAAAAGAGTGAATGAATGATTGAATCCAAGTTACTTTGAATAAAAATCAGCCCGTTACATAAATTCCCTTGTGAAAAAAAGTAGTAAACTTTGGCATATTTTTAAAAAGAGTACTTATTATGGGAGTAATTAATACTTTAAAAGAATATATTTAAGTGTGAACTTAATGTAATGTTTTTGAATGCTTAATTGTATGTTAATTGCAATTAAAAGAAAATATAGTTTACACTTAGGTTATAAGAATAGATAAAGATAAACTTTAGAGTTCTTTAGAACATTTATTTTTCTTTAAAGCATGGAAAAAGATAAACAATGATTTAAAATGTTCTTTAAAGTAAAACTTACAACTTTTACCATTACAAAGTACTTTTTAAAAGTGCACTTAAGTGTGTTAAAGGGGTCATGAACTGCCTCTGTTTTTTAATTTGTACTGTTCTCTGAGGTTCACTTATAATGTTATCAAGATTTTTACATCAAAAAAACATAATTTAGAAGTAATAGCCTGTTTTCTGTCCTGTTTTTGACCCCCCTCATCAGAACGCTCTGTTTGAATAGATGTGGTGGATTGTAACTCAGAAGTAAACGCCCACTGCTATGATTGGCTAATAGTTGTGTATGTTTGACAGCTTACATCCTTCACAGATGGACGCTGCTGTGATTTCGGTTAAAAGTGCCTAAATATTCGTTTAAAGTGATCTGTTAAACAGACAAAGCAATGGTGATCATGTAATAAAAACAGCTACTCACACTTGTGTGTTGCAACATTACTGTTGGATCCAATATAGTCAGCACAGCATCGTCTTTTAGTTTAAATCTTTCTGAAAATCCTGCATTGAATTGTGCCTTGTTTGTAAACGAAACCGCGGTAAAATGAAGTGAACAAAGGACTGAGTTCTTACTGACGTGGTCTGGATCTTCATTAAAAATAAAGTTCATCCACTCTTTCCTAACTTTGGGATCAGAAAGAAGGCAACACAAACATTGTTTTTTCCACAACTTGGCACTGCACAGCATCTTCTTGTCTTCGGAGCATCTTTATCATTTGGTTTCTGTGTAGACCTGCACGTTCGCTTCTCTCGTAAACTCTACATGCGCAAATCGGTGGGCGGGGCTAAACAGGCAGTGATGTAAAAGCAGGCGGAGGTGGTGCTTATCCACACTATTACATCATAGAGTGGTACATTCCACCAAAGTCCCTTTAAGCCAAGTCATGTCACTCGGCGGCTATCTTTGAAACGCCTCTCAGGCATGCAAGTGCAGCTCCCATCTCTTTGAATGGGGAAACATCAAATTCTCCAAAACTGTTCACTAAGCTTACGATTAAATTTCATATTTGAAATCACCAAAGAAATCTGACAACAACTGTATCATAAATGTTGTTTCTTTTGCTCAAATAGCGTTAAAAAAGCTTATTTTTCAGGCTAGATCAGCCAGTGCGCATGCACAGTCCTAAGCGCACATCTCAGAACACTGACTGTTTCTATAGCAACCGGGACTTCTAACGGCAGCTGCAGTGATGCGCTGACTTTACCGATTAGCGATTGGGTCTTTTGCTCAGAAGGCGGGGCTTCATCCGATAGAGCGGCCATATTGAGTGTTGCATTTTTCCCCATTCAAAACTATACGAGTGACATGTCTTGGGTATTCAATAGTCTTTGATTCCACAACCTGCCGTTTTGGCAGATTGGCTTTAATATAAGCTGTTTTTAGACTAACGAGAAAGTTTTGAGTTCTGAAACTTACAGGATATTTTTATAGTACAATATGTGAAAAGATCAAGGGAATTTTGGTTTCTCAGTTCATGACCCCTTTAAGAAACAGTGATGAAAATGCACTCTGTAAGTAAATTAAAGTGGTCTTTTATTTCATTAATATTACATTATTTTTTTTAAAGTACACTATTAGGATTTTAAGTAAACTACTAGTGCACATTCAATACAATTGAGCGCACTTCTTTTCATGTGTCTGAATTTGAAGAAACACAACTATTGTTGCTGACAGTACTCTTATTCTCTAAATTACAGGAACCATGTCCTTATTGTCCTGACAATGATAGACAGTCTGATCCAACAGAAGACAACTTTCCTAGACCTGCACAACCAGTGCAGCTTCCGGTCTTGCCATGGGTCCAGCGTTCCTCTCTTATCAACCCCAGAGACATCACTTCTGCCCATGTCACAAAGAGCCACCGTAAACTCCTCCTTAAGAGCGGCCCGCTTGTCCAGCAGCTCAACGCTGACCCTCCTGGCCAGATCAAGGAGAACCCAGAGCGAATGACTCAGGTGCAGCAGTCCCGTCAGAGACTGATGAGGGAGGTCTGTGCCAAATACACAAGCGGAACCACCAAACAGACTATAACCCGAATGCACGTATCCCGTATCTTTGTAGAGGACAAGCACAAACTCCTCTACTGTGAGGTGCCCAAGGCGGGTTGCTCCAACTGGAAGAGGGTGCTCATGGTGCTTCAAGGTCTCGCTTCTTCCACTGGAGAGATCCAACATGATGAGGTGCATTATGGGAATCATCTCAAGCGTCTAGACTCGTTTGATCAAAGCGGCATCATTCGTCGTCTGAAGACCTACACCAAAGTCCTCTTCCTGAGGGAACCTTTCGAAAGGCTAGTATCTGCTTTTCGGGACAAGTTCGAAAGTCCAAACTCGTACTACCACCCAGTGTTCGGGAAGCCCATCATCTCAAAATACCGCAGCAATGCGACACAGCATGCCTTGCGCACCGGAGCGGGCGTGACCTTCAAGGAATTCATCCAATATCTGTTAGATGTGCATCGGCCGGTTGGCATGGACATCCACTGGGAGCCCGTAGGACATCTTTGCAGCCCCTGCATGGTGGACTATGATTTCATTGGGAAATTTGAGACTCTGGAGGAAGAAGCCAATTTCCTTTTGAGAAGTATCAGAGCTCCAAGCAATTTAACATTCCCTAGTTTTAAAGACAGGAACCCTAATGCAGAAAGGACATCTTTGGATATCACAAGGAGATACTTTGCACAACTAAATGTGACAGAGAGACAAAGGGCGTATGACTTTTACTACATGGACTATCTGATGTTCAACTACTCCAAACCGTTTAAAGATTTATACTGAGGCTTTTACAGTAATCTCATGAACTTTCTGTTGGCTTGATGATCACATTTTGTCCTAGTGGGGTTATTTTATTACTTTCAAATGTTGTTTATTTGTTAACAAATTTCAATGTGAAATATTACTCACACTCTATACTTTTCTCTGCAGGCTGGTCCTTGCATTTTTCTTGTTATTTAATAAAACATATTCAGTTTTATTCAGTAAGAAACCTCTTAATGGGATAATCTGCCCAAAAATGAAAAATTGGACATAATTTACTCACTCTTCATGTCGTTCCAAACCTGCATGAACAAATAAGAAAATATTCTGAAGAATGTTTCAGCTGTTTTTGTAAATACAATGAAAGTCAATAGGGTCCAAAACAATGGTGGATAAAAATAAATACATTTTTCCATAATATCTTCTTTTGAATATCTTCTGACATTAAGGTGAGTAAATGATGTTAGAATTTTCATTTTTGGGTGAACTGTCCCTTTGTTGTGTGTGATTTTTCCCAGACAGCCTAGAATGAATAGACTGTACTAAGAGTGTCTAAAATTTATCATAATGTTATTTATTAGTGTTGAAGGAAAGTGATTTTAGCATAAGTGATTCCAGCTATGAGTATCACTACTCGATAATACATCGCAAAACATTTTCAACGAGACAGATCGTTGCTGGATTTAGTGTGGTACATCTGGTAAAATCTGATTATTTGTGAACGTATAAAAAACTATTTATCCACAGTTTGTCATGTATTAGAGCATGACCTGCTACACCTTTGCCTTACTTTCACATTTCTCATATTATGACGTTTTCTGTATATCAATAAATGTAAGCACAATATTTTAATGTGAGTTAGATGACATCTCTGCGTTATTACCTTCTTTATTGTTACAATGATGCTGTATCAAAATTCCAGTCATTTATAGGCCTCAGTCGCTATAAAGGTGTACAAGAAACTAAAATGATTTCAAATCTGTATCAGAGCTGTAGTTACACACACACACACACACACACATATATATATATATATATATATATATATATATATATATATATATATAGTGTTATTTTTCTGCTACTTTACCCCAGTATAGGAAACAAAAGCAGCAACCCCCCCTCTTGCAGCAGTCAAAACTGGTGTTGATCTTTACATCTTGTCCTCCCACTCCAATAAGTCCTCTGCCGCCTGGAGCAACTGCAGCTTTTTTAGCTCCACCCCCTCGTTACCCCCTCCTTATCTCACAGGGCCTGAGGCTTTGACATCCTGTTCTCTCTCACAATCTACAGACTCAAAGGGCACATCAAATCAGCTACCATTTGTCACGTGGAAGACAGAACAAAGAAAATCCTCATTTTTCTTTCTTCAGCACCAAAATCATATTTAAAAAGGAGGGGGGGTAAGAGAAAAATTAGTCTCTCCGTATGATTGGGTTTTGGAATGGAAGGAGCTGGAGGCAAGAGAATAAGCTCTGAACTAACTTTTACAAATTAAGTTATTACAAAAAGACTGGAAAATCTAATTACCAAAAGAAGTGTAGACAAAATGCAACAGCATCAAAAATGTTGAAAGTTGTTTCAGGTGAGATGTTTGACGTTGCAAGTTAGGTCCAGCAGATGGAGCTGTGGTTTAATGAGGGACACAGGCATCATCTGAAAACAACTTCTAAACGGGAATATGTAGATTTATTTATGCATTTATGAATGTTGCAATGCACACGTATTACAGCTGTCTCTCTTGGCAAAACAGTGGCCCATGCCTCCAAATGTGTAATAATTAATCATACTAGAAATACATATACTTAAAAAATATCATTTAAATTTTAACACTATAATTCAGTGGTTATGCATTAACAATGTTAATATTAATGGTTAATAAAGTCCTACGGACCACTGAGACGAAATGAGTTAGTGTGTGAAAGTTTGAGATGTAGCTTTAGCTGCTATTGATTACAGGACGCTTTTGTTTTTCTGTCTTCAGGCTGTTTTATTTGACTCGCTTGAATATAAGCTCAACTGTAAGACCAGGGATAGTAAGTGTTACTCAGATATATAGTTTGTTGGCATGATGCACATCATTGGGATAAGCATTACTCCCCTCATCTCTCTGTAAATTAAGGAAATGAAGTGCAGGCGCTCGAGGCAACATTCTAAGCTATTTAAATCTTTAAATTTACATCTTCCTCCAGCGTCAAGTAATTGAACTAACTCCGGGCTTGTTCCTTTAATTGAACAAAAATATCTTGTCTTCCTGCTGCTCGTCTGATGTGGGAAACTAATTTCAGCCAAAGGCGAGAAAAATTCGGTTTGTAAGTCCAAATAGTTTGCAACATATTCCTGTATACAAACAGATTTGCTTTGCTGTGTTTTCACTCGAGAATGTGGGCTATTATGTCGAAGGTGATAACATTAGCTCTGTGCCAAAAGATTACTGAAGGTATTTGGAAAAGAAATTTTAAAATTCAAATTTGTGACAAGAAAATGAAAGGGTTCTATCATGTTCCGCACAACTAAAAACGCAACTTAAATATATTGCGGTTTAATTATTTATTTATGGAAATCTTAATTCATAATTTGTTTTCTGTTCGTAGGTGGTTTGAGTTCGAAGTATGTTTAAAAAGCGTTTTTAGGTCATGAGATGCGTTTCATTTAAATCATTTTAGGTTTGGTATGATTTATTTTCGTCAAACAAACATTCGTTTGAAGGCATTTTCCCCTTTAAATATTTTCAGACAGTTACTAAAACATTTTTTTAGTTGCATTATTTTTAGCTTGTTTTAGTTGGCGTTTTGGAAATGTAATTTTTTATATATATATATATATATATATATATATTGGCTGCGTTTAGTTTGGTCACTGGTTGGCGCCAGATGTCAAGGTACAGAACATTTTAAAGAGAATGGGAACAATATTACAGTGGTCTAAAACTGTCAAGTATCCTTTTTGTAAAAATGTTTTCAGCACAATGAGCCTGTCTTCCACCTGAAAGCTGTGCGCCATCAAGGCATCTCTATCTAGCCGCGCGCAAGAATTGAAATAGCGCGTTTGGCTCGAGGCGCTTGTGTTTTTGCCTTTTGCAGAGGCACAATGCATATCGATATACTTCATTTAGTTTTCATAGCCAGCAGAACATTATTAGAACGCTGAGAGCAACATATTAAACCTTTAAGGGGGGAATCAGAATTCATAAATCATAATACAGTATATGCGGTTTAAAACAAAAGATTGTTTCTCTTTTGCTGGTTGAAGGTTAATCAAAGACATGCACACAGGTAACCTACTAAACCGTTATCCTCGCGCATGCACATATCTTTGTTCAAGTAGATGAATAAATGGCGATAAATGCGATTTAAACACATATATATACGCATACTTCCAAATGCGAATAGCAAGATCAAATGTTGTTCTTGTAACTCGCCCCAGCTCTGGCAGGGTTGAGCTAATTGTAGCCTAATCCTGCCCCGGGGCGTTTGGAGAGCCTTGAGCAAGAATTCTTGTTCAGCTGTCCTCTGTTATTCGGGCTGGAACGCTGTGCCTTCAACGCACTCTCACGCTTCAACAAAAAAGAGCAAGAAAGAAAAAAAGCGAGGCTAAGACACGCCACGATCGATCTCATGTTTTAAAGAGGGCTGAAGATACATTTACAGCTATGTCTTCCAAGGTAAGGACGCAGCCGTGACTGGCTCCCCTGTTGTAGCTTTTGTGGAAAGTGTCTATAGCAGTCTATGGTCTGTGTTTTAAGCGAGTTTTTAAAGCCACAGCGACCTATATAGCGCTGCGTTTGCACCGGGGTTAGATTTCGCTGGATTCGGAACGGAATCGTCGCCGGATTCTGTACGAAGAGCTCTTGGAGTGCCGAGAAAATATAACGAAAAAGTTCTTTCTAAAGGACGAGCAACCTTCATCAGAGACTATCTGCTAGAATCCTCCTCAGATTGCGTCGGACATCCTAAAATGTTTGAAACGGTACGGTGCATTCTGTCAAATTCTCGAATGTTTCTCTAGTGCATCTTTGCGTTCGTTCGCAGTGTGTCGTGCTTTTGCAGTTTTAGATCAGGGAGGGCTGATTGAGTATACAATGAGAGGTCAGAGCACTACTGTATGCCCATTGCGTACAGGAAGTGCGGTACACAGAGTTGTAGGGCTATTTTACGCACTCCGGGGACCTGGCGCAGTTTTTGACATCACAAACTATTATTTCTGACTTTGATGATATCTCATTTTGCACTCACAGTCTTAACGTTTGCTTCCGACTTAGTATATATATATATATATATGAAATTTACGAACGTTAAGTACAAGACAATTTCGAGACGGACATCACTAAAACTAATGACAGCTTGCACTTAATAATTGAGTGTGATGTTGATTGAAACCGCTTTACGGATTCAGTGTTCATTCAGTGAAGAATCCGTCAGACTGATTCGAAGTTATGAGTCTTTTTGAGTGATTCATTAAAAGAACCGGCTCATAAGAGTCGCATGTTCGTTATGGGACTATACTGGTGTAGTTGTAGGGCTACGTTTGCTTTTCGGATTTTACAAGAAAATTATTGTCATTATTTTGCGGTACTCGGTGTTTTAATTTCATCACTCACAATTTCACACTCACAACTCCGGTAAAAAAAAAAAAAAAAAAAAAAAAATATATATATATATATTTATATATATATATATATATATATATATATATATTTTTTTTTTTTTTTACCGGAGTTGTGTGTGCTCATTCGTCTGAATTGCATTTGATGAAATTAAAACACCGAGTACCGCAAAATAATGACAATTTTCTTGTAAAATCCGAAAAGCAAACGTAGCCCTAAAAAAAAAAAAAAATTTTATATATATATATATATATATATATATTTTTTTTTTTTTTTTTTTTTTAGCCGTGCACTGTAGATTCACTGACTGATTTTTTTAATATTGTCAAAAGTGGGGCAGTTCTACCCAGGCCAGAAATCCTATGTGTATATAAGCTATACACTCCTCAATGTTTCAGTTGTTTGTCTTTAAAAAAAAAATATTTTAAAACTTTACTATAGCTGACC
The DNA here is from genome assembly GCA_039654775.1 of Spinibarbus caldwelli. Lineage (NCBI taxonomy): Eukaryota > Metazoa > Chordata > Actinopteri > Cypriniformes > Cyprinidae > Spinibarbus > Spinibarbus caldwelli. Next base: position 13,169,807 of record CM077265.1, on the reverse strand, counting down.
ACTTTCATTTTTTAGATTTAATTTTAAATCTAATGGCTAGACATAAAATACATAATCTTATACAGGAGTAGTCTCTGATGTACACCATTGACACACATTGCTCATTGTGCCTCTGGAAATGGGACTTTAACCATCTGTTTAGGCGGAATTGTTCATTACTCCAAACAAAGGTTGATTCATGCCACAGTAGCAGTCAAGCATCATGATCCCTACGCTTTTAACGTCCAGCTGTAATTACTCAGGAAAGGACAATGAGTTCAAATATTTTAACGTAGAATCATTTAGAATCTTTAGCACGAACTGAAACTTTATTATGATGCAGCATCGTTTAGATTTTTATATTTGACCTTGTGGGAGTTCAAGTCTTATTTACCCTCGTTTTTGGCTTCAATTCAAAATGTTGATTCATTTGCTCTCTCAAACTTTTAAAGAACTGAAAAGCTGTTGGTGAAGAGGTGTTTTGCATCTCACACATTCACCCAATATCTTTAATTAGGAGTTTACACTTTTCCCCTCTCTTTCCCTGGAGGTAGACACCTACAGTACTAGGATCCATCCCTCTCTCTCTCTCTCTCGCTCTCCTTCTCTCCCTCTCTCCCTTTCGTGCTCGCTAATAAGCATCACTCCATTTCTCCCCTCCGGTTCTATGAAAAAAAGAGGAAAAAAAACGGCAGGCAAATTTTCTTAATTAGACTTGTGGTGCTAATTCTTAAGGTAAAAACGCAATTTAAGGGAAGATGTAAAAGTCATCTCCCGTGTGCTTGCAGGCCAGACTCGCACCTTAGATCTCGGAGATTGAAGGAGAGAGGGGAACCAGGAGCTGTTTATTTGATACTGTGCTGTTTGTACAGGAGGGAAGGAGCATGTCTCGGCTGTCTTTGACCCGGTCTCCAGTGTCTCCTCTGGCCGCTCAGGGAATCCCACTGCCGGCTCAGCTGACCAAAGCCAACGCTCCAGTCCACATTGATGTAGGCGGACACATGTACACCAGCAGTCTGGCCACCCTCACCAAATACCCAGACTCCAGGTAAGACCTTTTGTGATTGTTGAGTGGGGTTTACTGGGACTGATGTTGACGTAAAACTGTGTGTCATAGTCCTGTTGAGCTGTGGTGAGAAGTTAGGTTGTAATTCTCTGGTCCAACTTTATTTTTGCCTTTGCAATGCATTTATGTATAAATACAGCGATGCATTAAAGTGCTCTACTTTTAAATGACTTAAAAGCCACTTGTAGAGTCATGCAATTCCTACCTGCTGCATCTACGGAGGTTTGCGGATAAAGCGAGTTAAAGGACACCACCTGTTAGAGACGTATGTGTGTGTGCAAGATGGGAAAAGAGTATGAGAGCTTTGTCACATCTGTTCAGGTTAACAGAGAGCTTGGCTCGCTCTGATTTATTAATGGATATGGAGCGAGAGAGCAATGTGAAGGAGGGAGGAGAGGAAAATGGGGGGAGGGTGAAAAGCAGGCAGCATTTTAATTGCTTTTTGGAGGAAAAAAAAGAGAGGCTGAGATGAAAAACTAAGATTGCCTAAAGCTATATGGTGAAATTCTAACTGGGGGAACGGCAAGACCATATGAGAAAAGGACCACCCGAGGCACAAAAGGGGGAATTGGTTTTCTTATTAAGTGTTTTGCATCGGTTTCCAGAATGAGGGAGTGAAAGAAAGAACAGAAGAATGAAATAGGAACATTTTGCAAAGATAAAGTTGATTTATCCGAAGAACAGAAATAGCGTACGACGTAATTCCAAACGCTTGACCCCATTCCAGCAATTAAATCAGGTTAAATAATCAACTTACACGTTTGCCGTTAAACTTATTTAAAATGTAAACTGTGAAAGCAGTTTTTTAGAGAATATCTTTTACAGTATTATATGATAAGAGCAAAATCATTCTTAATGTAGTGTAGTGCTTGCATAAAACTTTAAAACAAAATGCTTCAAGTTAAAAATCACTCATTTCATTTTCTCCCTCCAGAATCAGTCGCCTGTTCAACGGCACAGAACCGATTGTTTTGGACAGTCTGAAGCAGCATTATTTTATCGACAGAGATGGAGAGATATTCCGCTATATCCTGAGCTACCTGAGAACCAGCAAACTGCTTCTTCCTGACGACTTCAAGGTAACATGCACATATTTCAGCAGGTCAAAACTTTCATTAGTTCCTCTTTTAGCAGCACGTCAATAGCTTTGAGCTGAAACACGCAGAAAGGACCCAGACAGAACCACACGGCAGTTTTATTTGATTTCCATGTGTTTGGAATTATCTTAAGCTTCATGTCTCAAATACTCCCGGATGCTTGGTGAATTCTACGATTATCAATTTACAAGGTTCGTCATGTGCCTTTCCACCATTTTGAACAGATTTATGTATCTTTTTTTTGGGACATTGCTTGCAAAGTTCACCAATCTTCACCAAAATTGCCTCAGATCATCTTGAGATGAAGCTTCACAAACCCGAGCAATTGGATTTTTGTTGTATGATACTGTTCCTCAGAAACACCTGAACATTTTTGCTAGCAAAGATGGCAGACAGGAAGTGAGACATCTTGGCAAATCTTTGCATACTGATACAAAACTTTTCACATTGGCCAAGTACATTTATGGTAAAATAAAATAGCAATATAAATTTATAGCAGTAATAAAATAAAAATAGAATAGAAAAAAGTCTAAGGAAAATCAGACTCAAAATAGTGTGAAGTATAATTTCTGATTTCAAACATACTTCTTGGTCTTGTTCATTCCTTTGCATATTGGTAGAAAACTGGCCAACTTGGCCTGCGAATGCCAAGCACATTTATAGCAAAAATGAAATTAAAAAAGTGAATAAATAATTAAAATAAAATAAATCCTAAAGTCTAAGGTTTATATTTGCAAACACTTACAGAAAAATAAAATAATAAATAATAAAATAAAATAAGGTCTAAGGTGAAGTTTAAATTTGGACTCAGGATAGTGTGAAATGCAATTTCTGATTTCAAACATACTTCTTGGTCTTGGTCATTCCTTTGCATATTGGTAGAAAACTTTCCAACTTGGCCTGCAAATTTCAAGCACATTTATAGCAAAATAAAAAAATAATATATAATGAAAAAATGGTAGAAAACTTTCCAACTTGGCCTGCAAATGCCAAGCACATTTATAGCACAATAAAATAAAATAAAAGTTTAAATTTGCAAATATTTATAGCAAAATAAAATAAGATAATAAATAATATAATACAAAACTGAATAAAAAAGAACCCTAAAGTCTAAGGTGAAGTTTAATGTTGGACTCCAAATAGTGTGAAATACAATTTCTGACTTCAAGCACACATAGCTGTGAGTTTTTTCTTCAATGCCAGCAGATAAGTTGAAGTATTATGCCCGCCTCAGTCAAAAATTAGATGGGTAAAGGTATTTGTGTCAATGGGATTAATTAGGGTGAGACTACTCATTTGCGCCTCAGGCTCATTTCTAGCTTTCTTCCACTGTGTAAAACCGTTTGATAACAGAACATAAAATATGTAACTGCACAGAGGCACATAATTACACCCCATTATGCTTAACTTTTCATACTTCTCCTCCATCAAAACTCACTGTGCCTTGACCTGCGAGAGCGGGAAACCTCAACGACTGCATGAGCTGGTTGCTGTTCAGCCACAGTTGGGTTTGAGGCCTATAAAACTTTCTTTTTCATCCAGAACCTAAAGAATATTTTCAGATGAAGCTGTACATGTTGACAGATGGAGCAACACCTCCTGTGAGAGGTGATGATGGGATACGTTTGGTCTCCTCCCAGATGTCTGTTACGTCTGTGAATTCATTAGACTCGACTTACTGGCTTAATTGACAACATTTTTGTTCTTCTAGAAGAGTTTGCACTTGAAAACCGTGCAGCGCATCCAGCTTCATTTGTCCATATGGATATGGCCTTAAGACTAAATTCGCTCTTCTGTGGGCCGTTGCTTTTACATTCTCTTTCCCAAAAGTGAGTCACAGAAAGAGCCCTGTTAAAACATACCCAGCCTTCGCTGCAGACCTGGGAAAGAAGCGCAGCTTGTTTTTCTTTGAATTAGCAAGAGCCCGAAGGCCTAAAGTCTCTGTATCCATGTTGTCAGCACCAGTATGGGCTAAAGAAAGGAACATAGGGAATAAAGAGGGAGAGAAAGAAGAGAGGCTGAGGGAGGGGTGTGGGTAAGAAAACAACTCCTTTTCTTGTGGTAATTGTAAAAGAGCGTTGTGTCTGAGATGGTCGGTGCTATTGTTCTCCGTGGCGTAGCCTGCAGTGGAATGAGTAGTCTTACAGGGTGGGGATGAAGAGCCAGCAGGGTCGAGATCACAACTATCTCTCGCGGCCACCGAGGAAATAGGCTACCAGGCGCAGAACCCAAGAATGTTATCAGAGTTTCGAGCAGAAATGGCTTTCAGCCCTTGTGTTTGGGGCCTGAGAGACCCCAAGGCACTTTTAATATCTCGGAAAACATTAACATTGAAGTATCTGGTTAACGCTTCGTGACTTTTCCTAATCTAATGAGAACTGGCAAAATTTGAACTTGATAACATCCATCAAACATCCTGCATGAAAAAATTTCCCTCACTGTTTGGGGTCTCAGGAGCGCAGGTATATTTCACATAATTTGAAATATTTCCCGAAAATCTTTTTTATTTTTTTCCCTGAAAAGTGTTTGGTTTAATAATATCAAACAATATGCTTTAAAAAAAAAGCATAATTTTTTTTTTTAATTTTTTAAAAAAAGCTTTAAATTTATTGGGCTTTAAATAGGTCAGAGGAACTTATTGAAAGAGTTTATGTATTATTTGTATATATTATCTTCAACATTTTCAACCCCACTCTATAATTTTTTTATCAAATAATGTATTATATATTATGTATGTTTTTGTGTTTTGTCATATTTCAGTTTTTAAAAATACGTCTATATTGTTTTATTCATTTTTATTTATTTTAGGTTTTTAATTTGAGCTATTTTAGTACCTCAAGTTAAACGAGAATGAGAAATGTTGAAAACAATTTTATTTTGTTTCAAGTAACAGAAATGTTTTTTATGGTTTTCATTTTACTTTAGTTAATACATATATAGGTTGAATTCAGGTAAAGGTAACTTTTTCGCATTGATATGACTGGATGTCCCAGTTAACCTGAATTAATGTAATTTGTGTTATTTTATTGATTTAAAATGTAGAAGTATCAACAGAACACGAGGGTTTAATATTTAGATGTTTTTCTTTAAACCTATAGTATTTGTGAAAGTAAAGATAAGAAAAGCTTGAATTGCTGAATAAAATTCATGCAGTATTACACAAGTGGTAATACCACCAATTTTGGTTTATCATTCATTTTCCTCAATATATGCCCGTACCACCATGTTTACATGGAAAAATTGAAATATTTTCATTTTTGCAGTGTTTGTAATGGCAGGACTGAGGCGCATTGCCATCTGGTTTAGTGGTGAATAAAAGGCGAGTGTAAGTGGGGTAAATGTGCTGGAGGGTGAAGGATGCCTCAGGCAGAGGCAGCAATCTGTGCTGTCCGACCAGAGAGTCTGTGAGTGAGGGGAGAGCCGGGGGGGCTTAACCCCCCCGCCCCCACCCTCGCCCTGTCCTGGCTAAAGACGGGTCAGATGGGCAGATTGCTCCGTGTGTTGGTCTTGGTTCATGCTCAAATGCTAAATGACATGTGCTTTGAAACATACAATATTTAATCATCATGTGGTATTGAATTTCTTCTGTCATTTTCTGATATTATTAGTTCATCTTGTCTTTCCTAGTGGAAAATTCAAATCTAAAAATACATTCATAGTGATGGAGTAGCAATGGAAAATAACTCAGTAGTCAATTTTTGTTTGTTTATTTGTTTCTATTCTTTCACTTAGTGGTTTGTTCACTTGGCTATTCCTTTTTGTGCATTTGTTTGTTTATTTGTATGGCCATTTGTTTGCCCACTTGATGGTTTGATTGTTTGCTCATCCATTTGCTCACTTAGTGGTTTGTTTGCTCATTTGTTCACTCACTTGATAGTTTCTTTGTTCGCTCATTCGTCGCTCACTTGTTGGTTTGTTTGCTCATCCATTTGCTCACTTAGTGGTTTGTTTGCTCATTCATTCATCCCTTGATAGTTTGTTTGCTCATTCGTTCATCCCTTGCCAGTTTGTTTGCTCATTCATTCATCCCTTGATAGTTTGTTTGCTCATTCGTTCACTCACTTGGTGGTTTGTTTGTTTGCTCATCCATTGGCTCATTTAGTGGTTTGTTTGCTCATTTGTTCACTCACTTGTTGGTTTGTTTGCTCATCCATTTGCTCACTTGGTGGTTTGTTTGCTCATTCGTTCATCCCTTGACAGTTTGTTTGCTCATTCGTTCATCCCTTGACAGTTTGTTTGCTCATTCGTTCATCCCTTGACAGTTTGTTTGCTCATTCGTTCGCTCACTTGGTGGTTTGTTTGTTTGTTCATTGTTCACTTGGTGGTTTGTTTGTTTGCTCGCTCATTCGTTCACTCACTTGGTGGTTTGTTTCTTTGCTCATTCAATCGCTCACTTGATGGTTTGCTTGCTCATTTGTTCACCCACTTGGTGGTTTGTTTGCTCATTCATTCGCTCACTTGGTGGTTTGTTTTTTTGCTCATCACTCACTTGGTGGTTTGTTTCTTTGCTCATTCATTTGCTCACTTGGTGGTTTGTTTGCTCATTCGTTCGCTCACTTGGTGGTTTGTTTCTTTGCTCATCACTCACTTGGTGGTTTGTTTCTTTGCTCATCACTCACTTGGTGGTTTGTTTCTTTGCTCATTCATTCTCTCACTTGGTGGTTTGTTTGCTCATTCGTTCACTCACTTGGTGGTTTGTTTCTTTGCTCATTCATTCTCTCACTTGGTGGTTTGTTTGCTCATTCGTTCACTCACTTGGTGGTTTGTTTGTTTGCTCATTCGTTCACTCACTTGGTGGTTTGTTTGTTTGCTCATTCGTTCGCTCACTTGGTGGTTTGTTTCTTTGCTCATTCATTCGCTCACTTGGTGGTTTGTTTCTTTGCTCATTCATTCGCTCACTTGGTGGTTTGTTTCTTTGCTCATCACTCACTTGGTGGTTTGTTTCTTTGCTCATCACTCACTTGGTGGTTTGTTTCTTTGCTCATTCATTCTCTCACTTGGTGGTTTGTTTGCTCATTCGTTCACTCACTTGGTGGTTTGTTTCTTTGCTCATTCATTCTCTCACTTGGTGGTTTGTTTGCTCATTCGTTCACTCACTTGGTGGTTTGTTTGTTTGCTCATTCGTTCGCTCACTTGGTGGTTTGTTTCTTTGCTCATTCATTCGCTCACTTGGTGGTTTGTTTGCTCATTCGTTCGCTCACTTGGTGGTTTGTTTGTTTGCTCATTCGTTCGCTCACTTGGTGGTTTGTTTGTTTGCTCATTCGTTCGCTCACTTGGTGGTTTGTTTCTTTGCTCATTCATTCGCTCACTTGGTGGTTTGTTTGCTCATTCGTTCGCTCACTTGGTGGTTTGTTTGTTTGCTCATTCGTTCACTCGGTGGTTTGCTCATTTGTTCACTCACTTGGTGGTTTGTTTGTTTGCTCATTTGTTCGCTCGCTTGGTGGTTTATTTGTGTCCTTGTTCGTTCATTTGCACAGTGGGTTGTTTATCAGTCGTTTGTTTGTTTGTGGATTTTTGGTCTGCTTGTTCATTTATTCATTCAATAGCTGGTTAATTTTCCCTGTTTGTTCATTTATTACTTTGTATGTTACTTTGTTTGTTTTATTTGTTCACCCACTTGTTTATCAATTTGCTCAAATGGGTTGTTGTTTTGTTTGCTCATTCATTCATGTTTGTACATTTTTTTTTTTACAGTCATTTGCTGGATGGGTTGTTTGTTTGTTTCTTTCTTTTTTTCTTTCCGAGCATACAATCACTTCCATGTGTTGTTCCCGCAGGAGTTCCAGCTGCTGTATGAGGAGGCTCGGTATTACCAGCTGACGCCCATGGTGAAAGAGCTGGAGCGCTGGAAACAGGACCGGGAGCAGCGGCGGGCGGCTCAGCCCTGCGAGTGCCTGGTGGTGCGGGTGACCCCTGACCTGGGCGAGAGGATTGCCATCAGTGGGGACAAGGCCCTCATAGAGGAGATTTTCCCAGAGACAGGGGACGTCATGTGCAATTCAGTCAACGCCGGCTGGAACCAGGACCCAACCCACGTTATTCGCTTTCCACTGAATGGCTACTGCAGGCTCAACTCTGTGCAGGTACAGCATTGTCATCGAGTAACACAAACAGTATTTGATGGTCATCACTGACTAATACACTGTCGTTCAAATGTTGGGGGTCATTAAGATTTTTTTAATGTTTTTGAAAGAAGTCTCTTGCTCAGCATGACTACATTTATTTAATCAAAAAATATGCAAAAACAGTAATAAAATTTTAAAATTTAAAATAACCGTTTTCTAGTTGATTATATTTTAAAATGTAATTTACTCCTGTGATTTTCAGCATCATTACTCCAGTCTTCAGTGTCACATGATCCTTCAGAAATCATTCTAATATGCTGAATATGAACATTTGTGCTGCTTCACATTTTTGTGAAAACTGAGATTTTTTTCAAGATTTTTTGATAAATGGAAAGTTTAAAAGAACAGCATTTATTTGAAATATAAATATTTTGTAACATAATAAATGTCTTTACTGTCATTCATGATGAAGTTAACGGATCCTTGCTGAATAAATATATTAGTTCTTTCAAATAAACAAAAAAATCTTAATGACCCAAACTTTTAAACGGCAATGTATACTTACACTAAGAAATTAAAAAATTACAATTATAAGAATCTGTCACAATAAAGCGTGTAAGTAAAATATCCAAACACAATATGGTAATGAAGATTTGGGAGGAAGATGTGATTGAGACATTATTTTCATGACAATGAAAAAAATCTAAATTAAAATATTTTTTCATTACAACGCACAAGTTGGAAATACTGGTTTGAACCTGGACTGCAACATCACAATCTCCAAAAATGTTCAAAAAGCTCAAAAAAAAAAAAAAAAAAAAGAATGATTACATTTAAATATTGAAATTACATATTTTTAAATTAAATAATACTGTCAATCACTTCTTATGCCATATTAATGAGTCTATTATAAAGCATTTGCTGAAGTTTAAAGTTTTGACTTGCACTTTGGTTGAATGCTGGAATATTGAGCGTGCCGATGTGTCTCGGAGGCAGCTTGACTGCTGCCTGCCAACCAGAAAAGATGTGAGAGGGTGCAAGATGTAGTAAGCAGGTGTGGATGAAGGTGTGGCTCCACAGCTGTAGAGGTGCAGTTATGCCCCATGTCATTTTCTCACATACTCCACGATTTGGCTGTTAAATCAGGCGCTAAATCAGACACACATCCCGGCGTACACACAGACACATCCACATACATACATTTTATAATGTCCGGTACCATGAATCCTGCAGGCGATGCTAATATGGGGAATATGTAGTCATGAAACCAAGAAGAGAAGAGAGGGAAATGATATGCATAATTTATTTTTAACTCGTCCTTAAGACAAATCTCTGCGCTTGAAAAAGTGCTCCAACATTTCTGTGCCTGAAGCGTTTTAAACACACATGCTACATTTTTAATACTGTACTTTGGTTTCTTTGAACAACCTAAACTGGTTTACGCTACTTTTTTACACACGCCTAATTGACTTACTGTATAACTAATTAGTGTGTCTGATAACACTTATTCTTTTGCGCACTTAACTGATTGAATCATGCGGGTGATTTTTTTTTTAAGTGCGTCTGTCGTCATACATCTCAGGTGTTCACGAAAACCCACCTATGAAATATGAGAAGATAGATAAGAGAGGAATGACAGAGGATGAGAGATATGGAAAAAGACAGAGTGAGAGAGCCAGTTTGTTGCCAAGAAATTGTAGCCGTTTACTGTAAGAAAGTTAGTAAGTGATGCAACCATCAGCGCAGTGAGTGTAATGTCAAAATCATAAGCCTTCAGATATCGATGCCTGAATACTTGAGAGGCTTGTGACACTCTATATATGTTCATTCCGTCTTTAGTAAGATCTCTAGATATGGATGTATTTTATTTTAAATACAAAGGTACATTTCATAAAGATACATTTCAACCAGTTTTCACTCTGTGGAATACAAAAGAAGATGATACTGTTTTTGATCATACAATGAGAGTCAATGGGGTCCAAAAAAACATTGAACTGATGATCAGCAAACACTGAGGCATTTATCAAAATCATCTTTTCTTCATAAGGGTGAAGGAAATCATGATACAAATTTAATTTTTCGGCGGACTATCCCTTTAAGACAAATTTTAGAAATCCACTGCGAAAAGTCTGAAAATCGCACAAAAAGAAGGAACTTCAAAGTCGAACGCTTTGTGTATTAAAACTCGCTTCTGTAACACTGATGCAACCGAAACCTTACACGAGCCTTAATGTCGATATATGTTCTTGAAAAGATGCTTCAAAATGCAATCTTTCTTTGTGCACGGTAGGCCCTTGAATCATCTGCTGATGTCTTTCATACCTCATCTGTGCATAAGAAGTGTTCATTTCCTCTACAAGTTTCTCCGCAGCCTCAACTTCCAAAGTGAGGATAAGGGTGGACATTTTTTCTCAGGCCCTGTGCAGTTCAACTGATTCCTTCGTCTTCTCTCTCTTTTTTTTTTTTTGCGGAGGGACTTTTATCTGGCTCTGTAGCCCCGAGCCAGAACTTTCATTTTCATGTGAAGCACACTTGAAAGAAGTGCAGGAGTAAGTGAATACTCAAGGCTGCATGTATTGAATTTCAAAAAAATCTACAAGCACTCCAACAGATAAAACATTTCGTTGGCTTTTTGCGGTGGCGGGAATGACAGCGACAGCGGTCGCCCAGAGACGGCTCTCAGTGAGGGATCTCTGACAGTAGCCGAGATTGTGTGTATTGGGTTTGTAATGAAAGAGCCGGGTGGCTTCAGTGTGGGCTGTCAGTGGGGGAGCCTATTCTCATTTGACTCCGCATCAAACCCCTGTAAACAGCCCAGGGGATGTCTGCTCGCTCCTTCTCATCCCGGGTGGATGGTCTGGAGTGAGAAACGTCTGAGGGTAATGCAAGCGTGAAGTTGTTGATAGCACTGTTACTGAGATTGCACATTTTAAATGTGTCTTGATGCAACTATGTGAAGTGCTGATAGAGTGGCATAAATAGGAGTTTACTTCCAAAAAACTCGTATTGAGTTTCTCATATTCAACGGAGAACTTGAACTCTAAACACAGACAAAAATTTCTGTAGTTTCTCTTAGGTCCTAGAGAGACTGTTTCAGGTGTTGTTTCAATGCAATTATCAGAAGAGTAGCAATGAATGGGCGTTTATTTTAGGGAAATGTCATCTTAAAATCTCTAAAAGAAAAGCTCCCATGGTTTCTCTTAGGTCCTGGAGAAATGGTGCCAGAAAGGGTTACCATCTTGATGCAATTATGTGAAGCATAAATTGTTTACTCCAAAAACTCATACTGAGTTTCTCAAATTGAACAAAGAATCTCTCAAGATACTAACAGTGAAGCTCCAGAAAGTTTCAACATGGCATTTGTCTTGATGCAACTATATGAAGCACTGACAGATATATAACAGCATAAATGCTTTGAAAAAAATAATAAAAATCATCTCAGAATACTGATAATTCTCCCTGGTTTCTTCCAGGTCCTGTAGAGACTGTTGCAGATGGGTTCAGTCTGGTGCCGTCTTGATGCATTCATGCAAAGTGCTGATAGCACTGCATAAACAGGAGATTACTTCATTTAATTTATGGAAAACATCTCAAAATACTAAAAACTCCAACTGGTTTCTCTTAGTTCCTGGAGCAACAGTTCCAAAAAGTTTCACCATGGAATTTGTCTGGATGCAACTTTAAAACTCTGATAGAGTGGCATAAATCGTACTTGAGCTGAAAATACTGAGAAAAATTTCCCTGGTTTCTCTTAGGTCCTAGAGACACTGTTGCAAAAGGTTTCGTCTTGATGCAGTTAAGTAAAGTGGAAAGCCTCATCTCAAAGTACTAAAAAACACCCCTGGTTTCATCTAGGTCCTGGAGAGACTGTTGCAAATGGGTTCAGTCTGGCGCCGTCTTGATCCATTTATGTGAAGTGCTTATACTATTCCATAAACAGGAGTTTAGTTCATTTATTTTATGGGAAACTTCCTCTCAAAATACTACTAAACACCACTGGTTTAGTTTTTCTAAAAGGGTTCAGCGTTGCATCTGTCTTGATTCAACTATATGATTTGTTTATAGAGGAGCATACATTGTCCCTGGTTTCTCCTTGGTCCTGTAGGGTTCGGTATGGTGGTGTCTTGTCGCAATTACGTGTAGTACTGATACCGAGGTTCTCATATTGTGTGGAAAACCTCTCAAAATACTAAAAATGTCCCTGGTTTCTTCTAGGTTCTGGAGAGACTGTTCCAGAAAGGCTTCAGCATGGTGGCGTCGTGTGGCGGGGGTGTGGACTCCTCCCAATTCAGCGAATACATCCTGAGTCGGGAAGACAGACGGTGTCAGACCAGCCACACGCCCATCAGGATAAAACAGGAGCCTCTGGACTAGCCGGCTCTTGTGCCAACCACGAACACCTCAGTCTGCTTTCGAAAGAAAAAAAATGCCAGCGGACAAATAGAAGACTTAATTTGCAAGAAGAGTTTGCTTCAACTCTTCAGACTCCAAGAGGACTAAAATCTTAGTAAATGTATTTCATCAACGACCCCAAATCTGCCCCAAAAAATGCTTTACAAACCCCAGCGAATCACAGGATGGCTTTTCAGCTGCTGACCTCCAGTTGAACTTTTTAGCCATTTCTTTGGCTCGAGTCATGAAAATGCATTCATTGATCTATATTTCCACAGTACAGATCCATATAAGTTCACCGTTGTGTGTATAAAAGAGCGAAAAGAGGAACTCTACAAGGAAGTTGCGTTCATGGCGAGCGCACCTTCCAGCTAGAACACTTTCAAATGATGCAGCAGTCTGATCTCCAAGCTCCCGGGCGAAATTAACCACAAAATACAAAGTCTGTCCTCTGATCCATTTTTAATCTAGATATCTAATGTTCTCATTTTCCAGTCTCATCTATGTAAATCAGTTCTTTTATGACCTACAGGTTTATTGCTGTTGTCTCGCTACATGAAGGATATGAAAGCAGTTCTCAGAAGTCATTTGGTCGTAAGTGCGATCTGGAGTTGGCCGCATAGATGCTTTGACTTGAGGCTACGTGGCGGCTAAAGCGGACGGTCTGGTAATGCATTCAGTGCTGGGCAGAGAGGCTTTTTGTTTGAGCATGTCTAAAGGGAAACCTGGACTCATGTGGGAGAGCTTTTCTGATGGCATCGCTAAATCCTGCACTTTTTTTTTTTTTTTTTTCTTCTCGGGTGCCCGCTTTCTTTTTTCAAAACTAGTCGCTTCGGAACATTCATTATACATAATTTCTTTGAGTAAACAGATAAAAAGTAAAGATCTTTTGTAGATACAGTGTCTAAAACAACATGTTTGAAGAAGGGACCTTTGGAAAAATGAGATTAGTCAGATTGTTAATGAATACAGCACTTTCAGGGGGCGATGCTCGGACCGTTGGAGAAGAGGGGAATTACTGTGCCCCTTAAGGCCTGGAGACGGAGGGGCTGTGGGTCAGCCTTCTCTCCAGGAGTTAAGGTCACTTTCCCACAATCTCTTTTACTCACTCTCCCTTAGCAAAACAGCGCAATCAGAGCCACTCGGAGAAAGACTGAGGGAGAATAAACTTGAAAGGTTAACTTGGTGGCTGGTAAACAGACTGAATTGCATAATGTGTTGTAAAAAGGTACATTTAATAAGAGTTCTCTGCCTTGCAATTTCAAAAGGATGGGTCACTGAAATGTGTTATTATGCTAAGTGTTGTCTTAACTGGCCAGCGTTTCTTTTCAGATTTTCTTGATTTGTTGTACATAAAGGCTCACGGACGCTTCGCAGGTCCCCCTGAATGCAACTTATCATCTCGCTGCTGCACAACTGCCGTTTGGTTTTCGATTTCAAGGACTAGAACATTAAAAAGATGATTATCGGAGAAGCCGCGTCGGACGTTACATAAATCTTAATTTAAATACTGCTCTAATGGATGTTGTGTCAAGATGTATATTGCAGTATGGTCCAAATGTATATTATTTAAATAAAACATTTTTTTGTAATGGATTATTATTGATATGAATCATAGTGGTATGTCAGGCATGTGTTTATTTGAATTGTCACATTCTTTTTGTAATCGGTGTTGATAAACTTTTAATAAATTGATGGAGTTCTTTCCCTATTTTAAACCACTGGCAGCATGCATGTGAATATGTCGGACAAACTTGTGATACAAATGACAGTGAACATATTTAAAGTGAACAGCATGAACATAATCAGGGTTAATCTAAAACCTCACTATGAAATGGAAGATCTTTTCTTAGGTATTGTGATGTACATTTGAGTGAAACATTATCAGAAAAGAAAAAAATGTATTGCGGGGACTTGGTTTTGTCAGTTAGTTGTTGATTGGATGTAGGCAGAGCTGAATGTTAACTTGCAGTGTAATGTAAGAAAGTGGTGGAGTTTCAACAGACTAAATGATTGGAGAAGTATGGCACATATCAGCAGAGAGAAGTCTGTTGTTAAAAGGGATAGTTCACCCAAAAATAAAAATTCTGTCATTATTTATTCACCCTCATGTCATTCCAAACCTGTAAGACCTTTGTTCCTCTTCGGAACACAAATTAAAATGCAACTGACACGTTCAAGGCCCAGAAAGATAGCAAGGACATCGTTAAAATAGTCCATGTGACATCATTGTTCAACCATAATTTTATGAAGCTACGAGAATACTTTTTGCATGCAAAGAAAACTGTCATGAACGAGCGTCGAATGGAAGAGAAGAAATTGTTAAATAAAGTTATTATTTTCTTTGCACGCGAAAAGTATTCTCGTAGCTTCATAAATTATGGTTGAACCACTAAATGTCACATAGACTATTTTAACAATGTCCTTACTACCTCTCTGGGGCTTAAACGTAATAGTTGCGCTGCTGTCTATGCAGGGTCAGAAGCTCTCAGATTTCATCAAAACTTTGTCAATTTGTGTTCTGAAAATGAATGACAGATTTTCATTTTTGGGTGAACCATCCCTTTAAACATAAGATTGACATTTTGATTAAAAATGACAAATTCTTGAATGACAAGGATGAATACTTCACAATAATAGCCCACAATAAGGGCAGGACTTGACGTTTTTAATCAGAAATTGACTGAATCATGAAAAGTGGGCAGTAAATACCAGAATAGAGCCTCACCTGATTGAGTTTTCATTCAGCTGTGAACAGGAAAAAATGTCCAAGAAATCAGGCCACATTTATTCGATGCATTACTTGCTGGTTCTGTTGACAGCATTTAATACTGCATTAACTTTAAGCAAAGTTTTAGCAAATAAAGAAATATTACAATTAAAATCAACCGCCTATGTGGCCTAATTAATGTCAACCAAAAAAAAAAAAATAATAAATTGAGGAAAGATTGAGATTTTTTTTTTTTTTGGGAATCAATTTTGATTCCATGTTTGACATATATTAATGTAAAACAACATTAAAGAAGGTCTTAGCAGAAGTATAATTAGCAACTTTATTCTTTTACAAAAGTACAAATTTAATAGAGATGAGCACTTTTTTCCAAACCATCCAAACATTCAAAAATTGTTAAATTTAGCAAAAATAGAAATTCTAATAGATATGTTTTTTAGACAAAAGACAATCCCTTGATCAACAATACTGTTTGTCCAAACGCCAGCACAAACAATACGAATTAAAACCAATCTGAGAGATGGAAAAAGATTTTGCCTCAGATCTCAAAGGAATCATTGCACACGACATGAACGCTGACCGTCTCCAAACAAACAGTTGTACAACGCCAAAATATAAATGTCAAACACGTCATTTCCTCTCCTACTGCATGTCATAAAGGGCAGTATACAAATATTCAGTACTTGAGACATAAAATAATGCCCGATGTCAGATACCAACTTGAATTTCAAACACAAAAGTACATGATCCAAAATGTGACATTACTATTTTAAAAATCATTACTGCAGTCTGTCAAAGCCACCTCATTTTGAACGTATTTTAAAAAATGGTCAAATTAATAATACGGACAACCTGCCATTTTTCCACAAATAAGTTACGAGAGATCCTGCTCTAGAATCGTTGGTGAAGCGATGCATATTAGTATTAGCATATTAGATAATTTCATGCCGTGGATTTGATTAAAAACAATGGTGCCCCAGGAGGGCCACGTAAGGCACCATTTCACAGTATACTTAACACAGACACTAGTGAAACCGTACACACCTATAACCCCACACTGAGTGTGCGAGACAAAACTGTCACTGAATTTCAAAAGACCATCCAATAGGATGAAAGACAGTCAGTGTTTTACAACACAGAGTTTCTTCATTTTGCATAAATCAGTAACATAAAAAACAAAAACAAAAACAAAAACATCCACACTGATCCTCAGAGACTTAAAGATGCGCTACTTATAAGTTACTAAAAATACTCCCGACTCGTTAGACCTCTAAAACCAAGAACTCTGCATTCACATTTCCAGTGTCTCTATTGCAAATGAGGCTTTCGGTTAAAAACAAGTCCAGGTGCTATTTATATAAAACAAATCTCAATCTCTATCCTGAAACGTAAAACCAGTCAAAGTTCAAGTTAATGAATAAAAAGATCAACATTGCTCAAAACGATGGCTCATTAATCCAAAACAAAGGGGAAATAAAACCGTAAAAGGGTTACCCAAACGGGAAAAATCACATGGTGTCCACAGCCACCGCTGCCGCCGGTTTTTCCAGAACCTTCTCATCTCCAGAATGCCTACGTTTGGAAGATTTACAGCAACGCGCTCGTACTGACACAAAGAGTTCATGCCACAGGTGAGTCTGAAGGCACAGACCGGAGATGAATGCAGAGAAGGAGAGGAAGACTTGAACATATTACAGAGAGTCAAGCAGGTGGAGTACCATTAGCGTGGATGATCTCATCCATCTCACTGGATCAGTGCTACTTCAGAAGGGCCTTGTAGAGCAGCATGGACCTGGCTGTGGTTCGCTCCTGCTCCAAGCAGAAGATCAAGTCCCTGAGGTTGACCCGGGTGATGCGCTGACGGGTCTGCCGGACTGAGGATGTGGAGGATGAGGTAGAGCCGGTCGCTGATCCAGAGGAGCCCGCAGGAAACTGAAAGGGAATAAGGACAGAATTCATTAGGCCATTGTCATTGTTCGATCATTTTTGACATGACAGGTTGATAAAACGTTTGCCAAGGCTGTGATTGATGATAAACGGTTGCTACATTTAGTAAGCTGTCAGATCACTTTTATATTATACTTTATTTTATATTTGTAATATGATTTTATATTTTATTTAACCATAAACAGCCTACAGTTAGACAAACACGCTGAATTATTTGGGGAAAAAAACCCTTAATATTAATAAACATAACTAATTTTTAAATGTCATGGCTTATAGCATTAAATGATCTTTTTTTTTTTTAAATCAATTTATTTTTTAATTCTCAGATAAAATAAATAATATTAGTTTATAATAAAACATAAATACATAAACTTTTTTTATTCTCTAAGATTGGATTAAAAGATTGTTTTGTGTTAAAATAAAGAAGTAAAAAGAAACCTAAAAAAAAGAAAATCGAATATATATTTTTTTATCATTACTCTCAAAGATTGGATTAGGTCTCACTATTTTGTGTTTGTGTTTAACTTAAAACAGTAAAAAGAAGAAAAAAAAAAAAAAACTATTTTCAAAGACTGTATTAGGCCAGACTATTTTATTCAGTTTAAAACAGTAGAAAATTATGAAAGCCAGTTTTTCCGCCACTTAATAAAAAATTTTAAAAAAGGTAATTGCGACTTATTTCACAATTTGGACTTTTTTCTCGCAATTGCGAGTTTATAGCTTGCCATTCTGACTTTATAACTCACAACTGCGAGTTATTAAGACAGAATTGTGAGATATAAACTTGCAATTCTGAGAAAATATCAATCTTTTTTTCCACCACAGAACTGGACTTTATAACTCGCAAATGCGAGTCTATATCCCACAATTTTGACTTGATATCTTGCAATTCTGGCTTTATAACTCACAACTGCAAGTTTATATCATGCAATTCTGAGAAAAAAAATTCTCAGTATTTCAAGTTTAAATCTCGCAGTTTATATTGCGATTGTGAGGAAAAAAAAGTCAGAATTGCAAGTTTGTATAATACAATTGAGAAAAAAAAGTCAGAAATGCGAGTTTGTAAGCTAAAAAGTAAGAAAAAATAAAAATAAAAATATCTTTAATTCTAAAAGATTCAATTAGGTGTTTTGTGTTAAATTTAAAATTGTAACAATTTTTTGGTTTGTTTTAATTACTCTAATTATTCTTCTCAAACTTTGGATTAGGATTATGTAAAATTTATCAAATATGAATTTAAAATAGTAAAAAGTAAAAAAAAAAAAAAAAAAAAAAAAAGACAAAAATGATTAGTTCACATTGTTTTAGCTTTATTTCAAATAGTCAAAAATTCTAATCACCCAAAATGAAAGCAGCAAAGAACTGAGAAGTCTTTGTGCTGCTTAAATCTGAGACAAACCAGCCCAGCCTTGCTTTGATTCCATAATGTGAGCATTTTTGCAATAAAGACCGCAGTCGTCAAAGATCCTCTGGTTTTGTGCTTTTGTGTGTTTGTTAGCACACCTGCACAACATGTGATCATCTGTTCTCAGCTGGAGGCTAGAGAACCACACCTCACGCCCCGGGCAGCAGACTTTTGATCTCAACTACAGTATCTCAAAGCACTTCATCCTCAGACTCCACTCCTCAAATGAGAGTGCGAAAGAATGAGATCAAACCGAAAGTCTTATGAAAGACCATTAAAATAAAATCTTTGCTTAGTCAAGACAATGAAACGGAGGGCTCGCGACCAGACGTCGCCACATTAAGATTTACACAGTACACCTCGAGGGAAAAGATCTTCCATCTAATTTCCAGGAGGAGGGAGGAAGATGGCATTTGTATTGTATTCATCAGCCGTACAGGGGGTCTATAGCGTGACATCAGTCGGCTGGAATGAGGTTAGGGTCTCCAGCCTTCACTGAATACTAAGTATACCTGAGAAGGTGTAAGACAGCCTCTGGGCACAAAACACACCACACCCTACAGAAACAACCTGCAGCTTTGTGGGATCTAGATCACCCTCATACATGCTCTTACACACCCTGAATGATTCCGACTCTCACACACACCCAGGACTGGCAAAGCTCACGACATGTTTACGCGGGCAGGTCGGTGCGCCGTCTTGTACATTGTTAATGTTAGGCCATTATTTGAAAATTGTCAGGAGCACTTTAAGGGAAGAATGAAATGCAAAACTGAAATCAGAGATTAATGCCAAAATTTTCACTCCTAGCCACACCCAGAAGAGACCGTTCCAGGAAGTTTAGTACAAGTGATCAAGTGATAGTAAGCCTCTGGTTACATATTGCACACACTTAAATAAACCTGAAATCAATGCCGAGCACTGGATGCCGTATGAGTGTGCGGAGACAAAAACATAAGCTAGTGATTTCACATCCAATGCAATGCCACGCAATAGTCAACAAACACCAAATCAACAAACACTTCTTAAAAACAGACCCTCTGCATTTAGCGATTTCAAAAAAATGGGTCAATGACATGATGCTCATATTCTGGATATCACAAGTTCTGCAAAATGTAACTAATATATGCAATGACTTGAATACACCTCTTCTATAAATGATATTTTTCCATTCTTAATTTAAACTCATTTTATATTTTTTTGGGCGTGCATAAATTAAAAAATGTCAGGGTGGTAAAAGCGACTAGTCATGTAATGCAACCAACCAATGTCATTATTGTTAACTAAAACTATTAAAAATAAACAACATAAAAATAAGATAAAAGTTGCCAAGGAAACATCTAATTTTTAAGAACTAGAATTACTAAAATTGAAATAAAATAAAGCTAAATATATGAACAAAAACTAAGGAAAAAAGCAAATAAAATTACAAAAAACTAAAATAAACAAAGCTAATATCAGATAATTTGATGTTTTTATGACAAGGCAAGTTTAAGTCAGGTTGTAAAATGTTGTGATGTAACACACCAAAAACCTTAATAATTCATAACATTGTATAACTATGTGTACATTCACATGCACTTTTCACATGACGGTTACACCACATGACATTTGAGTCATTAAATTGAAACTATAATGTATACAGAGTACATTTCTAAGAACTTGCAACCTGCTTTAAAAAAGCACTTTTTTTAAAGTGTTTTTTTATTTAATGATTTTTTTATTGTGGACACTTTTTTTTATCATTGATTCATAATAAAACTAAATGCAAAACAGACATTATCAGTAAAATAATTTATTTTTTAAATAAAAATCCAATATGTAATCACCTAAACTCTAGTCTTTAGTAAGAGACAGTTGTACTTGCTCAACTCGACATTGCAGTAGAGGAAGACAGCGTTTCACAGTTAGCATGTGTGGGTGAACACGCTCAGGGCATTTTGCCACTATCCTAGTGGTGCGTTAAGAGATGGAGCTTGTTAAGCCTGCATAAATGTGTAAAGATATGGATGAATATATTACAGATGTGAGCATTAACGTGCCCCAGGCGCTGAGAGAAATGTATTTTTTTTTAAACCACATTAGCTGTGGAGTGGAATGTGTAGGGTGCACAAGCTATCTTTTCGAGTGTCATTAGGGTTAAAGTGTGTTGTAAACCCTTGAGTTGTGTTTGTGCACGTTTGCTGTGTGTAGGACAGCAAACACCTCCAGAGGAACTGACTCCAAACCCTGAAGAGATGAGGCAGCTTACACTTGTAGATTTCTGAAAGCCATGAATTGAGCAGAAAGGCATGAAACGTAGCCTTCAAACAGACGTAAAGGTCTTAAAATCTTCAAAACAAGCACAAGCATCGTCGCTCCAAAGCTACACCAGAATTGAGAAGCCCTTCAACTCAAAGTGACCAAACCACCACAGAGAAAACCCTCTCCAGACAAAATGGAGAGGGGGAAAAAAACCTTATTACTCCACCTTATTCCTCCAAACGACTGTGAGCACTTCTGGCCTCTAAAGGTTAGAGAGTGCCTGAGGGTGCTGTGTGTCTCCAGCATTTGGGGAAATGACTCGCCTTGCCTCTGCACGAACACAGCCCAGTCTCTGCAGAACTGCCGCCCGGGGCTACGCAACCCTGCTCTACTTCACTTTAACCCTATACTAGCCAGCTTTTTGATGGCGGCCTTTTACTTTGATCCAGGACCATCTAACCTTGTGCAATTATACAAATATGAGAGACATGGCTGGGTTTCAAAACAGGCCGCTTCAACCACAATGTCTTCATGGTTTCTCAGAGAAGATCCAGAGCTGTGGTCGCATACACTGTTAAAAATAAAATTCTTTACTGGCATTGATGGTTCCATGAAGAACCTTTAACATCTATGGAACCTAGTTTAGAGTGAATAAAGTTCTTTAGATAATTAAAATGTTCTTTACACAAAGAAAGAAATGGTTCTTTTAACAATTATTTACTTGAAGATTCTTTGGGGAACCCAAAATAGTTCTTCTATGCTATTGCTGCAAAAAGTGTAAGATGATAAAACATGTAAATCTTGAGACACACTGCACGATTTTCAGCAATCCCAGACATACAGTGACAGACGGCCATTGTCACGATCCTGCGACCAGAAATAGCCTACGATAATTTTCTGACAGTGTCAGAAATTCAGCATGATCATCGCACAGTGTGCTTGCTGCTATGACCCACGTTTACTTGACCTGCCAATAAAAATGGGACATGAAATCAACGCAACATGGCGCAAAAACATAAAACTGCTTACCTCAAGCTCTACTTTTTTCAGCACACATAAAAAATACAACTGCCAAATTGTGATTCATTATGCTCTTTTTGTTTACCACTAGTGCATGCTTATGACGTTTTATTCTTCTATAGTAATGTAACGCAGCGTACAAAACGATAGGTGCCATTATCGTACAGTCAACATGCATGTCGTACCTGAGTTTATTAGATCCATGTCGCACAGTGTGATTGGCAATGATCTTATAGGATTGCTAAAATCGCAGAATGCTTAAGAGTATAAGACTGTAGTCATTTTTCCAGCCCATTTACAACACAATCCCAGTTTGTGGTTCGGTATGTATTAACCATGGATTAAATCTGTAAACTAGTTGACACTACACATAATTAAAAAGTCTTGCTTTGGGGAAGGGGATTTTCTAATTAGAGAAATAGTGGCAAAGCTGCAGTTCCTTTGCCTCTAGTAAAGTTGAGGAGCTGAGGAGCTGAGGGGCAGAGCTGGGATAAAATCCAGGCCTGCGGCCCCAACCAAAACACAAGCATGTGAGGCTTTGTGGTGTTCCATCATTACCTCACCACATAATTAACTACAGACACAACAAAATGTAGCATAATATATGCATGCTAGTCCAACTGATGAAGATACTACCACAAACCCTTAATCAACCCTGAACCCAAAACGCCAACAAATACTTTTCAGGTGGGTTATTTTTCAGTAAAGGAATCAAATTGATAGCTTCAACCACTGATGAATGTTTATAGTACCCTAGATACAGCACATGTTCTAATCAATGGACCAGGCATCTATCAATTTCATTTATCAACGCAAGAAGTTCTCAAACCTGCTATAATCATTGCTAATAACCATAAAATATATAATGAACACCAATTCAGAATAAATCAGTCTCAGAAACCACTGAGAAAATCTCAAACGCAACGCAAAAGTGCGGCATGTGTGCCAAACACTCGGGTCAGAGGATGTCAGAAGATGCCACATAGTGTGATTCATCTGGGCTGTGGGAGTTGACATCTCCTCCAGACCTCTACAACTCTGTTTTTTTTTTTCAGGATGAAGCATAATTTAAGTGTCTAATTTGACAACCTGGCAACATAAGTCTGTCGAATTTGTGTGGTAAATATCCACGCTGCAGAATCACAACTATTCTGCACACGTTTTAGAAACAGCATATCCCTTTCTTGCCCTCTTTCACTCTCTCAGCACAAAGAACCGGGATGCTTCAGGCAGCACTTGCGGGAGAACCAACATTCTGCCTACATCTGCCTGCAATTCAAACAGCTCTCCCACATTGTGTTGCCTGTATAAAAAAACAGCACTTGTCAACAGCTTACATGGCTACAAGGTACACGTTAAGCTCGAGGGCGATGCTATACAAACACACGAAGTAGTTCAACAAAGATTGTACCACAATGGTCTTTAAAACACTCTCTTAGTACAAAAAATGTTCCATTAAAGTGGACGAGATGGTGAATGTCTGCAGATTTTGTGTCTTGTATAACTCTCAAAATAAGCTGATATGACATTTTGTTTATCAACGGAATGGAATTAATATACATAACGTTGCCGTTACATTACGAAAAGCTAAATGCTTGCCTACTGTGTTTCAATCCAGAATAAACAGCAATAGTATGAGTTGTAATGGTAGCTGA
Source organism: Spinibarbus caldwelli (assembly GCA_039654775.1). NCBI lineage: Eukaryota > Metazoa > Chordata > Actinopteri > Cypriniformes > Cyprinidae > Spinibarbus > Spinibarbus caldwelli. The sequence continues at coordinate 13,146,206 of CM077265.1, read as the reverse complement.
ACAGCTTGAGGGAATCAGGAGGGTAAGTCGAGATGGTGCCAATACCCCTCTGGCTTCTACATACACAGAGGGTCATTGCGGTAATATGAAACAGATTATTTACACAACCTACTAGAGATCTCTGGGAGTGGGGGAAAAAGAAAAACGTAAAAAAAATAAAAAGTAAATGCAGGAAATCCAAGACCACAATGTATATAACCATTGAGCTCCACAGCTGTTTTTACTCTTTAAGCTATCAACAGATCTGCACTCTTTTTCCTTAAATGCAATTTAATACAAATATAAATAGCACATGAAGAAATTTACAACCATAATGTACAAAGAAATTATAATCAACACTCACAATTGTGGGATTTTGGGATTCTGTTTTTGGGATAAAAGTGCGTTATAAATAAAATTTATTATTATAATTATTATTATTGCTACTGTGCTACAGTGCACAACCTTGATGTAAACAACTGTGGAAATTCTGAAAGTAAATGTAAAATACATTTATTATTATTATTATTATTATTAGTATAAAATTATTATTATTAGTATTTTTACTTTTTTTTTTAAATACACAAATATCACATACAATGAAATCACAAACGATAAATAGAACTGAAGAAATCCACAACCACAATGTGTATACCAAATGACGAACCATATGGCAACTGTCAACCTAAAAAATAAAAATAAATAAATATTTAAAAGGAAATGACATGATGTACATAAACTAGAATCACATCCATTGTGTTTTTATTCTTATGATATCAACTAACAAACGCTATTGAATCCTTGGATAAGACAGAGTGCTTTGCAACTGTGTTCTGGGTAATAAACTCCGGCAAGATTTACATTTTAGGTTTAGATGCTAATGCTTAAAACACAGATAGAGATCAGCCTGTGTGACTTATGTGAGGTTGTAACTTGTTCCAACTGATGAAATGGAGTGCGAATAAACTAAATGCAAGGAAGGACACAGAGAAACGAGAAGGAAAGCGATAGAGAGAGAGAGAGAACGAGAGAGAGAGAGAGAAAGTAGAGAAGTGGTAGAGTACGACTTGAATTTAATATTTCATGATTGCCTGAAGGATTTTTCACAGATCAATGTGACTCTGTACCCAAGCCAGTGTCAGCCAGAGAGCGTCAGGAGAAAGCAAAAGAGCGCGAGAGAGAGAAAGAGAAAACAGTTGAAAGTATGAGATATATAGAGTAAAAGACAAAGAAAAGAGTTAAAGAAGGACAAGCATAAAAATTGAACGCAAAAAAACGAGAGCAAGAAAGTGACAGTGAAAGAAATATTTGGCTCATCGGTTCAGGAGACTGTTAGTCTTCTAAACACCAGTGTGTGTTTGCTCCATGAGAGATACACCCTCCACTGCCTCCGTGCCTGTGGGCTTCGCCAGAGGCACACATTACCTCCGTTAATGGGTTTCCATTTGAGCAGCAGAAAGGAAGCCAATAACCTATCCACACTAATGGATTAGTCTACATGTAGGCAACCTCTGCAGCTAATCCTGGACCAACTGTTTCCTTTCTTCACAAAACAAACAGAAGAAACAAAGGATGTCACCATATGTGATAACAAAAGTGAAATTATTGAGGTAGAAACAGCTATATCAGGCCAATGCATCCAAAAGAGCCTCCTTGTTCTGATTGGCGTCACTCAAGCCAACTTTCACAAAACTTGCAGCTGGAGGGAACTTGGTTGAGTTTTGTCCTTCCACGGCCATCATGAACCAATAAACTTACCATTTTAATTAGCAAAGATTAACAAGGGAGGTAATTAATTTCTGAGATGGGCATCTTAAAAGCGCCAAAGGCTTGACTTTGTTGACGGAGCCGAATGCTTTTTCATTGATGTGGGCAAAATAGAGGGGCATCATTATAAGCTAGCGAAAAGCATGCACTTGCATTCTAAAAGAGTCGATGGCTGGAAACGTTTCTTTTTGAGGGCTATTGTGATGTTATTATTGGAACTAAATGTAGAGCACCTTATTCATCTAACCAAACACCCCACAGAATCTTCATTAGATGGAAGAGTGCTACTCTAAGAGCGTCTACACAAACAAGACAATCACTAAAAAAATCGGCACGTCTGAGGCAAGCTGAACATGAACAGGTCATGAAAACTGAAACATATGGTAGGGCTGCCATTCGGTAAGTGCAAAAGGGCAACAAAAGATACTTAAACTGGATCAAGAACAACACACAAACCCCAGAGCAATGGAAAAAAAAGAAATAGGTTCTGATGAGCTGTTTCTTCTCTTCTCTTACATCCAAACAGGTATATAGTTAGATGTTACGTTTGAATCCAAGATAAGGTCAAATGCATTTATAGTCTGCCCAAGTTGCCAAGCTGAGCATCATCGAACCATCACGTGAAGTTCTCAAGCACACAGTAGGAATAGCAAATTCCATTTCCTTCATTCTTCAAGGCACTTTTCCTCATGGAGAATGATGCAATATTCCACTCCTCACACTTCAAGAGTTTTCTAACAGTATTCCAAGAAGAACTGAAAATGTTCTGCAGGCCCTGCTCTTCATTTGATCACAGCTACATACTGCAAGGGATTTTCCATTTTGTTAACTCCCTGTACAAACTACAGTAAGTCCATCGAGTGTTCATTGACTTCAAAGCTTTCTATTATGTGTTGTGGGTCAAAACTGATTGATGATGTGCATAACAAAAGTTAGCATTGCATTTATTTACTGCAATGAAGCATAACAGTAATATTCAGATCTACAAAGAAATATTAAAATGGTTATAAAATCACTATTAATTAAAAAAAAACTATGAGAATATCATTGCAAAATCTGGCTCCAATATTTAAAAAAAACGATAATATCTTCAGTTGGATTTCACCTGAAAGCAACAAGACCGTAAATAGCCCTCTAATTTGAAATCCTGACACTAGGATTTATCTGGGTCGAACAAATAAACCCAATTTGACCTCCCTTAATATATTGGATGAAAAAATGCCTGTCACAGCAGGAGTTGATCAATATAAAATTAAGGAAAACAGAACACATCATCACTCTTACAAAGCCCTAACCACTAACAAAGACCTTCTTCTTCTTGCAATGGTAGCCTGAGGTCAGAAAGAGGCAATTTTTGGCATTACGTTATTCCACGCAACCCCTACAAACTGATAAAAGACTCTTCATGCTCCTTCTTATCATGTCAAAACACATGCAGATAACCCACAGATAGCACACACAAGACTCATCACATCACCGCGCATGAAAAAACACTGGAGCTCCAATCAACCGGCAAAATCCGCCACAGGAAACAAGAGAATCTGTGTGAATTTTATATTAATGATATAACTTTACACAATGGCAGCAAACCACAGAGATAAAGCACTGTGTAGGCCAAGGTGAAGGCGTGTAGGGACTGAAAATGGGAGCCTAATGGGAACCTGAGGAACAGACATCTAAATGAGAAAAGCAATAAGACATTTATTAGATTTATGCTAATAAATTCTGACAAATTACTTAAGCAAATAGAACAAGAGCGCAAAAAAGATTTGAGAACAAACACTTACAGTACATAACTTAAATTTCAGTCTTTTCCCTGACAAAAAAAAAAAAAAAAAAGTGTAAAATTGTATGGCTATGGAGTGGGGGAACTATGACCCAAAACTAAACATCTGAAGCAGTTATGTTCATTTTTGAAAACGTATGTTTTTAATAAGTAACTAGATAAGAACGTTTGGGCTGTGAGTGTGTGCAGTTTACATTGTAGAACAAAATGTAAAAGTATCATCAAGTTATGTTTACCACAGGCTTTATTTTACTCATAAATTGAAAAACCCCATTATAAAACCCCATAGGAAAATCTCGAAGGAACCTGCGGCGAATTACTCTTCCGGGTTCTGACGTCATAGTTCCCCCACTCTATTGTATGGCTTAAGACTACATATAAGTTGAACAGTGCCAGTCCCCAATATGAAAAAGAGCTGTGGCCAAATATGGAAGCAATGATATTAAAATTCTGTAAAAACCAATAAATCAATATTAAAATTCTATAACTATTTTGTCAAAAAAAAAAAAAAAAAAAAAAAAAAAGACTAAAATCTAAAAATCAATTGTTTTAAATACTACAAGTGATATCAGGGATTTTTATTTAATTTAATTTATTTATTTGGATTTGCTGAAGTATTGCAACATACATCTGAGTGAAACGGAGTATAGAAAATTAAAAAAAAAATTAGGGACAGGGACATGGTTCTATCGAATAGTTGTTGAATTGGAGGAGGCTGATCTGAATGAGAGTTAGATGCAGTTGATCATAAGAAAGGGCGGAGTTTAAGCAGACTAAATGACTGGAGAATCTGGCATTGGCCACCAGAGAGAAGTTTCTTCACTAATTTCACCAGAAGATTGAGTAATGACATTTTGATTAAGAATTACGAGGTTTAAAAAACAAAAATAAACAAGATAATTTAAAAAATATACCAGGTAAAACTTCATTTCATGCCAGCTTTTAGGTGCATGTTAGAAGACGGCAAATGTAACCTAAATGTAAAAATGAGAAAAAATTAGCATAAATTCAACAATTTCAATCGATACTATTAATAATTTTTTTTAAAAAGCATCGATCTACTGTGGGTCCCTATCTGCAATTTGTCTTTGTGGTCCAGAAAAAGAATGCCATACAGGTGTAGAAAAACATGAAGGTGAGTAAATGGTGACAGGATGTTAATATTTGGGACAACGGTCCCTTTAACGATGCATACTGAACAACAGCACACTTTCAGTTCAATGACTGGTAATGTTTAAACTCCATGCCACTGCTGCAAATGCTGAGCTTTGGTAGGGCTCATTACTGGCTACACATTTCAATCTGCCTTTGGTATTCCATGTCTGCCCCCACATCCCCCTCCCTTCCCCATTCAGTCTCTGCCCTCTGGCCGATCTGGCAGAGGGGGAGATTTTAATTGTGGCTATAGAACTCTGCACGGTTCTTTGCCTGTGAGCGAGCCCTCACTTCAGTGAGTGAGAGCTTGCTTTAGTGATATTGGGTTCAGTCCATCCCTTCAGGCTGCTTTTAATGGCCCTCTCCTCTCTTTCATAGCCGGGGCTGGGATTGTTTTCCATGTGATGCCTGTTAATTCTGCTGCAGGGAAGGGCAACCGTATATCCATCCTCCTTTTTTGTACGAGAGATACATTTCTTCTTGCTTTCCGTCTCCATTTTTCCTTCTCACAATACTCGCTTTTCTCGACTTGAGCTGAAAGTTAAGGCCAACATGTTACACTTACGGAATGTATGCGGACCGAGAAGGTGCTTGTAGTTTTGTTGGCATGTAGAATCACTATAATTTTACCTATATTAGCATCCACACCAACATACAACAACACTGTTTATTATAAGCATGCGCTTAAAGGGATAGTTTACCTAAAAATGAAAATTACCCCATGATTTACCCGCCCTCAAGCCATCCCAGGTGTATATGACTTTGTTCTATCAGACGAATAGAAGAATAGAAGCTTTATAATGGCAGTGAACGGAGGTAGAGATTTTGAAGCCCAAAAAAGTGCATCCATCCATCCATCATAAAAATTACTCCACATGGCTCCGGAGGGCTAATGAAGGCCTTCCGAAGCAAAGCAATGTGTTTGTGTAAGAAAAATATCCATATTTAAAACTTTATAAACTGGAATCTCTAGCTTCCGCTAACTGTCGTAAGCACGTTCATGAGAGACTGGCGTTTCAGCGTATAATATAGGACGTAGGTGTAGCATAAGCTCCAGTGAAAATATGTTAGTCTTGCGAGAACCAAGTTTTGTTTACAGCACAGGAAAACCATGTGAAGAAGTGAATTGTTTTAACTATACTCTACATTTTATTAGTCTTAAGATGACAATACGACAGTTAGCGGAAGCTACATATTCCAGTTTATAAAGTTTTAAATATGGATATTTTTCATCCTTACAAAAGCATCGCTTCACTTCAGAAGGCCTTTATTAACCCCCCAGAGCTGTGTGGTGTACTTTTATGATGGATGGATGCACTTTTTTGGGCTTCAAAATCTTGACCACCATTCACTGCCATTATAAAGCTTAGAAGAGCCAGGACTTTTTTAATATAACTCTGATTGTGTTTGTTTGAAAGAAGAAAGTTATATACACCTAGATTGGCTTGAGGGTGAGTAAATCATGGGGTCATTTTCATTTCTGGGTGAACTATCCCTTTACGTTGTCGTCTGCCACTTTAAATGCTCTTTTATAAGCAGGATAATTTCTGATTGGCTGTTAATGTTTTTTTAATTAATCAGCTGGAAAAAAACCCTTTTGAAAGTAATTTCAATGATATCGTACCTTTATGCTGTTACCGTTATAGTTGTGGTGTGGACTCTCCTATTCTTTTAAATTTAGAATCCATCCTTGAGGTTTAACAGGCCTTAACGCTCACTTTTCTCAACTCAAGCTAAAACGTAAAAGTCAACATGTTACGGGCCGAGAAGAGTCTCATGGTTCGTTGGCGTCAAGAATCTTCAAGAATTATAATAGTAATAATACAAGTGCACCAGACACAATACAAAAACATCTTCTCTTCCTCTTTTTCCACATGGATTGTTTCTCAATCCGTTGTCGTCTCCATCCCCCTGGCCTCAGGACTGGGATGAACATGTTAATATGGGCTGCCCATGTTAGGACAGCTCAACTCTGAACCCTCATGTGTGATCTGCCCGCAGGCTCAGTCTGGTATGCAGGCCCACAGGAACTCAGCGGCCTTTATTACAGCGTGCCCTACAACTCGCCCTTCAGAAACGTCCTCATCACCGGCCCTTGTGACTAATCTACCCTCGAGCGGTCCTGCAGGGCTACCCTCTGGCCTAAACACTTCATCAACCCAAAGACAGATGGAATAGGAATCAAACAACAAACCGCCTTGAGGGTGTTGAGACCAGACAAAGAGCAAGCAGAAAACGGCACCCTTTCCTCAACCGCTGCAAACAAGAACTTGAGCATTTTATTCCGGTGAAGATCCCCGCAGAATGACACTGCAGGAAGCTTTTATTTAGAAGCGAACGGGGAGCAAGGACGAGGTATTTTGCTGTCAGGACGCGGGGGTGGGGGAAGAATGAGTGGAGCCATTATGACATGGCTGCCTCCCGCTTCGGGCCACGCTGCCCTTCAGGCACATTGCTGTGGAGATGAAATCTCTGACTGGACCCTTCAGTGCAGGCCCAGCCATGGACCCCTGGGCGAGGACCGACCCCTTTAGAAAAGTCATATTCACTTTGCTCCACATCGAGGGGGTATGTGCGTGTTTCTGCGCATGTGTTGGGAGGGGCACCGCCGAGGGCAATGTTGAGTTGGATGTGCAAGACAGAAATGATGGGCTGAAAATGAAGAGAGAAGACGTCTCTTTGCCTACATTCTGGACTTGTGAGATGAAAGCGCTCCTACCTGTGATGCCAAAAATTAATCTGTGAAAGCATCAGGTTTGCTGATCTGTTTTGGTAATGTTTTATGTGGGTGGATGAAGGTAATCCATAGTGAAAGAGGTTGGCAGTGCATTCATAGAGCAGAAATAATGCTTTTATTTGGTTATTTATGCTCTCCATAAAGGGACATTTAGTGCCCTTCACAACAGCAGATTGCTGCAATGCAAATAAAGAGAAGATCTAAGCCATGTGGCGGGTCATTAGAACATAGCCCCTACTGTTACTGTTGATAGTGGTAATGATCGTTTATGTGCAATATTGTCTGACATGTCTCTTATTGATAATATGCCATGGGCAGCAGCTTGTGAAGACAGTATTTACATAGAACTGAACTGGCACTTGCTTGATTTACTAAATTAGCACAAATAAGCTTTGCCCAAGCAAAAAATGTAGTGAGCATGTGACTGGTTGGGGCATTTGTTATGGCCATACATTTTAATCTTATTAGTGCAATAGTCAGGTTTCCGAAGAAAATTTACCATGAGCTCAGAAGAAATAATGTTATTGGTGGGAACACATTGCCAAATGTATTTTTGTAAAAAAAAATAAAATAAATAAATTCATATTTAATAGCTAAATTCCAGACTACTCATAAATCCTGACAAGAAAGATTCATCAATTAGGAACTTTCAGGACAAACAAATCAGGACAAATTAGAGAACAAAAATCAGGAACATTCCCATGAAGCACAGTGAATGATGTAATCAAATTCTTCTTCTTACACTGCTGTCAAACTTTTTACATTTTATAAACTTATTTAGGGTCATACAATTTTTTTTAGATGTTTTGGAAACAAATTTCTGAAACATTTTTCTGAAAAATGTTAAAATTTAACTTATAAAATGCTGATTTGGTGGTCAAGAAAATGTTTTTGTTATCAATATTGCTGCTTATCATTTTGTGGAAACCATGGTAGATTATTTTTAGGGTTGATTAATGAATAGAAAGTTCAAAAGAACAGCATTTATTTAAAAGAGAAACCTTTTGTAACATTATAAATGTCTTTACTGTTACGTTACTTATGTTTTTTTGGTAACACTTTAGTTTAGGGACCAATTAACAAGTTGCTTACTAGCATGCATATTAATAGCATAATGGCTGTTTATTAGTACTAATAAAGCTATTAATGCCTTATTCTGCATAACCATATTTTAGATCACTTAATTCTACCCAGTTCCTAAACATAACTACTTTACTAACTATTAATATGGAGCAAATCAGAAGTTTACTGAGGCAAACGTCATAGCTAACAGTCAGTTAATAGTGAGACTTGGTTCCCCAATTAAAGTGTGACCCCCCCTTTTATTTGTAAACTGTCTGTTAACACTACTTTCGATAATATGAATGCATCCTTGCAAAATAAAAGTATTAATTTCTTTAAGAAAAAAAAAAGGACTGACGCCATATATATTTTATTATACCAATAATTTTATATAGTTCTTTGTAATTCATTCTCACAAAAAAGTACAAAATCTTGTACAGTTTTTATTCTATTTTATGTTTGTAATGTGAACCATCTTAGAGCTGGTTAATTTGATTTATGGCTTTGAACTCTTTATCTCTTCTTAAGATTTGCTTTTGTAGTCATTTTTTTGTAATATTCACTGGGTTTGAAAAATCCCTTTCTAGAGACTTTGTGAGGGAAACATCTTTCACTTCAGGAGCTGACATGCTTTAATCTACTTGGCGTTGGCCCACATGAACCCTAGTATGGAGGTCCATATAAATAAGGGCCCGAGGGTCTTACCTCCGCATCTGCCGAGGCCCCAGGAGAGAAAAGCTTGCGTTTCTTGCGGGGTCCGATGGCGGCAAGGGCTGTGAGGTTGGCATCCCGCTGTCTCATCTGGGCGAGTTCCTGCTGCTGCATCTGAATGGCAAGAACATTCAATCAATATTAACTGCATGAACGCTATATCAAAGCCATTCATGTGAAACAGACAATTTATACATTGTGTAGGTCTGTGAATAACAAGTTCCCAAATAAACATTACTGTGTATCACATTCTCTTACTTGCATTATCATTTTCAAATATTTGTATGCTGTGTATTTTACATTCATTCCAAACTGCCCCGAAGAGCTCTATAGAGCAAATGAAGCTCCGAACATCATGCACAGCTTCAATGCAGCAAATAACTCAAAGCTTTCGTCGTATCTGGGTGCTTAATTCAATTTCTTTCCACGAGGGAATGAGGGAGAAAGTGAGTGAGTGTTTGAGAATGAGAGAGCGAGCGATTTTCAAAAAGCACAGCCCGCAGGTAAAGTCATCTCACCCTAGCAGGCAGTGACAGAGCCAGCCACGCCGGGAGGGGTGGATGAGGAGGGGGGCTGCGCGTCCTCTGTTCCCCCGCTCGGAGTGAGCGCTGCCGGGCACAGAATGCAGAGAGACTCCTCACCTCTCCTCACCCTGACATTCACACCACTGTGGCCATGAACTCGCAAAAAAATACTAGCAGCAAGAACGGCTTTGTGTGTCATCCACGGCCCCATTAGAAAGTGCGTTCGCTGAGCCGCAGTGGCCGCTGGAGTTATGAAGGGAAGTGAATAAATGTGGGAACAAAACATTAGAGGTGGGATACAGGACAGATGACGTTCCCAAAAGAGATTCCCAACCAGGAGGACCTGGAAATAGTCTAATTTTGCTTTGACAATCTAAAATATTAGGGCAGTCAATAAACACAAATAACTAATTGTGATCTATCTATGTTATATATATCACACATGGCCCTGTGTGAAAAAGTGTTTCTAAAGCCATCTCTAAAGCTTTGGGACTCCAGTGAACCACAGTGAGAGCCATTATCCACAAATGGCGAAAACATGGAACAGTGGTGAACCTTCCCAGGAGCGGCCGGCCGACCAAAATTACCCCAAGAGCGCAGCGACGACTCATCCAAGAGGTCACAAAAGACCTCAGAACAACATCCAAAGAACTGCAGGCCTCACCTGCCTCAGTTAAGGTCAGTGTTCATGACTCCACCATAAGAAAGAGACTGGGCAAAAATGGCCTGCATGGCAGAGTTCCAAGACGAAAACCGCTGCTGAGCAAAAAGAACATAAAGGCTCGTCTCAGTTTTGCCAGAAAACATCTTGATGATCCCCAAGACTTTTGGAAAAATACTCTGTGGACTGACGAGACAAAAATGTAACTTTTTGGAAGGTGTGTGTCCCATTACATCTGGCGTAAAAGTAACACAGCATTTCAGAAAAAGAACATCATACCAACAGTAAAATATGGTGGTGGTAGTGTGATGGTCTGGGGCTGTTTTGCTGCTTCAGGACCTGGAAGACTTGCTGTGATAAATGGAACCATGAATTCTGCTGTCTACCAAAAAATCCTGAAGGACAATGTCCGGCCATCTGTTCGTGACCTCAAGCTGAAGCGAACTTGGGTTCTGCTGCAGGACAATGATCCAAAACACCCCAGCAAGTCCACCTCTGAATGGCTGAAGAAAAACAAAATGAAGACTTTGGAGTGGCCTAGTCAAAGTCCTGACCTGAATCCTATTGAGATGCTGTGGCATGACCTTAAAAAGGCGGTTCATGCTCGAAAACCCTCCAATGTGGCTGAATTACAACAATTCTGCAAAGATGAGTGGGTCAAAATTCCTCCACAGCGCTGTAACAGACTCATTGCAAGTTATCGCAAACGCTTGATTGCAGTTGTTGCTGCTAAGGGTGGCCCAACCAGTTATTAGGTTTAGGGGGCAAGCACTTTTTCACACAGGGCCATGTGGGTTTGGATTTTGTTTTCCCTTCATAATAAAAAACTTCATTTAAAAACTGCATGTTGTGTTTACTTGTGTTATCTTTGATTAATATTTAAATTTGTTTGATGATCTGAAACATTAAAGTGGGACAAACACGCAAAAAAATAAAAAATTAGGAAGGGGACAAACAATTTTTCACACCACTGTATATACACACACACACACACACACATATATATATATATATGTATGTATGTATGTATGTGTATATACTACCGTTCAAAGTTTTTTAATGTTTTATAAAGAAGTCTCTCATGCTCATCAAGGCTGCATTTTTTTTTAATCAAAATTACAGAAAAAACAGCACTCTTGCAAAATGTTATTAGAATATAAAATAATGGTTTCTATTTTAATGTACTTTAAAGTATAATTTATTTCTGTGACGCAAAGCTGAATTTTCATCAGTCATTACTCCAGTCTAAAGTGTCACATGATCCTTCAGAAATCATTCTAATATGCTGATATATTATCAGTCCTGGAAACTGTTGTGCTGCTTAATACTTTTTTGGAACCTGTGATACTTTTTTTCAGGATTTTCTGATGAATAAAAAGTTAAAAAGAAGAGCATTTATTTATAATTGAAATCTTTTCTAACAATACACACTACCGTTCAAAAGTTTGGGGTCAGTAAATTTTTATCCTTTCTTTTTTTGAAAGAAATTAAACCTTTTATTCAGCAAGGATGTGTTAAATTGATAAGAAGTGATAGCAAAGATTTATATTATTAGAAAAGATTTATATTTTGAATAAATGCTGTTCTTTTTAACTTTATATTCATCAAAGAATCCTCAAAAAAGTATCGCAGTTTCCAAAAAAATATTTGGCAGCACAACTGTTGCCAACATTGATAATTCTAATAATAAATCAGCATATTAGAATGATTTCTGAAGGATCATGTGACACTTTAGACTGGAGTAATGGCTGATGGAAATTCAGCTTTGCATCACAGAAATAAATTATACTTTAAAGTATATTAAAATAGAAACCATTATTTTATGTTGTAATAACATTTTGCAAGATTACTGTTTTTTTTTCTGTATTTTTGATCAAATAAATGCAGCCTTGATGAGCATAAGAGACTTCTTTAAAAAAACATTACAAGTCTGATCCAAAACTTTTGAACGGTAGTGTATAAAATATTTCTAATATATACTATAATAATAGCATTATATATATATATATATATATATATATATATATATATATATATATATATATATATATATATATATATATATATATATATATATATATATATTTTTTTTTTTTTTTTTTTGTATATAAATTAATAAAATTATATGCATGTCTGTGTGTATAGTATATATTAAAATCTATTAAATAATAAAACGGACTGTTTTTCACCTACAGATTTTTTTACTTGAATTACATTATTAATAATGCACAATGATATCTTGTATATTGTGATTTACTAGGGAAAAAAATTCAGTTGATTGATAACAGTTTATATGAGCCTTAAAGATAGATCTGTGAGGGTACAAAAGATAAAAACTGTTGTAACACCGTTTTCTTTTTGCAGGAATGACGTAAATCAGTCACAGAGTAAAACATTTCCATCGTGTATGTCGATTACTTTTAATTGACTGAATTTGTCATTTGTGCTGCTAGAAACAATTTGTCCAAATAATTGCGCCGCCCGCCCCTCCTTTAACAAATACAAACTAAACATGAAGAGGGGGAAATTGACAAAACGCTAATTCAACGCAACGTTTACATGCTAATTAAGTCAGGGTTATGCTAATCGGAAGGGAAGTCGTGCACATTGCATGCACATGCATGGATGCCCCGGAGAGAGCGAGCTGACACGTAAACGGTGCCACCGCTGCATGTGAGTGATCTGGTGCACTGAGCTTTCACCTGACCCTGACAGCTACGGTGAATTCGCCCGAGGGCACATAAAAGAGACGGACGGTGGGGTGTGCGTGAATCTATTTGAAGCAATGTGAGGTAAGGAGTCCCTGTACGGACACAATGCAGCAACTCGTGGCGTTTAACGGAAGGTTCTAGAAGAACAGGGACTGTTTGGTGTCGCGGCTTATCTTCTCTCACCGCCTGCAGCTAGAGCGCTGACTTGCGTTCATATTCGATTATTTGATGAGGAGTGAAAGGGGAACCTAGTTACGCCATCTGTAATCCAGAGCTCTGTAGCTCCACATAATCACTGTTTAATGACTGACCTCAATCACAAAACCTGCTGCTCAACTTAAACATGGTTGTTCACCACTGTGAATACCGATTGGAGAACCTAAACTCGCTTCCTTGAAATTAGAAGCGTGCAGCACTACGGCTGTGTTCAGAATTGTATAGTAGCATACTACTTACTGCACAGTACATACTTTAAACCGCCTGTTTCTTAGTATGTGAAAGAGTGTGCCGTAACAATGAATGCTTTACATTCCTGTCACACAACCTCACAAATTTGTATGTTAAATTCACAGAGTCCAGTTATCACCTCTGAAATGAAAGCTGATGTATGTATTTTTTTTTTTTAATGTTGCTATCCTATAATATAAAAAATTATTTTTCTTAACCAGTTGTACAACTTTGGGGCAGGACTATTTGTTTGGAAGACCAATGGTAGACGGAGAGTGTTTCAAAGTGCTGAATTATCACAGTCATAACATAAATGACTTGCTTGACCTTCAAAATGCATTATCGTTCTTTTTTTAAAATCCAGTTTCACTTATATAGTCTTGAATCCTTCTTGAATCAAGTATATAATCATAAATAAACAAAAAGTAGGCTAATTTTACTTGTGGTACAATTATGATGCTGGAAGTTGAAGGTAAATTCATCTTGGTAGTGCAAAAATATTAGTTTTAAGTTAGAAACACTACTACTACTACTATTACTACTACTAATAAATAAAACTTAAAAATAAAATAAAAGTTTATTATATTAATAGATGATGTATATCCTGTTTATACATTTTTTGAATTAAATATATACGCACAACACCATTCAAAAGTTTGGGGTGAGCAATTTTTTTTTTTTTTTTTAGTCTTATACACACCAAGGCAACTTTTAATAAAAACATTAATATTAAAATTGAGAGAGAGAGAGAGAGAGAGAGAGAGAGAGAGAGAGAGAGAGAGAAATATTGTGAAATATAATTTAAAAGAGTTGATTTCTATTTTAATGTTTTAAAATATAATTTATTCTTGTGATGCAAAGCTGAATTTCAGCATCATTACTCCAGTTTTCAGTGTCACATGGTCATTAAGAAATCACTCTAACGTAATGATTTGCTGTTCAAGAAACATTATTAACAATGATGAAAATATTATATTGTGACCTCTTGAAATCCTGAGACGTACTTATATATATATATATATATATATATATATATATATATATATATATATGTATGTGCGGATCTCGGGCTCTGCTTTAAATAGCTACAAATCTAAAATGTTTAATAAATAAGAATAAGTAATATATATATATATATATATATATATATATATATATATATATATATATATATATATATATATATATATATATATATATATATATATATATAAAATTTATTCTTAATATTTTTTGTTTTTTTAAAGTCTTTGCACTGACCCAAAATCTTTGAACAGAAATGTATTTATATATAAAATATATAAAGATTTTCTTTTGTATATTGCTATACTATTTTCAGGTAATGTGGATTTGCACAAATGGCTGAGTTTAGAAAGTACTAGTTTTGTCAATGTCATTTTCTCTCAATTGCCTACCTGTCTATTGGTGAGACAGAGAGACAGGAGGAGGCCAAGAAAGAAATGCTTGTAGTCTATAATCATTTACAAAGGTCAGGCGCGAGAGAGAAAGGCAGAGACAGTGAGCCTGCCAGCACTGCTCTCCATCTCTATTGATCCTTATCTGCAGTCCGGCCCACCAGAATGACTCGCCTGAGAGAAACACCTTAATAACCACACAGGTTGATGCCGAGTGTAGCGGTTCAATTAGGGGCACTGGATGAAGTCAAGGACGTGAGAAAACACGAACACGATTCCTGATCCTAATTCTAGCGTGATTCTGGGAGTCTTTGATATGCTGAATATCAGCTGCAGAGTTTTTTCTGTGAGTGAGTGGCAGTTTTGAGCTCTGGGGGGTTTGGAGGATCTATCACCTTCCAGAACTCTTTATTAACAAGGTGAAGCATGAGGCGTAAACCCTTGATAATGAGCCAATGTAACAATCCAAGAAAACAAGACAGCAGAGCAAGTTTCCAAAAACTGTTTTCACATCCCACTAGCATCAGAATATGTATATAACGTGCAGTTATGAAAATCTCAGGCGATAAATGAAGACGATTGGTTTGTTTTGTTGACTGAATCAACAAACAATCTGTACAGTTAAAAATATGATTAAAGGCGGGGTAAGCGATTTCTGGTAGCCAATGTTGATATTTGAAATCACCAAAACAAACACGCCCTACCCCAAAAGGGTCTCGCCCCTATTTTGATAGCTCTGCCCGACACATACGTACACAACCCAGGCAACGATTAGTTCTGTGAAACAAAGCAAAACCAATGTTACATCGTGTCTACACTGGATGCGAGCGGCGCGACAAAATTACTATAGAAGTCATTATAATCAGTGATGCTGTCTACACTGGATGCTGTGCGGTGCGACAAATCTCCGACAGAAAACTGTTGTAGTGTTCTATTTATAACGTGCTGACACAAATTTCAAATGATTTTCAACGGTCGCTTTATCGCGTCCAGTGTAGACAGACTTTAGCTGTTGCGGCGCGGCGCGTCTGGTGTAGACACAGTGTTACTCGCCTATCGAGAAGAAACAAAGCAACCTCGGCGTCCGATCGCAGGCCTTCCGCTCCTGGAGTTCTCTCCAGTGCTGGAAAGCTGATTCGATATTTACACAGGTCCTACTTTTTGCCTTATCGTTCCGCAGACATTTTCCTCTTTTGTTTTTATATCCACCATCTCTATCTTTCTGTCGTCACTTGGCTTGGCTAAATGTCCGTCCTGTGCACTGAACGCTCTCTCCTCCACATCATGAGTAGACACGCCCCTTACTGCTGATTGGCTACAAGTTTGTTTTGGTACTCGGCCCCGACTTAAGGCCCTGATATACTTCAAACGAAATCGAAGAACGAACTGATATGATGTCATTTCAAACAAAATCAGGCCGAAACGAAGTTCGTTTCGAGTTTGTTTCGGCAGTTCGAAACAGCTCACCAATGCGAACTTTCTGGGGAAGTTCGTTTTGGCTCCTAAACACCTTTAAGCTACCATTGGTCCGTGGCGATTACGCAATCGGTGGGTGTGTTCTGGAACTCCACCTTCTTTGACGCGCAGTTTTTTTCCCTGGTTCGTTTCTCATTCAACGGAGCGGAGGTCAGGCAGGTAGTGATGGGAAGTTCGGATCATTTTACCGACTCGGACTTTTGAGTCTCCTTCAGCAAAATGAACAAATCTTTTTTCGAGTCATTTCGTTCATTTTAGCAAAATATAACTAAAATGTTACGTGTTACTTCCCTAACACATCTACTACTTATGCAAATGTTGATCACAATACAAAACTATAATGCTATAAGAAACAGAAATGATTAATTCATTGTTTACCTGGGTCTTTAGTCTATGATTAGCTCACCTCACCTCTTATCTGACAAGTCTTCGGGTTTGAGTCGTTCGTTCATCACGTGACAGCCCCATAAGCTTAACTAATGCAGTCTGAGCCAGAAAGAGAATTGATTAGTTCATCTCTTGAGTCTTCGGGTTTGAGTCGTTCGTTCATCACGTGACAGCCCCATATACTTAACCAATGCAGTCAGAGCCGGAAAGAGACTTAATAATAATAATAATAACTCTTTATACCTTTGTTATCACATTGAGTGTTATGGAAAATAACCATCATCACAGAAATTCACATATTTATAAACTGTAAGAAATAAAAAGCTACAATTTGAGACCAGAAACGCATCCCGTAACTGTAAGAGTAAATAACAATAATAATAATAATAATAATAATAATAATAATAATAATAATTATTATTATTATCAGATTGCTTATTGTTAAGCTTATGGGGCTGTCACGTGATGAACGAACGACTCAAACCCGAAGACTCGAAACAGGTGAACTAATTCCAGTATAGAACCCATAGGATGTTGCGCATGCGCGACTGAACGAATCACTCCCCGAGACGACTCGTTCTTTCCGAGTCACATTAAAGATTCGTTCAAAATGAACGAATCGTTCAAGACCGACCCATCACTACAGGCGGGAGAGCAACATCTCCAAGTCACTAGCAACATAAATGCACTGTGTCAAATAGCTGAGCTGCCACAGATATATCCGCACCTGTACGATCGCTCGCGGAGAGACTTTAAAGATTCAGAGAAAGCATTTAATTTAATAGAAAGAAGTTGCAACGAAGCTTGGTGTGGACGACCCGGAGTTATGCAAAAAGCGACGTGGAGAAACATCAGATGCAAGTTTTCCAAAGCCATGAAAAGAATGAAACGAAAGAGTAAAGATATAAGGTAGCAAGTACCAAATACATGTGTTTCAAATAAATGTTACACCATACTGCTGCTGCTGTTGTTCTTTCAATAAGCAAATTTAAAAGGTATACAATAAATGAAATGCCAAAAGAACATACAATAATAAACTTTTGTTTTTATCAAACTACGACAACACAAAATATAAAAGCGTGTAATAATTTATCCAGTTTAATAAAAGACCTAGATAAACCTTCATTGCATCGTTGTTGTGTTTAGGGCAGACGCGCGAGCGTCGTGTCACATGTTTACATTAATCTACACCCCGCCTCCAGCAGCGAGGGGGTGTCGGAATGCTCGAAAACAGTATACCGTCGCTCAGCCTTTTCGAACTTCTTTTTGCCCCCAAACGAAGAACGAAAATGAACTTCGTTTGAAGTATATCGGGGCCTTTAGTTTTCTAAAGTGTTTTTGAAAAATGACATACCCCACCTTTAAAAAAAAAACAAAAACAAAAAAAAACACTTTGACGAGTGTTTAACACTTTACAATACTAAAATACACTATAGCTATATAAATAAAAGTGATTATTGAAAACATTAAGTTTAAATCATAAATTGTAAATACATTTTTGAAGAATGTTCAATAAAAAAGTAATTTTTTTTCTGACACAAATATATATATGAAGAGTTTGGTTCCAAAACACTATAAGTCCATTTAGATTAATTTGAGTAAAAATGTGTTTTCTTTACCAAGAAAGTGGCAAGATGAAAACCACTATTTTCTGTTTCAAACTTGCACATAGCATCTTTAGGTTAAAATAACATTAAAAATTCAAATCCAGATTTAGATTTTCAAAGATTTATTATAAAATTGTATTATTTTTTTCCCAAAATGCAATAAATCCATACGTTTTTGGTTTTCTGTTTTCAAAATGCAATAAATCCATTGAATCAATATGAAAGTTATTTTTCATATTGAAACTGTTGAAAATACACAACATAGTAAGTTGATCCACATATGACAGCCTCTGATCTTGGTTATAATCTTATATACAGGCACTGGACTAAAAATACATTCATCAGTCATCGCTCTCAAAATGAATTCAACGGGTCATCTTGTTTGCTATAAATTAATTACAACAATAAAAGAAAATTTCATTATGAACAAGAACATGAACAACAATATCACATTAGACCACAGAACTTCCAAAATGACATTTCCCTTACATTCAACTTCCAAAAGTGCATTCATCTTTAATGTTACATTCATTTAGTTGACTACGTGCTATATGCTGTATTAACAAAAACATAAATGGCATTAATAAAAACACTAACACTGACAAGCTACGCAATATCGCGTTCATAATCACATGCGATTCATCTGCGATTGTGAACGCGATATTGCGTAGCTTGTCAGTGATCTACGGCTCTGTGTATTAAATGCAGCTCCATCTGAAAGCACGTGATGGAAATTTACCAGTACTATTAATCACAGAATCGGCTTTACTGACGAGATGCGCATGACAATCACATGTGATTTATCGTGCAGCCCTTGTTTGTTGATCACAAAATACAAAGTAGATGAGGAAAACTAGGATGCCGGGTGTATTCAAAGCGCCGCCATTACTGTCTAGAGTACGTGGAATGGTGCGCTGCGATTGGTTGAGCGAATTTATCGCATTCTGCAGAGAAAGGAGACTGGCGCTTGTCACGGTTTGGAAAAGAAAGGGAGAAAACATGACCTAATAACTCGGCGGATATCGCATTTTGCGTAAAATTAAAAATGGACTTTTCAATACTGACCAGATACAATAACTGATTTTGGCGGAAACTCAGTTTTTTTTTTAAAAATGGCGTTTATCGCGTTTTGGAACCAAACTCTTCATATATATATATATATATATATATATATACAGGTGCATCTCAATAAATTAGATTGTCGTGGAAAAGTGGAAAAGGGTGTCAATGATTGTCTTCTGGACAACTGTCAGATCAGCAGTCTTCTCCATGATTGTGTAGCCTAGTGAACCAAACTGAGAGACCATTTTGAAGCCTCAGGAAACCTTTGCAGGTGTTTTGAGTTGATTAGCTGATTGGCATGTCACCATATTCTAATTTGTTGAGATAGTGAATTGGTGGGTTTTTGTTAAATGTGAGTCAAAATCATCACAATTAAAAGAACCAAAGACTTAAACTACTTCAGTCTGTGTGCATTGAATTTATTTAATACACGAGTTTCACAATTTGAGTTGAATTACTGAAATGAACTTTTCCACGACATTCTAATTTACTGAGATGCACCTGTGTTAGGGATGTCAACGATTAATCAATGATCGATTTATTGTTGTTAAGAGATGCAATCGATTAAAGCTATCGATGGTCGATTAAGCAATTTCATTTTGGGGTGCGTGCGGCTCATGCGCAAAACACATGCAAGCGGCTGTGAGTGACGGTGACGGGGGCTGTATCTTTGTCGAAAATTATACACTAACGTACAAATTACGCTTTTAATGTGATCCAAACTTTAAAAGTACATTAAAACAGAAACCATATGCATTTATTTTGTATTGAAATGTAATTACTAAGTCATGTTTAATTATAATTTCCCCAGATATAATTGTTTCATACCGGGCTGCGGGACAGGAGCAGGACAGGAAGGCTTAGGCTATAATTCGTAATTTAATTTGTTTCTACGTTCGACTTAATAATTTGTGGGCACTGTCTGTTTCATTAATTTGTTCCCTAGAAAACCCATGATTTAACTAAAATAAGGGAACGAATTAAGTCATAGGAACGAATTCTTAATTCATGGCCACGAAATCTTTCATTTCCCCCAGAAACAGTAAATTCCTGGAAACTCGTGACCAACCGGCAGAACAGAACACAAAGTGTATGGCTTTAAATGTACAATCGAACAGCATGAATGCAAACGCATAGTCACGATGTAACATTTGCCTGCTAACCCATTATTTCTCTTATAAACAAAGCTTTGTACCTCACTTGTGTAATACTCGCATTAAAAGGTTTCATGTGAGCAGCAGTGTTTTCTGTAGCATCGCCGATAGAAGCGGTTCTCTGAACGCGCGGCGCAACCCCATGAGCCGCAGTTACATTTTGGATCATTTTATTTAAATGCCAATAATGTCAATTGCAAACATTGCAATTGTGTTTTAAAAAAACTGAGTACAATGAAACCATTTATAGAGGCGTGTTCAGCGGGATCTGAAACAGCCAACAAAGTAAAATGATCCGTACTACGCCGCGCTCTCTTCATTTTATCAAATGATCATAATCTACTCATTTTACAGTCCTGCTACTAGCCTTTTATTTAGACTAAAACCCCTTTAATTCGGGTGAGAAAGGATGCGTTTTGAGTGGCATTTGCACATCCTGTCATGGTGGTGAATATATGCCACTGCAATAGACGCATTTCACAGTATTACGGTTAACGATTAAACGATTGTTAATTTAAACGATGATCGATCATGGAAATGATTGAAAATTGACATCCCCAATATAAATATATATATATACACACACACGTGCTTGTGTTACATTATAGCTGTATAATTTAAAATAAAAATTAAGCAAAAAATATCTAAAATATTTTTTGAAGAACATTTAATGAAACATGCAAATATTTTTTTCTGACACATACATATACCATTATATATTATAAAATTATAAACGAACACGATGTCAAAAGTAAATTTAAAAAAAAAATTGTAGAATGTTTAATGAAAAATCTAAATACTGTCATATATTTTTAAGCAAAACATAATATATATATATACACACACACACACACACATATAAAATTGTATGCATAAAAAAAAAAAAAAACTGTACTGCTAGCTTATCTGAAAAAAAGAGGATCTTTTCTGAATCCCTAAAAATCTCCTATATAAAAAAAGGACATGACCCTTTTGACATGTCCCACTCCAACTTCTTGTTTTAGTAAAAGCGAGGTCAGAAATCAGAGACAGAGGTTCAGAGGCAGCTGTCTAGGCTTTAAGACAGGCCTTCAACAAAGAAGAGCAGCTGCCATTTTGCTTTGAGGTGAAGCATGTAAATAAATATATAGAACTGTGCTGTTCAGCGTTTCTCTTTACTAGTCTAGTTAGCTATACTGTGATCTGAAAAAAGGAGATGCAGCAAGACCAAAGAAGCTTCAAGAAGTGCTTCTCTCTTTCTCCATAACGATATGCCCTCAGGTAAGAAAAACAACAGAGTGCTGAAACAAACAATATATCCACAGCAACAGAGAGACAATGGGCTCTGCGGCTCTAGATTTGAATAAAACATGCTTCGAATGATCACTGGGGTTCAGAAAGATCCTCTTTGACGGATGAGATCTAACAGTGGTTGTCAATACAAACAGAGACATATGGTGACATTGCGACATATGGTGTGTAAACTGCTTATTTAGAGAATGGAGGGGAAATGACAACAGAGGCATGTGTTTTTTTTTTCTAAAAATGGGCCAATTTCTTTATCCAAAATTGTAAGTTCCTGTTTGGTATTCAATGAAAATTACAGCCTGAAAGCTGTTCACTGTGCTAATGAGGACTTTTTTGCCCAACTAATCCAAGTTGAAACAGGTCGCTTCTAAAGAAAAATAATTCAAATGTATATGCAAAATCACAAAGGTACAATTGTTTTTTTCTAGTCATACTTTACCATGCAAAAACAACGATTGTAGACTGGAGCTTTTAGGCTTCAAAATCACAAAGCTATTGTTTGACTTCTTAAAACTTGTAATATAGCACACATATGAATCATTTTTTGATACTTATAGTGCTTTGGTATCTTGTTTGAAGATTGACAGCACCAGTCCCCATTCATTCTTCCTGAATAGAAAACAGCAACCATTCTTCAAAACACCTGCTTTTTCTTCCATGAAATGAAGTAATTTTGCTTTCATTGGCATTAAACCTGATGAAAAATCTCTAGTGCTCAGACATGTCAGGCCCCCCACAAGCCAAAGATTAGCCCATATTAAACTCACGATGGCAGCAGGGCGATGTAACATCTGAGCAAGATGATGACTCCCCCCCCCATGCGGTAATAAACTTGTTAGGAAACGTATGAGACCATTTGTCTCAATGTCAGACTAAATGATGTCAAAGTCATAGCAATGGCATAATCATGAAAAATGTATGTCGAGCACTTTTATTAGTACTATTAAATAGTCTTCCATAAAGCTCACCTCTTTAGCTTTCTGTTTAAGCCGAGCCTGTTCGGGATCCTCCTGCCTCGCGCGACTCTGCAAGCAAAGAGAAACATTAGAACCAAAATAGACCGGTTTAAATTAGATCCAGAATTTAGATGAACAAAATTAGTGAAGAAATATCTGTTCAGGAAACAATCAAAAAGTAACAAACGTAAAGAAACAGATCACCCAAAAATGAATATACTGTCAATATTTGTCATTCCAAATTGATCTGATGTTATTTTTGCTATGGAATTGTGTAAATATTCACAGGAAAAATGTCAGCATACAAATATGAAACAACACTATTACTAATAAATAATGACAAAAAATGCCTTCCTTTACCTAAACTTTTGCTGTACATTAAGAAAACATTAAGAACCTGTGACAATAATTCTACCATGATGACAAACAAAATGTAAATGGGTCAAGTCTATTCCCAAACAGTATTTATATGAGACCGGCAACAGAAAACATAAGAACAATTATCTTCTGGCTGACATCTCAATTAGCCGACTGCATTAATTAGAATAGGGACAGCGCTGCACGGGGAGTCACTCTGGAGCGGGACATCGTCGGCGTCATCATCAGCTTTTGTCGTTTAAGTCAACTAATTACCTCTGCTTTCATGTTGCCATGTCCTATTCCTGTGGGGAACTGTCACACCCCCACCATATCTTAAGGAGTGAAACTTCAAGTGAGAGCAATGCATGCTGGGAAGTTGCTACTATACGTTTGTTGCTGCTTTGGAATCTATATGCAGTCTCAATTGCCACAGTCACAAATGAAACCGTAACGAACTGATATGTGAGTAACAGATCTATATAGAGATGTGATTTAATAGGTTTTGGTTAACTTAAATCCTAGTAAAAAGGGGGGAAAAAAATGGAATGTTCTGGTTTTAATGCAAGTATCGTCCCACAAAATTGTGTACATTAAGTATCGGCCGATTTTACAGATTTTTAAAAATGTTTTTAATTTGAGAAATTATTTTAATTTAATGGTAACGACCAATTTTGGAGATTAAGTTGTTCATGCTTGGTTCCTCCCTCCTATTTTTACATTTAGTCTAGGTCATCATCTAACACAATCTAATGTAATAATTTTTAATAAACTAATATCACTGTTAAATGTAATCTGAGCAAATCTCGAAATTAACTAACATTTTTGATACTGTATAATATAACGTTGGAATGACTTACTTTTAGCGTTCAAAATTGATTTTTTTTTTTTTTTTGAAAAACAGTATAGAATTTTAATATCTGACAATTATCGGTTATTTGCCATAACATGAAAATAATTATTGGCTTACATAAACCAGAATTTTAATATCACGTAATATGCACTTCCTGAACAGGCCAAGAGAGATGGCACATTCAATAAAAATTGTATTGGCAGTATCTGTAATACTGCTGATTACCACAGAAAATAACTTTGACTTCCCCCCCAAAAACTGACTTTACATTTATTATCAGCTGATATTACAGTATTTTATTTTTTTGTATTGGGTAAATAATTATTCATGCTAATTTCCCTTATGTTAAAATATGATTACCTTTTTATAATCTAATGCTTTTATCCTCTAAGTTAGTTTTTTTTTTTTTAACCAAATCTCAAAATGAATATCAATTTTTCATACTGTACATTATAATGTTGTGATACCTAAATTCACTTTTATCATCTAAAATGACTAAGTTAATTTTTTTTAAGTTTAGTATATAATATATTTATATATATTATAAGTGTAGATTTTTTCCAGATTTTTAAAAAATAATTTATTTAAATAGTACAGAATTTTGCTATCATCCATTTATCAGTTATATAACTTGAAAATAATTACCAGCTTATCTGTATCAGCCAGAATTTTATATCAGTGCATCCTTACATCTAAAATGTACAAATTTCGTATCAAAAAACACCCACAAGTCCATCCCTGCCAATACGGCTTAACTTGTTTAGAACCCAGAAAATTCCTTCTGAACCTCATGTCTACCTATATAGCGTTTTTTTTTTTTTTTAAAGCCATGTAGTCTTGATTAATTTATAAGCAGCATCACTTGATTGGTGCCAAAAAGGTAGTGATGCCTTAAGGTTCATCCATTACATATAACATGATTTTTTTCCCCCAACAAACTCAGTGAGTGAGATAGTGTCACTTCCTTAGAAAGAAAGCAACTTCAAGGCAAATTTAAAACATCCTCTCTCGCTCCCTAACAGAAGACTCATTCCCTTTCCCCTGATGTACTCCAGTCCAGGCAACAGTACAATCAAATCAACTCGAGACTGGATAAATCCCTCTGGCTTTGCCATTACTGCAATTTGCTACAGTATGAAGCAGACCAAGTGCAATCTTGTGTCTTAATAACACTGCCTTTTCTCTCCGAGGCTTAAAAGCACAACCGGTTTCTTTTAAACAGTGGCCAACATGTGCGGGAAAAGCCAGCGTTCACTGGCAAGGCGCTGATGGGCAGACTGGCGCCAACGGCCACTCCCGTATCACTCAAACCTACTTTTGCGGCTTTCATTAGCAGCTCCCGTTCTTCGTCATCTTTCCTCTGCTTCTCAATCTTCTCCAGCTGCTCAAAGAACTTCAGCTGGGTCCGCACATCCGACGACTGCTCGTACAGCTCCTCATCCTGGGGAAAGAAAAAACAAAACTCCTCATCAACAAGTTCATCACCTTTACGTTGTTATAAGAGTGAACTAACTTTCCCCCAGCTCGCCTAAAGTTTCACTCTTTTCCCTTTCATGCGTAAATGAAAGTGAAGTTAGTAGGTCACCCAGAGCTAATGGGATAATTGTGCGTTTCGCAGTGTTTCTGCAAGGCAACCCCCAACTTTTTTTCCTGCGATGGTTGTTCTAGCGTTGCAGGTAATAGAGCTGCGTGAGGCGCAGCGGAGGACCAAAGCTGAGCGACGCACACACACACAGGAACCCACACATTTTCGTGCACTTCTGAGGCTATAGCCTATTAGCAGCGGGAACGGCACTGCTCCTCTCATCTCTTCTCGTGCGCTTTCTTTTGCGCTGAGGCTGCGCCTCACTCGTAGGGCCAACTTTTCCCGTCTCCATTCAAGTTTGGCTTGTTTTTCGCTGATGTCAACAGGCTGACTTCATACAGCCGTGCCAATTACTCATTTTGAACAGTTTGTTTCAAAATCAGAATGGGACAAATCGCAACATGACACCGTATCCTCTCTGTGACATTTTTTCTTCTTAGCACAAAATGAAACTCTAGATTTCCAGTTTTTCTCCTCAATTTGCATTACTTTCAGTCTTCTATGATAACAAGGTTAACAAAACTAGGATAATTTAAGATACAATAATTAAGTAATGGATAAAATAAAATCTGTCTTTTTCAGTTACCAATAACAGATGAAGCTTTGGTGCTCTATATTAACAATTACAACCTATTATGATCAATACCAATTTGGTTTCTGAAATATTTTAGCATTGTCGCATCTTTTATGGTTTCCATAAAAATATTGAGCAGCACAACTGTTTTGTTTGTTTCTTGAGTGGCAAATCACCATATTAGAAAGATTTCTGAAGAATCATGTGACACTGAAGTCTGGCTAAATGGCTGCTGAAAATTCAGCTTTGTCATTGTAGAAATAAATAATATTTAAAAATATATTCCAAATATTATTTTTAAATTAGCAATATTATAAAATTATTACATATACTTTTTTAATATATATAATAAATATATATAATAAAATAATATAATTTTATATATAATAAAATGGATTATAGTTTTTACAGGATTCAATAAAATTCAATTATATGCAGATGTTTTCATCAAGTTTAGATAGATAGATAGATACACAAAAAATTTTGTGTGTATGTGTGTATGTATATATATATATATATATATATATATATATATATATATATATATATATATATATATATATATATATATATATATATATATATATATATATATATATATATACACACACACATATATATATATATATATATATACACACACATATACATACACATACATACACACACACACACACACACACACACACACACACACACACATATATATATATATATATAAATAATTTTATAAACATATGAAAAACCAAAAAAAAAAAAAAAAAACAACAACACAAAACTATAATTCCATAATTCCATTCCAAGTTATTTCATCAACACCAAAGTACATCTTTAATCATGTTAGAATAACTGATCTATTTGAAAAAAAATTTTGATTGAATTTTGATTTGGACATATAATTGGAATTACAAGTAGTTAGTATGATATAATTAGCTCAGTTTAGTGTCTTACTAGTGTAGTCTACACTTACTAGTCTATCTTCCATGATCAAGACTCAGGTTAGGGTTAACATTAACAGTTACATTTTCAGCATGAAGGATGTATAATGAGAAATGTTCGGCGGGAAAAGTCAGTTTGTGGTTTCTCTTTGAAGTTCTGGAGCGAGCGGCTCAGCTATTGGTTCTTACTTTGCAGGAGTCAACGCGGTGTTGCGCAACGGCTGAGACTTTCTCCAGCATGGAGCGCAGTCTGGTCTGAGTGGCGTGAGAAATGAGAGTGACCGTCTCCATTGACACCTCTGTCAAGCCGAACTTCTTGGCTGAAACGATACAAAATTTGGTATTAAAAGTCGCTAGGGAAGGTAAAGGAAAAGTGAAGAAAAGTGATTCTTTGAGCCTGGAGCACCAAACGAATTAAGAGACAAGTATTATTGTTTTACTTCTCAAACCTGCCTCATGATGTGACCTAATTTAACTGGTAAACACTTCACTGCCACACTTTGCATCTGTCACACCCACACACTCACTTCCCATCACTCTCTCCACATCACATCCAGCAGGTGGCGCAACACAGCTCCTCCCCGCTCCCTCCACCAGCCATCAAGCTGAAATCGTCTCACACACACACAGAACTCCCCTGGAGGAAGATTTACATTTTTAACACACTCCACCCCCTGGCGACACCATAACAACCACAGCCGGGCTCCATGTAATAGCACATATCCGCAGGCACTCATTGGTATGCACTGTGTGCTAAATCAAGCGCATGGGGGGAGAAAGAGTTTGCTTAAATACAATAATGGAGGGCGCTTTTTTGGATGAGAGGGATCCAAAGACCTGTCTCATGTCTATATGACAGTCTCCTGTTTCTTCATGCTCTTTAAGACATCTTCAAAGTGATTTACGCAAAGGTTAACTGATCATTATTAATGAGATGCTGGTGCAGTATATTCGGAGATTGCATGTATAGCATTCAGGTGTCTGGTCTTGACTATAAACCCTATTTTGTGTTTGTATATACCTTTTCCTATTTACTAATGGAGAAAAGACAGTAGACTTCCACCAGTCTTCGTTTCCAAGGAATTAAGGGTAATATTTATCTTGCATACTAAGTACACATCAGTAATATTGTGAAATATTCCACAAAAACATTAAAGGGACAGTTCACCCAAAAATAAAGATTCTGTCATTAATTACTCTTCGTTCCTTCATTCATCTTCGGAACAAAAAATTAACATTTTTGATGAAATCCGAGAGCTTTCTAAACCTGCATAGACAGCAACGCAACTGACACGTTCAAGGCCCAGAAAGGTAGTAAGGACATTGTTAAAATAGTCCATATGACATCAGTGGTTCAACCGTAATTTTATGAAGCTACAAGAATACTTTGTGCGCAAAGAAAATAAAAATTGTTAAAGTTATTTTTTTCTTTTTGCACAAAAAGTATTCTTATGAATACTATGAAGCTATAAGAATACTTTTTGTGCAAAAAGAAAAAATAAATTTTATTCAACAATTTTTGTTTTCTTCAGGCACAAAAAATACTCTTATAGCTTCAGAACATTACGGTTGAACCACTGATGTCACATGGACTATTTTAACAATGTCCTTACTACCTTTCTGGGTCTTGAACATGTCAGTTGTATTGCTGTTTATATGGAGGGTCAGAAAACTCTCAGATTTCATCAAAAATATCTTAATTTGTGTTCCTAAGATGAATGAAGGTATTACAGGTTTGGAACAACATGAGGGTTAGTAATTAATGACAGAATTTTCATTTTTAGGTGAACTATCCCTTTAAGCAGAACAACTGTTTGATAAGAAACATTTCTTGAGCACCAAATCATTATTTTAGAATGACTGACAGCTTTGCCTTCACAAGAATAAATTACATTTTTAAAATATATTAAAACAGAAAACAGTTCTATAACAGTAATATTACCGTTTTTTTTTTTTTTTTTTTACTGCATTTTTGATTAAATCAATGTGTCCTTGGTGAGCATAACAGATTTTCACTGAAAAACATGTTCAAAATCTTAATTATTCTAAACCAGTATTGTACATACGTCACACTTAAAACATAACATTCATGCTTGGCTTGTTAGTGTTGGCTGCCAAGTAAGTGTTAAGGAATACCCTAAGAATCACCAAGCAACTAGAACTAGACCTCAGCATCACATTCAACACCCTAGCATGACTGTGACTTATGAAGACAAGCATGCTCACATATTCTCTGAAATGCAGAAAATCCTATTTGTTTACACGTAGCATCTATAGGTGTGTAGATACGAAGGCATCTAGTCCTTGAAATGTGCATTGTTTGTTTAGGCAGGGACATTCAGAGTGACCTTGTCAGGGAAGAGGCCCGAGGCAACCTCACATTTCAGCACACAGCAAACTAACAGAGAGCCATCAGAAGATGGCCTATAAAGTATTCATACGCAGCCCGAGGAGGCCTCAAGCTCGGACACAGGACATTCATTAGCCTGACTTAGCAAGTGAGTGACCAGTGGAAGTGCACTAGAAAGTGCATGGAGATCAAGGAGAGAGAGCTGGAATGTCACCAATCACTAAATCTCTGCTTTTTAATATAGTATAATGTAGTATATGTAGTATTTAATATAGTAATAGTATAATTTAATATAGTGTCTACTATACATAATTTCAATAAATACTATAATAGGCAATACTTTAAAATAAATACAAAAATAACACTTTACCTTCTTTGTTATTTTGTCCATGTATAAATATATAGGAATTAACAGCAATAGTAATATTAATAACAACATTGTTAATATATATTTTTTGCAAAAATGCAATTTACATTAAGATATATGAATCTAGCCTAATTATACAGTGCTTCTTTATGACTGATTACTCTAGGGTTTTAGGCTACTGCTTGGCTAGTTGATTCTGAAATTGTGTAGTACAAAGTATTAGTGTTCAGACCCCTTGAATAGTTTATTCATATGCCTGACTCTAAATCTGGCCAAAAATATAATCTATACAGCTTTCTCTCTGTGTGGCGTTTAAATCAAGCAACCGAATCATAAAGCTTAGAAAAGAGTGACACATCTTTCCTGTCTCATCGGGCCAGCTTTCATCAGCTTTTTGTTTAAATCCATTCATAATCCCACACCCATTTAAAGATCCGCCCTCAAACAACGTCAGTCAACACTGATACAGTAATTAGACAGAATATTAACTGCCCACACAGTGGCGGCACAGCCTAAACCTCTTTATGACTGTAAACCTGCCAGGAGAAACTGATCCTGACAAGCACATTGCCAGACTGCCGATGAGAGTATTGCAGCGGCGGGTTATTGGGTACCAGTCTCCAGGAGACGTTTGTGGAGCAGGCTGGCAGGAAGGAAGGCCTCGTCCTTACAGGAACGGATCTGGGTGCCCACTAGCTCCGAACCCGTGGCCAAGATACGGGCATTCTCCTCATTTAGGTTCACACCAGCCATGGATGCCACGTCATTGATGTCGTCATCATCCCTGCAGACGGAGGAGATACAGGAAGAGTTTTACCATGCATGAATCAGGTATATCATGATGGATATATATAAATATATTTAATTTTGTGTGTGTGTGTAAAAGTATAAATATTAAAAATAGTATTTTTTAAATAATATAAAAATTAAAAATCTAAGTTTACTTAGAATTTCTGTTTTTAAACCAAAAAAAAATTATATTAATATATAATATTACATAAACTTATATAAACATCTTACATAATTATTATATTATAATACTATATTAATTTATACAGTACTATAATTACTGCAAATTTTATATTTATTTCCTTTTTCAATAGCAAAAATATTGTTTATACGTGAAAAGCTGCCAGTGTTGATTTATTAAAGAAAAGCTTACTGGAGAATGGGTTTGAAACAAAACTTCTTTTAAATCTTTTAAAAATGATTCATTTTTCTTCACCATATTAATAAATAGTCACGAACATTCCATCACACCCATTTTCACATTCTCAAATTCTGTCATGCCCCCAATGCCATGAAACAACTAACAATTCTAGAGAAACGCTGCCTCCTACTGGACTCTTAGAAAACCTACCTGAAAGTCCCACCCCCGGGGTCATTCAGCTTCTGTTTCTGATTGGCCGAGGCTTGAACAGCCACACCCATGAGACTCCTCACTTGCAAGGGTGTCCCAACAGCACCTGCAATAAAACTTGTAATTATACTGGGGAAGGTCCATTGGACTCTTGCATGAGAAAAGGAACACTTAAGCCTCAATAACTTTCCTTTAGTGGGTTTAAAATTGACTCTAAGCTCATTAAGTCTCTCAGTAGCTTACCTTGAGCACGAACCGTCTGTGTAATCACCACCGGCATCCGTGTCGGAGTAGCCTGAACCCCAGGCCTCTTAACAGCCTGAGGAAAACAAAACCACAGAGGATATGAAAATTCAAACTTATTTTTTGCTACTGAAGTTTGAATCAGAGATGCTAGCGTGTGTCTTACTAGGCCCAAGATCATTAAATGAGCTTTAGAAAACTTAATGACCAAATAAACAGATGCATTAAAATAATCCCAATTTTCAGAATTTCAGTGGCAAAACACTGTACATATGTTACAAATATATTTAAACAATGTATTGAACATGCCTACACTGGACCATAAGAAAGCATGTGTACCATGGTGGTAGCGGGAGCCAGGGCAACAGCCGGTCGGATGGTAGATACGGTGGTGGGCAGTGAGCTCGGCGCTGGAGCTTTAATGGTGTTCACCGTCAGCGGGGTGGACGTAGCAGAGGTCTGAGACAGCTGAGTTAAAGACTGCTGGGAGTTCAGAAGAGTCAGACGCAGAGCAGGGAGACTTTTCTGTACAAAGAGAAGGGGAAACAGATTTCAGATTTATAAAAACACAAAAGCAAAATTTCTTAAAAAGACAGTCCACCCGAAAATGAAAATTCTGTCATCATTCGGTCACCCTCATGTTGTCTAAACCTGTGTTATTTTATCTCTTCTGCTGAACAAAAGTAGATATTCTGTAGAATGTTGATAACCAAACAGTTTCGTTCTCTATTGACTTTCAATGTATTTTCTGTCCATACAATGGAAGTCAATGGGAACAGAAAAAATTTAGTTACTAACATTTTTTTAAAAAAATAATTTTTTTTTTTTGTGCTCCACAAAAAGACAAAAGTTATACAGTTTTTGATCAACATGAGGGTGAATAACAGAATTTTCATTTTTTGGTGGAAGTTTCTGTAATTAAGAACAAGAAGCGCAACTGCTTTTTTGAGTCCTACCTTCAAAAAAGGGATCAGGTATGGTTGAGGAGATGATTTCAACTCTGACTGCAAGCGATTTGTAAACTCCTCAGGCTCAATTTTTGCGTCCTTTGCAGATTTTAAAAGGAAAAATGCACATCAGTTAACTCAAATAAAATTCTACAAGCGTTATGAAAAGATTTACTCCTGTTATATAAGTATTGGAAGTTTCAATAACCAGTTTGAGTTTAAAGAAAACAACTCATGACTTAAAAATAAGGATTGTCCTATTAAGCAAGAACTTTTTATCAATAAACCTTTATGTCATGTACATCTTTTCATGCCTTGCAAACTTAAATATTCAGGATTGTATGATATATTAAACATTGTTGTGAATTCGGCAGATGTAAAAATCAATATAAAGTTACAGAGCTGGAGGTTTTTCAAGAATTAATTTATACTGGGGTTTTTTTTCTACAAATAATTTGCTACAAAGCTATGAAGTCACACTTAACACATTGGAAATCGGTGGCATTAAGTGTGAATTCATATCTTTGTGGCAAATTATTTGTAGAAAACTTTTGTAACGAAAACAAAGTTGAAAAGATAAAAATCCATCAAAAATACTGGCAGGACAAATAAAAATCTCAATTATGCCAAATTTACACTGTAAAGGTGGCACAGAAGCGCTTCTGCAGTGACATTGATTTAATGCTGCTCAGAGGTGGCATGAATGCATTTACACAACAAATATAACTATATACTTTGAAAGTAGGGCTGCACGATATATCGCATGCGATAGTCATGCGCATCTCGTCAGTAAAGCCGGTTCTGTGATTACAAATAAATCTCTATCACCTGTTTTCAGATGGAGCAGCATTTAATACACAGAGCCATAGTTCACTGACAAGCTACGCAATATCACGTTCACTATCGCATGCGATGCATCTGCGATTTTGAGCGCGAACTGCGTAGCTTGTCAATGAACTACGGCTCTGTGTATTAAATGCCGCTCCATCTGAATACAGGTGATAGAGATTTATTTGTAATCACAGAACCGGCTTTACTGATGAGATGCGCATGACTATCACATGCAATATATCGTGCAGCCCTATTTGAAAGGCAATTTATTCTAGCTTTTATGCAGCATTATGTCTTTACATAGAATTTTGAGCAGGCACAGAGTAGCCTTAATGTGGCTGTGTAGAAACACCTTTACTGCCCTGTCTGATCCTGCAGAAAAATAATTTTTTTTTTTTTTTTTTTTTGAGTCCTGCAATTGCTGAAATCTACAGTTTAGCATGAGAATATCACTAGAGGAAATACTATAATTTAAAATGTCACAATGAACTGCTATATCAAATCTTTTATTGACAATAAAACAATAATGAAGTGTCTCAATCAAAACATTGCTGCTAGTGATGCAGCTATAAAACACTTCACAGCTCAAACTTACCAGCAGATCCTGCACTAGTGCCTTCACATTCCGAGAGGTTTCCGGCGAGGGGGAATTATGGGATGCCAGTTTGATGAGCGTTGCTAGGAAGTTCTTGCACTTCTTTACATTCTCTTGCATTTCCTGAAATTAAAATTGCAGTATTTTTAAACAAATAATGAAATATAACCAATAGTAAGTGACATTATGAATGAAAACAGTTCAGCACTACCTGAGAGAGGACAGGGGCTCTGTTAGCTGGGGCAGGAGCAGAGGTGGTGATGGGACTCTGAGGGGTCACAGACGGCTTGAGAACTGTCTGTGGTGCAGGCTGCACACGGGCCCCCGCTGTAATGACTGTGGTGGTGGGCTTCTGAGCCGAGGTAATCGTTACCACTGCTGTCTTCTGCTACAAAACCAAAAGCCAAGCTAAGTTAAGAACAGTTTCAAGTGTTTTGTGCACCACAACAAAAGGAAATGTTTTACCCAAACTTTCAGCTTGAAATAATACAATAAACAACACATTTAAGGAACAGTTCACCCAAAAATGAAAATTTCCATGATTCATCAACTTTTACATCATTCCAAACCCATACGTTGACACTTTTTTCAGCAGAACAGACAAAACAATTATTGAAGAATCTTCACATAGATATTTTTTACTCAATGGAAGTTCTTCTAAACTTAAAAAAAAAAAAAGCAGAAAGCACTTGATCTAAGTGCTAGTTACCAAATCTGAAGACATTTGATTGTCTTGTGTGATTAACAGAAGCAACTCAAATAAGATATCTGGTTACAAGCCACTCGAGAAATAATGACGTTTGTTGTTACTGTCCTGCAACCTGCACCACATTTGATTTGACAGTAAAATCAGGATGAGATTGTCTGCAAATAAATCACTTACATCTCAGCCTTTTCACCACACAAAGCTATCGTATGGTTTCAGAACACTTCAAAAGTCATATGAACTACATTAAAGGTGATAGTAGTTCGGAAAAACACAAGAACCACTTAAATTCGTTTGTGGAATACAAAAGTAGCTGTTATGCAGAGAGACAGTTTGAATCACCATTCAATTTCACTGTATGGAAAAAAGATGCACTGAAAGTGGCAACAGAGATGGTGTTCCTTTATAGTTATTATTCACTGCTAAAACAGTATTATCACGCAACAAGTTTTTAAATGCTTTCAGATGACCTGTCTTGCTCGTACCTGGGCAACAGGTGTGGTGACTCTGAAAGCCGTTCCAGCAGTGGGTGTAGCAGGTCTCGGTGACAGGGTGCCTTTATTTTGGTTCTGAGCTTTGGCCTGGGCCAGGACCTGCTGAGGAACCAATGCCAGCTGACCAGCCTCCGTACGTACCAGCACCATACCTTAAGAAGAACACAGGCAAAAATTCATAAACAAATCATACAGGAGTAATTAAAACAGCAGGGAAAAAGTATTAGCAATACTACACTCATGTTGTTCCAAACCTGTAAGACTGTGAAAGTCAATGGGGTCCAATGATGTTTTGTTTTGAACCCTTTACTTTCATTATATTCCTCAAAAATATCTTGACGTTCAGAAACAAAGTCATTCAAGTTTAGAACAACTTTAGGGTGAGTAAATGATATCAGACACTCAATTTCTGGGTGCCATTAAACACCCTCTTTTTTGCATCTGGTCCCCTTATCGCTTCCCAAGCTTTTACCTGGAGGAATGGTGAATCCAGGCGGTAACTGAATGGTAGTTTGTTGCTGCGGTCTCACAATCAGCTGGGTCGTAGGAACCCCCGGACGCTGAGGGGGCGTCGCGGTCGCCGTCCCCTGAATGGGCGCACCGGGTCTCAACAGGGTCGTAGGCTGTCCTACGAGCGCAGTCGCTGCTGGCTTAGCGAGGGCAGAGGGCGTGCTTGCCACAGGAAGAGAGGTCACCACCGGACTGGACGACACTATAATCTGAGCGGGCGTGCTGGGGTGCAACCCTACAGGGGTCCCGGGGAGCTGGTTCGGGACGATGGCTTTAATCTGGTTTTGAGGGTCAGATTTGGGCTCTGTGTTTGTGAATGCCACGGAGGTGGGCACCAGACCGGCGCCCTGCACGGGCAATCCTGAGACTTTGGGGTCACCTCCGTTGTGTACGACACTAGTGATGGTGTTAGGAGGCCTGTGCAGTGCAGTGGTGGGGTTTGCTTGACTATCTAGTGACACATTCGCATGTGGCAGTGTGCTGTTGGGCTGAGCGGACACAAAAACAGCATTTGTACTAGCAGGAGCAGACATGTTGCTTTTAGCATTACCTACACCTGCACCAATGTCAATACCGTTTACAGAAGCGGGAGCAGAAGCGATAACAGAAGAGTTTAACGTGCCACTGCTTCCGTTCACAGTCTGTATTCTGGCGGGAACCGGCCGGACAGCAGACGCAATGTGATTTGTTTTGGGGTGAGAGTCTGTTGGTGCTGCGTCACTTGAACAAGTTGATGGATTTGATGAATGATATTGCACCCGGTTCGCGGCGGTAACCGAATTAGCGGAGGTGCTAGGCAGGTTCGCGGTGGACGGGACAGCACTGGCCGCCGGTATCCTCCTGTCCGGGCCGTTTTCTTCAGAGTTTCCCTCCTGGTTTCGCTCGGGCTGCCGCTGCTGCTCCAGAGTAGTTCCTACTTGGGCGGGCAGCAATTTCCCCAAGTGTGGATTGAGCGCGTTTGAGGGTCTCCTGGTGTCGCCTTGAGGACCGACCGCCTTGTTTTGTCCACCCAACTGCGATTCTAACGAGCCTACGAGGTCACTGACGGCTTTTTCGTCCACTTCGGAGTAGAGCATATCTTCCAGCGGATCGGGGACACCCGCCATCTTTGAGAGACGCTTGAGAAATGCGCACGGCGCGTGCGTTGTTTTGCTGCTGAGGCATTGTGGGAAACGTAATGACATCACGGGCAAGATTTGCAGCTGTTGTCATAGGCCTGTCATATCTGGGATCAAATTTGGAAACTACCATATAAAAATTTAATATGAAAAAATAAATTAAATTTGAATAATTAAAAACATAATTTTAAAATTTTAAATAAAGTAAATATATATATTAAATATATATATATATATATATATATATATATATATATATATATATATATATATATATATATATATATATATAATACATATATTTAAATAGTTTAAAAATATCTAAAAATATGAAAAAATAAATTAAATTTGAATAATTAAAAACATAATTTTTAAATTTTAAATAAAGTAAATATATATTAAATATATATATATATATATATATATATATATATATATATATATATATAATACATATATTTAAATAGTTTAAAAATATCTAAAAATATGAAAAAATAAATTAAATTTGAATAATTAAAAACATAATTTTTAAATTTTAAATAAAGTAAATATATATTAAAAAAAAATATATATATATATATATATATATAATACATATATTTAAATAGTTTAAAAATATCTAAAAATATGAAAAAATAAATTAAATTTGAATAATTAAAAACATAATTTTTAAATTTAAAATAAGTAAATATATATTAAAATGAAAAATATGTTAAAAAAGAAAAAAAAAATATATATATATATATATATATATATATACACATATATATATATATATATATATATATATATATATATATAATACATATATTTAAATAGTTTAAAAATATGAAAAAATTAATTAAATTTGAATAATTAAAAACATAATTTTTAAATTTTAAATAAGTAAATATATATTAAAATGAAAAATATGTAAAAAAAGATATATATAATACATATATTTAAATAGTTTAAAAATATCTAAAATATATTTAAATGTTACAATTTTAGAATGATATTTGTAATATTTAAACATTACAAATAAAATTAAAAAAAATTCTACTAAACTCATTTATAAATATCTTTATTTGTTATATTGATAGAAGCAGAAACAGTTTTATAGTTTTATACATTTTTGGAGTTGTCCTCATTCAGCTTGTATTTGGTCATTATGCTCATCTTTTAAAAATGTATTTTCAAGTTTTCTTTTTCTAATATGACATGTCTTATCAAGAATACTATTTCAATAGCATGCTATTTCTAATAGCTAAGGTTAGCATACATAAATGTAAATATGGAGGAAATAAGCTTGTTTCTAATTTTAAAGGCAGAAGTTCAGTAATATCTAAAAACAATATTAAGAAAAATAAGAAAGCTGTATATGTGGGTTTTTTTTCTTTTTAACATTTACATTTTTTTAAAACATTGTTTATCCTAATGTACCTCTCGTCTGTATTTATAAATCTTTAAAAACAAACAAACAAAAAACGTAATCCTGATTCTTTGCCTTCCCTACTTTTTAACTGAATTAGGTTTACTTGTTAAATGTTTTTATTATACAAAAACTAAGAAAAGAAGTTTTTCTTTCCTTTATTTCTTTTTCTTGTTTATATAATAGGAACTTTTAAAAGTAAAAGTAGATATTGAATATTCATGTGATTTGTGTTTATTAGTAAAATACGGTATTGTCTTTATTTTTACCTTTTTTACCATTTATACATCATTTCGGGGGTCGATATGGAGGTTTATGCCTTTTAATATCTTGAAAGTATATTAAGAGGCATAAGACATGTCACATTAGAAAAAAAAACGTGAAAATATATTTTTTAAAAGGTGAGCATGATGTGATCCTTAATAAAACACAACAGAAATCTTAACAAGCTGAACGAGGACAACTCCAAAAATGTATGAAAATATAAAACTATGTTTCTGCATCCATGAATATAACAAGTGAAAATACTTATAAATGAGTTTAATAGAAATTTCTTTAATTTTATTTGTAATATTTAAATATCATATTATTTAAATATTCCATTCCAAAATTTTAATATTTAATGGTGGCCATAACGAAACCCGACAGGTTTGTCTTGACCCTGTGTAAATAATATCAGAATTAAGAGTTTAGTTTGGAAAGCTTTGATTAGCTATATATAATATAACATCTGCCGCTAAACAGATTAGAGTCTGCGTAAATAGAACGCAACAATGAGTTTTCTGTTCATGTGCAGATCACGTGGTACAGAGCTGGACCAATAGAATTGCGAGTCGTGTTGAACGGCCCAAATATTAAAAACACTAGTATCAGTTTTGCTCATTTGTAACGGTGCTGTCAGCGAGTGTGAGTACAAGCGCTGAAATACGGTGAAATTTGCGTCTTGTTATTATTTTTTTAAATTAAGGTGGCATGTTTTAATAATGCGAATATGTCTAAAGATCTGTTATTGATAATGCGATAGAGTTAGAAGAAAATCAGACATCATGTTCATGTTAGCAAGCAGGCTAATCGAGTTCATCAGTCTTATGAAAGTTGGTTTCGAAAGGCGTATTGCTGGGGGTTTTCTAACCTCTCAGTCTTAATAAATGAAACAATATAAAGAAAATATAGTAACATATATATAATATTGCCAAAGAAATCGCAAAATATATTGTACGTGCATACAATAATATAATACAAAATTCATGATTTTGTATTTAATACAATGTTCTTAAATACATAGTTTAACATTTTTTTTTTAATCATTTTAATTTTTTATTATAATGTTGTTTAAAACTGCTTATAACCAAGGGGGCGTGGTGCATCTTGAATATTATTATAAACAGCACGTTGAAAATACTTTGGATAATTCCCACTGTAAAAATAAATAAAATTACATTTTTTTCATTTTTTATTTACTAAATATATATAGCCTACATATTCATTCTAATGTAAGGTTGCAATGTTATTAAGAGGTGTAGATCTTATCTATGTATTAATTTAGTGTTTAGACAGGTTTAACTGAAAAATCCTGTTCTCTCTTCCATCCTCTTATCAAACAGCCAGAAGAATGGCCACGGCACAGTCAACACTGATGTTCGCAGTGTGCATTTTGATGATAACAGAACTCATACTGGCCAGAAAGGACTACTATGACATCCTCGGTGTGCCAAAAGATGCTTCTGAACATCAGATCAAAAAAGCTTTTCACAAGCTTGCCATGAAATATCACCCAGACAAGAACAAGAGCCCCGATGCGGAAACCAAATTTCGAGAGATTGCAGAAGGTGGGTTATATACACTACTTGTGAAAAGTTTGTAGTAGTTAGGATTTTTTCATGTTTTGTAAGAAGTAACTCATGCTTCCCGTGGCTGCATTTATTTGATGAAAAACTGTAATATTGTGAAATATTATTGCAACGTAAAATAATTGTTTTCTATTTTAATATATATATTAAAATATCATTTTTTCCTGAATTTTCAGCATCATTACTGCAGTCTTCAGTGTCACATGATTCTTTAGAAATCATTCATATATGTTGGTTTGGTGTTCAGTTATTATCAATTATTGTTGATACTCAAGTATAAATAATGGTTGTTATTATCATTGTTGAAAACTGTTTTCCTCTTAATATTTTTGTGGAAACCATGGTACTTTTTTCAGGGTTCTTTGATGAATAGAAAGTTCAAAAGCACAGCACTTAGATAGAAATGCATTATAAATCTCTTTGCCATGACAGGAATAATATATTAAAAAAGAAAACAGTTGTTTTAAATTGTAATATGTGAGTAACTGTATTTGTGACCCTGGACCACAAAACCAGTCATAAGGGTCAATTTTCCAAAATTGAGATTTATACATCATCTGAAAGTTGATTTAAATAAGCTTTCCATTGATGTATGGTTTGTTAGAATAGGACAATATTTGGAAGAGGTACAACTATTTGAAAATCTGGAATCTGAGGGTGCAAAAAAATCAAAATACTGAGAAAATCGCCTTTTAAAGTTGTTCAAATGAAGTTCTTAGCAATGCATATTACTAATCAAAAATTAAGTTTTAATATATTTACGGTAGGAAATTTACAAAATATCTTCATGGAACATGATCTTTACTTAATATCCTAATGATTTTTTGCATAAAAGAAAAATCGATAATTTTGACCCATACAATGTATTTTTGGCTATTGCTACAAATATACCCCAGCGACTGGTTTTGTGCTCCAGGGTCACATTTTTGTTCAAATAAATGCAGCCTAAAAAAATTAATTAATCCAAACTTTTGTTGTTTAAAGCATGATTCCTCAAGTTGTTCACTGTGTCATGCATAATTTTTAAACTCGTTCTGCAGCATATGAAACACTATCAGATGAGAAAAGAAGGCGAGAGTATGACCAATCAGGATACAATACATTCAGCAATGAAGACATGAACGGGGGTGGAGAGCAGCCTTTTCATCATTCCTTTGATTTTAACTTCAACGACATGTTCAGAGACTTTGACATCTATAGCCAAAACAGGCACGCTCGCCCAAAACGGCACTTTGACGAGCACTTCAGGGCCCACCAGCAAGCGCACAACCGCCATAAGAGACACGTCCAGGGTACTTTTGGTACCTTTGAGGACATGTTTGAAGACATGGAGAAGATGTTTACGTTTGAACGACACATAAAAAGGACAGAGAGCAGGTTTCAGGGCACAGCTAAACAGCACTGCAGAACGGTGACCCAGCGAAGAGGAAACATGGTCACCACGTACACCGACTGCACCTCGTCCTGAACATCAGAGTGGGCCACAGATTGGACCATCACACTTTTATTTTTATACCTGATTTAATTGGAGTTATTGATTTGCTGCTGTGATAAGTGGGGTTTGATTTTACATGTGACTGATCTGTTATTTATGCTGATAATGGGTGCATTTGGAGTTTCAACTGGTTTGATTGAGATTTATAATTGACACTATGTTAGATAGTGGCCTCTTAAAGGAACAGTTCACCCAAAAATGAAAATTTGCTGAAAATACTCACTCTCAGTCCATTCAAGATGTAGATGAGTTTATTTCTTCATCAGAACAGATTTGGAGAAATTTAGCATTACTCACTTGTACACCAACGGATCCTCTGCAGTGAATGGGTGCCGTCAGAATGAGAGTCAAAACAGCTGACAAAAACAATATAATAATCCACAACACCACTCCAGTCCATCAATTAATATCTTGTGAAGCGAAAATCTGCATGTTTGTAAGAAACAAATCCATCATTAAGACATTTTACCTTTAAACCGCCGCTTCTGACCAAAATATGAGTAAATAATCCATAATAACGCTTCGTCCAGTGAAAAAGTTCATCACCTGTTGTCCTCTCACATCAAAATCCACTGGATTTGATGGATTTGTTTCTTAAAAACATGCAGCTTTTCATTTCAGAAGATGTTAATTGTTGGCCTGGAGTTGTATTGTGGGTTATTGCGATGTATATCAGCTTTTTTTAACTTTCATTCTCATGGTACCCATTCACTGCAGAAATGTACGATTTTTGGGTAAACCGTTCCTTTAATAGACTCACTAGTTTTAGGTGTTTGATGAGTTTGCTTTCATCCCTGCAGCACTAAATTAAAAAATGAAATGGCCTTTAATTTAATACCAAACTACATTTGATGACCTTATATATTAGTGTGCATTTATGTTAAAATTGCACTTTGATCAAGTTGTTATACGCACAAAAATTTTGTTTCATGCTTGGTTAGCTACTAAAATCCCCTACCCATACTGAAAGAACAAATGTGCTGAAATCATCAATCATAATTTGATGAAAGCCTCAGACAGATCATTTAGCTCTTCCATTATCTTCTCTACTTATCCAAGGTTGTATATTTTGTGTTGGTGCTGAACGCTCATGGTATGAGTCTTTGGGATTCACATCTTCATGAACTTTTCTCTTATTTTTATGTGAAGCTAAACAAATGTTTGCTGCATTGCTATGAAATATATAGTTCATTATATTGAAGTAGTTTCTTTCAAACTCACACTTATTAGATAGAGAGGTGCCTTTCCCACTCATTGTGGTAGATTGAGTTTAATGTAATCAGATTGGAGCACTTTTATGACCTCGTGTATTATAGTTTGCATGGCTGAGAGAAAGTAGGTCTCAGTTTTTGTCATGGACATCGGTCACCCGGTTGGGTTTGTAAACAGCTTTTGTTTTAGGAAAGTACAAGAAGTCTGATATTGTTCTCTAAGCCAAAGTGTATTTCGGCTGAACATTTTGTATGTTTGTAACAAAACATAAGAGTTGCGATTGCTTTTATATGGCAGTTTTACCCCTAAAATTTAAAAAAAGACAAGGGGAATGTGCCAACTTAGCATTTGTCTGACAAATTTTTTTTTTTTTTTTGTAAATATGATGTATAACCCAGCTGTGTTCCTGTATGACTTCACCTGTGACCTGTTTTGTTGAATAATCCTGTGTGCAATATTTAAAGGCAGCTCTCATGTTGTTTTAACTGTTACCCACTGACATAGTTGTTATGAAATGAGTCTCGGTAGACTCTGGCACTTTCTTTATTGTAATCCTATGGATGAAAAGTAAATCTGAAATAGGCAATTTGAACCCAGATGTATGTATACTTGGGTTAACAATAAATAGTGTTGAAAACCATTTGTTTGATGGACTTCTTTAGGATTTTCATTAAACAAATATTTATTGATATGGGAGTATTTTAGTACCCTCAGTAAACTTGAATTGATATAAGATTTTGATTGTAATATACATATGTAGATGCTGAAATTGAATAGATAGAAAAAGAAACAGACATATATTATACAATTATTAATGTTACTGAGGATCCTCAGTAACATTAATAATGAAATGAGTTTGAAATAGTCTTGCTCAAAACCTATTTATTAAATTAATACTGAAGTGTTTCGTACAAAGTTTAAATGAAAATGCTCTTAGACCATGATATTGGTGAAAAATGTGATATCGATAGATATTGTAATTGGCTTTATTTGGTTATTTATTTATTTACCTATTTTAGTGGCACGTTAAAAATATCTAAGATTACGAGAATAAAGTCGAAATATTTTGAGAATAAATTATATAAAATAAAGTATATATAAATAAAAAATATCTGACTTTATTCTCAAAATATTTCGGCTTTATTTTCGTAATTTCACTTTAATCTAGTAATTTTGACTTTTTTCTCAAAATATTTCGAATTTATTCTCGTGATTTTGACTTTTTTATTAAAATATTACGACTGTAAAAAATTTTAGAATTTTTTTTATTTTTTATTTTTGACGTGGCACTAAAACGCCGTCGTAGTTTTTAAATCTGTTAATCCAGTTAAAGTTAGTAAAAACATTTATCTTGGTGTGCATATATTTAAAAAAAAAAAAATGTTGTATAGTTATTCAGATAACCATATTAATAACACCACGTGTCTACATGTGTCAGAATTTTTTTTTCCTGTAGATCAAAAATATTTTTGCTGCACCCCATAGTTACGGTTGCCTTGGCGCATTCACTTGGAACAATGCTTGGAAATGTAGTTTATTTCCAGAAAATTCAAAAGTGAGTCAACAGCTGTTGTCTCGTCTAAAACTACAAGCCCCATAATGCACCGGAGCGCAGTTTTTCCGCGGCCGGGTTGGTTCATGGTGCCACTGTGAGGGACATTGGATGACTTTGTGCCGTGTTTAGCCGGGGTATTCGCCTTAGCTCATTCATTTTGACAGGGGAAGAGATCGTCAACGCGATGGAGGCTCTTATTCCTGTCATTAACAAACTCCAGGATGTTTTTAACACAGTCGGGGCGGATGTTGTTCAGTTACCTCAGATTGCAGTGGTGGGAACGCAGGTAAGTTAATATTTTAGTTGCGGTTTCCATTCAGATTGAAACAGGTCTATGGTAGTGTCTCGAAACATAGTGAGGTACCTACCTAGACAGTATATTTGGGCGCCAAATTTCGGAGTGGTATCTAAAGCTCCAGTGCGCCTCTGAAGACCCCTAGCTAGGCAGTTCACTTGTTTTAAAACAGCCTAGTATTAGCAACATTTATTTGTTTATTGTTGCGACAATATTTTTATACACATATGGCAAGGTCAGCGACAAATAAACGAATGTCGTATTAAATATATCGAAAATTAAGACAATACAATCAAAATCTGTAGCAAGCTTTCAAATGTTTATCAGCGCTATCCAGCTAAC
This sequence comes from Spinibarbus caldwelli, assembly GCA_039654775.1. Lineage (NCBI taxonomy): Eukaryota > Metazoa > Chordata > Actinopteri > Cypriniformes > Cyprinidae > Spinibarbus > Spinibarbus caldwelli. The sequence goes on along the minus strand of CM077265.1, from coordinate 13,101,334 downwards.
TAGCGTGCTAACGCAAGTCCTCGCTTGTTTCCTTATACATTTTTTCAATAATTGACTTCATATGCATATTATGCGGAAATTCCTACTGTTAGGAATGTTTATGTTTAACAGTATCAGCAATATCACACTGAGTTTTAGGGTTGTGTTGATCTCAGTACACATGAAGAGATGCGCCACGGTCGGTCTGAACTTGACAGATCTGGCAGCATGTTTGGACTGGACAGCTGCAGGACTCACTGTACATGAAGGACTAAATGGGTAGAGTAGAACTGAGGTGAAAAAGATTGTGGATCTTTTCCATCCTGACGTTACGCAAGATATCTGCATCATTTCATTAAGGAAGTATTGCATACTTGATAGTGTTGTAATGTAGACCTTTAATGGAAGTAAACCAGAGGCTAACTCATGAAGTAGAGGAGTTTCCTACTGTCTGCCACACACACATAAGTCTAACGAGTCTTAAAGCATGGACTTTCACTGACCACTTAAGAGGATATGGCTGTCTGGGTGCAGAAGAAAGTCTTGTTAACCCTGTAAAGCCTGACATATGAAATAAAAAATAAAGTTTGCATATGTGTTTCATTTTTTGTATCATATCAGGCTTTTATGGCTCATATAGTGGGAATCGGGAGCTCACGTTTTGGGAGGGAAAAAAAATCTACTTTTTATCCGGAGGCCCTAACTTAGCAAAATATGCAATTTGATGCAGGTCTTATTATTTATATAGCTAAAAAATAGGATTAAATACTGATAGCTTGTAATGAGATTATTTAAAACAGTATAACAGACTATTAAAATGCATAAAATATAAGTGGCCACTCTATATCTCCCAATAATATGTCTTAGTGAGATGATATTTAAGTGCTTGGTTTAATAATCAAAGTTGTAGTTTTTATTAAGGGGGCAAATCATAATGCAGTGCACTACAATGATGATTGAGGGATGAAAAGATAAAGATTTCTCAAGTTTTCTCAAAAATTAAGGTATAAACTATCAGACAACAGAAGGCTTGTAGTAGATTGTGTACAATAGGTTTTTCAGCAGTTTTGATCATATTGATCATTAGGCTTTAGAAATTCAAATATGATACAGTAGGATTTATAGGGTTAAACTGTAGGTACCGGTTTGATCAACAAAGGGAACTTTAAGTACTTAAAACATATTTTTTCTTAACTTAATGATCAGAAAACCAGGTATATTTAGTCAGTACTGACTTGTTTGTTTTCTGTGATTCATCTGATTCACAGAGCAGCGGGAAGAGTTCAGTACTGGAGAGTTTGGTTGGCAGAGACCTCCTGCCGCGCGGGACAGGTATTGTCACCCGCAGGCCTCTCATCCTCCAGCTGGTGCACGTAGACCCCGAGGACAGAAGAAAGTCTCGCGAGGAGAACGGTATCTGCTTTTTTCCTATTTGCACCAAAAAAGCATGAATTAATGACCTGCAGTGTGGATTTAGGAAGTTTCTCGGTGCTGCTTTGTTTCTAATTTGGTTGCTCAATCAATGGCGATGCAGTGGTGTCAGGTACTAAGTCAAAAGTGAAAAGGAAAAGGTAGTGATCCGAGTCAGTTTATTCCTGTGTGCTGTTTGTTTAAATAAAATATGTGTACTTTTAATAAACAAAGAATCTAGCTCATACGAATCCATAGATGAAGCTTTTAGCATGGGCGTCTCTGCATTTGTGTGGTTTTGGCTACTCTAGAGTCCTATAAAGACGGCATTGCTGCAGGCTAACCCTCTGTCATCTCTCTTTAAACACAGACCCCAATGTGTGGAAAAATGGGCGTCTTTACAAAGGTCTCCTTTTCCTTGCCCTTTTGCTTGTGTTGAGCAGCTTTGTGTTTTTCCTCATCCTGCTTCCATTATTTGATTATAAGCTTTGGTTGCGCTGCCAATGCAATGGCTTAGCTTAAACAACCCCAGACTGAAGAATTTAGTGTACAATCCAGTTTAAGTTTCAGATTCGATGTGGTGAGTATGAATGATTTGGAAATCTAAATGTCAGTTTACTTACTAATAACTCTCTAACAATCATCAATTGTTATTTAAATGTCACCATGTAGTGTAGATTCCAAGTCTTTATTAGGACAGTGTCTGTTAGAATAAGCTAGGTATGCTGTGCTACCCACAACGCACTGTGCTTGGCCTTTGTTTTGTAGCAGTTTTTGTTTCATTTGCTGTACTGGTGCTTTTGAAAAATGTGGAACAAAAGCCTGTCCTACTTAGCAGAGTAAACTCTCAGAAGAAAGTGAAAGTTATGTGACCCAGTATTGTGTCACTGATAATGTCATTGTCAATGTTGTTTTCCACAGGAGTGGATGGAGAAGAGTGGGGGAAATTTCTACACACCAAAAACAAGGTATGGAAAGCAGTACAGCAGATATTCGGACAAAGAATTCACAATCAGCTTTGTCACAAACGTGTGTGACCCTTTGAATATTTTTAGCGTTAGAGCGCAATTCCATAAAAGTCCCGATGGGAGGGGAAAATTCTGCTTGTGATTAACTGACAATGCACACATTAAAGAACACAGACGCAGCCAGATCATTTCCAAAATGACCAGCGCAATCTACCAAGATCAGCGCAAATTACCGCCTGCTTTAAAACATGCTTTTTTTGGCCGTTAAATAATGGCACAAATACCAGTAATTTGACGGCGCAAACGTTAGTAAATCGTGTTGCGTGATTCATTTTAATACTCTCCTCCCATAAATTTTGCATCTGAAAGAGAAACTCCTACAAATGCATATTCAAGGCGCAAAAATAACTATGTCCACGGCTTTTCAGTGATAATTCTTCACTGCACGTCTTTAGTAAATCCTGACAGTAATATTTAATGCCAAAAGACGGTTTGCGTTGGTGCAAGCTGTTAGTAAATCTGGTCCTAAGTGGGCTTAAGATCGAATATTTAAGATTAAGTATCTATATAACTTAAGTATGTATATATATATATATATATATATATATATATATATATATATATATTTAATCATAACATGTTTGTAAGGCCACCAAGTGCATGTGATTTTTGGTGATTTATAACTCATTTTAGTACAAAAGTTATTAATGAATTATTGTGAAAATTTTAGATGCAGATATCACAAATAAATTTGTGTACGCATAGTTAATGAATGAGACCCAATGTCTCAAATTGCGTTTAAAATGGGATCATTCAAATCTCTATAAAGCTTACCTCACGTTTGAGTAAATCCAGGTGAAAAAGTCCTTACATCAAAGAGACACTGCACAGTGTTGTTTTATTAAGTCATTCTGGCCGTCAGACACATTTATGTGCTACAAACAACAGTGCAGTGAGTTTGTTTGGTTTTATAGTTTGATGATGAGCAGATGAAGAACAAGCTCTTTAATTCCTGTTGGTCCAAATGATCACAGGAGGTATTCTCAGTGTGGTCTTGAGTCCAGACACATGCTCTACGTTCACCTCATGTAACATTAATTCCATTTCTTGGTGTTTTTTATTTTTTTTATTTTTTTCGGTTTAATTTCTATGGTAGTTTGATTTAAGTCTTTGTGAAGTGAGATATCATGATTGTTAACATTGTGTCTCTGCCTTTTAGATCTACACAGATTTTGATGAAATCAGGCAAGAAATTGAAAATGAAACTGAAAGAGTTTCTGGCAATAACAAGGTAAGGAAGGGTCCTTAAATAAACTAAATCAGATAATGGTTTATTTTTTTAAACATGTATGTGCATTACCATAAAACTTGGGGTCAGTAAGAGGACTTTTTTTTACAGTGATTCATTAAATTACAAATGTAACGTTACAAAAGATTTCTGTTTCAAATAGATACTAATCTTTTTAACTTTTTAGAATCCAGAAGAAAAAGTATCAGTTTCCACAAAAATATTAAGCAGCACGACTGTTTTTAACATTGATAATTATATAAGAAATGTTTCTTTAGCATCAAATCAGAATATTAGAATGATTTCTGAAGGATCATGTGACACTGAAGACTGGAGTAAGGATGCTGAAAATTTAGCTTTACCATCACAGGAATAAATTACATTTTTTTAAATAAATTAAAATGGAAAAGTTATTTTATATTGTAGTAATATTTCACAATATTAGTGTTTTACTGTATTTTTGATCAAATAAATGCAGCCTTAGTGAACATAACGTCATTCTTTTAAACTTCATTCTCTCAAACTTTTAAACTGTAGTGCAGTTTCTATTAACATCTGCAGTTCAAATACAGAATGTTTTGTGATTGTTTCACAGGGCATCAGTGATGAGCCAATTCATCTGAAAATCTTCTCACCACATGTTGTCAATCTCACGCTGGTGGATCTGCCTGGCATCACAAAGGTGTTTTATTCAGTAGCTTAGCTTGGCCTGTTTGAATATTCCTTTTGTGGATTATTTTTTGATGCTGACACTGATATATTCATGTTCAGGTCCCGGTGGGAGACCAGCCTAAAGATATCGAGCTGCAGATCCGCGAGCTGATCTTAAAATACATCAGCAATCCCAACTGCATCATTTTAGCTGTCACTGCAGCGAACACGGACATGGCCACCTCTGAAGCTCTGAAAGTGGCCCGTGAGGTGGATGCAGACGGTCAGCATATTAATGTTTATTTTGGTCTGCTTGTGCATTTTTTTTTGCACACAATGTCTGTACCTTTCAGTTTGTGTGATGTGATGTTTTTCCGCATGGCTGTGTGATGCAGGTTTTTTTTTTGTGACACAGCAGTTTATTTTTTTCCTTTTCTGCTTTCAGGTCGCAGAACCCTGGCTGTAGTGACTAAACTAGATCTGATGGATGCCGGTACTGATGCAATGGATGTTCTCATGGGTAGAGTCATTCCTGTCAAACTAGGACTGATTGGAGTGGTCAACAGGTACAAAAAAAATTTAAAAAAATAAATGTTTATTAATATGGCTGTCAATCTGTTTAAAATGTTCATTTATATATATATATATATATATATATAATTTTTTTTCTTTTTTGTTCTACACACCAGATATAAATTTAGATATTTTTTTACTAGTGGGTGCAGGACACTGTAGTTCATTTCTGTAAGTGAGGATAGCAAAATAAAGTAAATTGTGACATATTATACCCAAAAATTCTTCATACAGTGGACTACCAGTAAAATGTATAAAAATTTGGGACCAAATATTGGATTTGACACTTTGACTGACCGTGTTTTGTTACATACCTTTCTATCAAAGTTATCTGACATTATCAAGATGAATTTGTTCTGACAAAGTTTAACTCTTGAGTTCTAGTCTTATATTTAAGGTGGCTGAATAAATTTTGGTTTGACTGTGTGTGTGTGTGTGTGTGTGTGTGTGTGTGTGTATATATATATATATATATATATATATATATATATATATATATATATAAAATTACATTAAAATATTCATTGTGAGATTGATTATTTATTTATATATATATATATATATATATATATATATATATATATATATATATATATATATATACACAAAAGTTTTTTTTTTTTCTAAAAAAAGACGACTAAATGTCTTGATACAGGAGTCAGCTGGACATCAATAATAAGAAAAGTGTGGCAGACTCCATCCGTGATGAACATGCCTTCCTGCAGAAGAAATACCCCTCCCTTGCTAACAGAAACGGAACCAAGTGTCTCGCCAAAACATTAAATAGGTGAGAGTTTAAGCTTGAAACATCAAATTTCATTAATTTTGCTGAGCATATCTGCTTTTTGAAGTATTAAAATCTTATTTTTTCCACTAGGTTATTGATGCATCACATTAGGGACTGTCTACCAGAGCTGAAGACACGTATCAACGTTTTAGCAGCTCAATATCAGTCCCTGCTCAGCAGCTACGGCGAGCCGGTGGACGACAAGAGCGCCACCCTGCTGCAGCTCATCACGAAGTTCGCCACAGAGTACTGCAACACTATTGAAGGAACGGCCAAATACATTGAGACCGCTGAGCTGTTAGTTCACTTTTTCTTTCAGTTACTCAAATAAAGCTGTTTAATTTGCTATATACTGTACTGTTCTATTTTAATATACTCTAAAATGTAATTTTGATCAATTTAATGTATCCTTGCTGAATAAAAGTATTGATTTCTTGCAAATAAAAAAAAATCTTGCTGGCCACAAAGTAGGTGGTGTTAGTGCTAACCATAGTCGTTTGTTCTAATATTTTAGGTGTGGTGGTGCAAGAATTTGTTATATTTTCCATGAGACGTTTGGTAGGACACTGGAGTCGGTCGATCCTCTTGGAGGACTTACAACCATAGATGTCCTTACAGCTATTAGGAACGCTACGGTAGGTTTTGCAGTGAATATTTGACTCCTGCATACTTTTTATATATATATTTATTAGGAATGTCAGTTTAATGCGTTAACTTAATTAGTTAGTTAATAATAGTAATAATAATAAAAACATTAAAGGGTTAGTTCACCCAAAAAAATTAAAATATGTCATTATTTACTCACCCTCATGTCGTTTCAAACCTTTCTTTTGTGGAACATAAAAGAAGGTATTTTGAAGACTGTTGGTAACAAAGCTGTTTTGGTTACCAGTGACTTTCATTATATGAACAAACAATACTGAGATGTTTCTCAAATTATCTTCTTTTATGTTCCATAGTTTATGTTAGGCTGTTGTACAGAGGTGGGTAGAGTACCCAAAAACTGTACTCAAGTAAAAGTAAAAGTACTTGAAGAAATATTTACTCAAGTAAAAGTAAAAGTAATAGTCTGAATAATTACTTGAGTAAGAGTAAAAAAGTATCGGATAAAAAAACTACTCAAGTAGTTACTAGTTACTTTGGATCATATACTGAATTTAGTCTATTTTTATTTAGATATATAGATATTTAAATAAAATGTGTGTGTGTGTGTGTGTATATATATATATATATATATATATATATATATACATATATAATATATACACACACTCACCGGCCACTTTATTAGGTCACCTGTTCATTCAATTGCTTGGTAACACAAATTGCTAATCAGCCAATCACATGGCAGCAACTCAATGCATTTAGGCATCTAGATGTGGTGAAGACGACTTGCTGAAGTTCAAACCGAGCTTCAGAATGGGGAAGAAAGGGGATTTAAGTGACTTTGAATGTGGAATGGTTGTTGGTGCCAGACTGGCTGGTCTGAGTATTTCAAAAACTGCTGATCTACTGGGATTTTCACACACAACCATCTCTAGGGTTTACAGAGAATGGTCTGAAAAAGAGAAAATATCCAGTGAGCGGCAGTTGTGTGGATGAAAATGCCTTGTTGATGTCAGAGGTCAGAGGAGAATGGGCAGACTGGTTAGAGATGATAGAAAGGCAACAGTAACTCAAATAACACTCGTTACAACCAAGGTATGTAGAATACCATCTCTGAACGCACAACACATCGAACCCTGAAGCAGATGGGCTACAGCAGCAGAAGACCACACCGGGTGCTGCTCCTGTCAGCTAAGAACAGGACACGGAGGCTACAATTCACACAGGCTCACCAAAATTGGACAATAGAAGATTGGAAAAACATTGCCCGGTCTCAATTTCTGCTGCAACATTCAGTTGGTAGGGTCAGAATTTGGCGTAAAAGAACATGAAAGCATGGATCCATCCTGCCTTGTCTCAACGGTTCAGGCTGGTGGTGGTGGTGTAATGGTGTGGGGGATATTTTCTTGGCACACTTTGGGCCCCTTAGTACCAATTGAGCATCGTTTAAACGCCACAGCCTACCTGAGTATTGTTGCTGACCATGTCCATCCCTTTATGACTACAGTGTACCCATCTTCTGATGGCTACTTCCAGCAGGATAATGCACCATGTCACAAAGCTTAAATCATCTCAGACTGGTTTTTTGAACATGACAATGAGTTCACTTTACTCAAATGGCCTCCACAGTCACCAGATCTCAATCCAATAGAGCAGCTTTGGGATGTGGTGGAACGGGAGATTCGCATCATGGATGTGCAGCCGAGAAATCTGCAGCAACTGCGTGATGCTATCATGTCAATATGGACCAAAATCTCTGAGGAATGTTTCCAACACCTTGTTGAATCTATGTCACGAAGAATTAAGACAGTTCTGAAGGCAAAAGGGGGTCAAACCCGGTACTAGCAAGGTGTACCTAATAAAGTGACCAGTGAGTGTATACACATACATATACACACACACACACACAGCCATTCAAAATACATTTAATGTTTTTTTTAATTTTTTTTTAATGTAATTTATTTCAGTGATGCAAATCAGAATTTTTATCAGCCTGATTTATTATCAATGCTGTTCTTTTTTTATCTTTCTATTCATAAAAGAATCCTGAACAAAATGTCACAGGTTCCAAAAAATATTAAGCACCAAAACTGTTCCCTGTTGAAAAAACCAGCATATGCTGGTAAGGTATGTTTTGAAGCATGGAATGCTGGTTTGAGCTGATTTAAGCTGGTCCTTAGCTGGTTTAAGCTGGTCATGTGCTGGTCTTAAGCTGGTCCGACCACATCAAGACCAGCTAAGGACCAGCATAAACCAGCATCCCAGCTTCAAAACATACCTAACCAGCTGGTTTTTTCAACAACACTGGTAATAAATCAATATATTTGAATGATTTCTGAAGGATCAGAAATCAAATCAGAAACAGGAGTAACAGCTGTTAATTCTGATTTGCATCACTAAATTAAATTATATTTTAAATCATATTAATTATGTATTATAAATGTATGTGTTTATAACCTCTGACACGGAGAAGAGTGAAAACTCCTCACATGACCGCTACTGAACATCTGAACATAATATTAATTAATCAATATAATTAATCAATGTTAATTGTGTCTAGGCAAAGGCATTCCTCCTGGAACTAACGCGGGTTTGGCGGGTGTTCATTTCATACTCTGTGACAGCTTATTTAATGAATAAATTATACATTGTATTTAATGTGTAAGGTACATGTACAACAAACTGGTAATGTCATAGTGGTATCGTGTACTGTAATCGAATCTCTACCTGTGGAACCGACAGCACACGCGGTGTTCATCTAATAAAGATCTTCATAGCTAGAAAACCATAGCCTTTGCAGATTTGTGACTGACTGTAGATCCAAAGTCATGTCTTCAGCGCTCTTGATGTTACAACTCTGAGTGAGAACCGCTTCAGACGATCAGCGCGTGCGGCAGAACTGAACGAATCATTCAAACTGATTCGCGAACCGATTCACTGGTCTGCCAACTGGTTTGATCAAGCCTTCGAACAGAATTGACTCAAAAGAATGAATCATTTGCGAACGGGCATCGCTCATTGCCCAGAAAAAAGTAGACGGCGCGTTTGGAATAAATTGAAGGATTTTTAACTTGTATTACATTAAGGTAACGAGAGGAGCGTCGCCCACAGTAACGAAGTAAAAGTACCGTTTTTTCACTAAAAATGTACTTGAGTAAGAGTAAAAGTACCCATTTTTAAATATACTCTAAAAGTATTAGTTACCCAAAAAATTTACTCAAGTAAATGTAACGAAGTAAATGTAACTTGTTACTACCCACCTCTGCTGTTGTAGCCTAAATGTTTATGTGTAATAAATTTTTTGTTGAATCAAATATGTCTAAGTCTACAATTTGTAATGTCTACTTGATACTTTCTCATTTAACACAAAAATAGCTTTAAAAAATCTTTTGTGGGTATTTTCTAGTGCTGTCAATTGATTAAAAAAAGTAATCGCGTTAATCACAGTCCTGGACTGTGATTAATCATGATTAATCGCACATTTAAAATACTAGGATTTACCTGTAAATGTGTTGAAATGAAATGCATGACAGACTAGTTTAAGGAAACAGAACCTTTCACACCTCCGCCAGGTATGAGACATAATCCTTATTATTCTTTTATCATTATTCATTTGTTTTTATTCAGCCATTATCAGCCTAAACTGGCAATAACACGTTTACCAAGCCACATCGCTTCAATCCCAGTATACATTTATCCAACTATTATCAAAAGTATTTCTAAATAAATACAACAAAACATTTTCTGGCGACCTTACGTGAAGTATTATGACAAAATAAATGCATTATGAAGAAGAATTGGACCTGTTCTGCAGCTGCATTAGAGCTAATATTAGCATCATGCTTCATTAGACAATTTATGAGATTAATAGTACACTTTTACTCAGAACTCACTTTAAACCACCATCGAGTGTTTGTAATAACTTCCTTTTACGATCACATGTGGAATTTGGTCGTTTACTGTTGTTAAAATATGCTCTTTATGGCCTTTTATATCACTGCACAAATTAGCATTTCAGATGTACACATTCATCTCAAGAAAATCACACACAAACCATATCCTATCGTAATCGTGTGTTTATTATCTTGTATAATCTATAGTGGCTGTTGTCATGTTTATTTCTGCTGTGTAAAAGCCTAAACATGCTCTGCTGAAACTCACGTCGTTTGTGATGTTACAGCCGCCTCTCCGTTCTTAAGTTGCCAGGGATACATTCATGATGCTGGGTGTAACTGAAAAGGTGCCATTATCCGGTGAGGTCCGGTTGGGGAGTTACGGAACGGCCGGTTCGGCGATTTCATATCGCATAATCTTATTAACTGCTTATCTCCTGAACTGCAACTTCCTTTACCATGTTATTCAGCGCCAATCCCGCCGTGCAGCCAAATTCACTGGTTAAGGTTAGGGTCAGGTGTAGGGTAGGTTTAGGGGGTTTTTTTGTAGCATAGTGTAGGAAATTAACACTGTGATTGACACAACCAATAAAATCTTTAGAATCGTCTGTGGGGCGGAGTTTACACTGAAGTTGATTGGGAGAAAAAATACGCATGCATGTCACGTGCCTGTCTGTCAATGGGAGGAAGCCACTCCTTACTTTGGAGCTCCCACCCCGTTTTGGAGTTCCCGCCCCCATTTGGAGATCTCCAGGCTGCAGTTATACCCTTCTCCGTTACCCTGGCAACACTGGTTCACTGTACCCTTATCACACACTGATAGATAACCTTCCGCGCTGCGATGACGGGAAGAAGTTGGGGTCAAACCTTATCATATGATTAATTTGCGTTAAAAAAATATTAACGCGTTAAATTTTTTTGATTAATCGCATGCGTTAACGCGTTAACGTTGACACCCCTAGTATTTTCACAGTCATATTTATTATGCGATTAATTGCGATTTATTTAGATTAATTAATCGAAACATCATGTAATTAATTAGATTAAAAAATTTTAATCGACTGACAGCCCTAATATGTATATATTATTTGAATTTAGTCCGACTGTACTTGTATGGAAATAAAATAGGGACTCCAGCCAGCTTTGCTCTGCATTGAGCTGCCATGTGCTGCAGGTTTCTATTTTAGCGAAACTCCTTTGAGGAACCTTTAATTATTAGAGTCTCTTGTATAACACTGAAGAGCTAGATAGTTTGAGGTGAATATTGCTGTAGTTTGTAATGTAGTTGTCGTGTGTTTCTTCAGGGTCCCCGTCCTGCTCTGTTTGTGCCTGAGGTGTCGTTTGAGCTGCTGGTGAAGAGGCAGGTGAAGCGTCTGGAGGAGCCCAGCCTGCGCTGTGTGGAGCTGGTGCATGAAGAGATGCAGAGGATCATTCAGCATTGTAGCAACTACAGCACTCAGGTAGACTGATCAATTGTTTTCTGCATATACATGGTAATTTTTGCCTTTTGCATCACGAAAAAATAAGTTTTTCCACTGTTGTTATACGGAACATCAGTTAAGGCCTGTTCACACTAAGAATGATAAGTATAACTGAAGTTTACTAAAAATAGATAGCGAAGTCCACATCATGAATATAGCAATAACAGCAGCTAGGAACAGTGTAGTTGGAATCACTTTCAGAAATGTTGTTTTTCCAGCTAATCCACTCGACTCTAAAGAGCTTAAGCATTTAAAGCAGAAGACAATATAACTGCAGTGCTTTGCATAAACAGAATAGTATCGTCTGTTGGTGTGGATGTTAATAGAGTTAGTGTTACAGGTGTGAATGGACAAGCTGATATTTGCTCATATTGAGACTAACGCTATTGCCGAATAACTGTGTCTGATTGGCCGATTAAAAACACGTCCAACCTACCACTTAGTGTCAGTTTTTGAATTTTGGGTAAATACTGTCAATTTAAAATACGTGTTGATATTCAGTGTATCGATTTTGTGTGCTTATTTTGCTTATTTTCCATATAGTTTTAATTTAGTAGTTATTATGTACAAAATTATTTTTTTACTGAACCGTTTCTTATCTGTATATGCTACGTTTACATCAAACACTAATAATAATAATTATTATTAATTAATAATTGCTGATATTTAAAATAATTCTGTTGTTTTATCAGCATTTTTTTTATTGTTTTTATTTGTTTATTAGTTATTATATTGTATTATTATTAAATTATAATTATACTTTTAGTAGGATTGTTTTTTTTGTAATTTTTTAATTAATTGTTATATTTTTATATTCTTCTTACTACTAATATAGTTTTATTGTTTTAATCATAATTTCATTTATGTGAATTTTTATTAGTTATATTATTTTTTTATATTATTCTATATTATTGGTTTCACCCGTAATGTTTGGTTTTTGTGTGTGTATGTGGTTTTATTAGTATATTATTATTTTATAATTGTTTAATTAGTTATTTGTAGTAATTATACTAAGCTGATTAAGACGCTAAAATGTACAAAATTAAATTTTTATTGAACACATTTTTCTTGAACCTTTTTTTATCCAACACTCAAATATAAATGCTGATATTTAAAATGATTAGATTAGTTTTATCAACATTTTTAATTATTGTTTTTATTTGTTTATTAGTTATTATATTGAATTATTATTATAATTAATGTTATTAATAAATAATTATAATATAATTATAGTTTTAGTAGCATTTTTTTTTTACTTTTGTCATTTTTATTAATTGTTATACTGTTATATTCTTCTTACTACTATGATTATAGTTTTATAGTTTTATCATAATTTTCATTTATGTGAATTATTATTAGTTATTTTATAATTATTATGTTTACTTATTTATATTTTTAGTAATTATACTAAGCTGATTATGAAGCTAAACTGTACAAAATTAAATGTTTATTGAACATATTTTTCTTTAACCTTTTCTTACCCAAAATTTTCTTCATTCAACACTCAAATATAATTGCTGGTAAATGATTAGATGGTTTTTGAATTTTATTTTATTGTTCTTTCTTTCCTAGGAGTTGCTTAGGTTTCCAAAGCTTCATGATGCCATTGTAGAAGTGGTCACCTCTCTTCTCAGGAAGAGGCTGCCAGTCACCAATGAGATGGTTTGTTTTTTTCTCTCATGCTTTTTATGTAGTCTCTGTGTAAGTGTATCTTCTCTAAAGTTGTGATTACGCTGTGCTCCAGGTTCACAATCTTGTGGCGATTGAGTTGGCTTATATCAACACCAAACACCCAGACTTCGCAGATGCCTGTGGAGTCATGAACAACAACATTGAGGTTTACAAATATTTTAATGACGATTTAATTGAGATTTATGACCGAAATGCATTGATTAGAACATATTTCAGTGTGAAGTTTATTCTTGTTGTCTTTATAACAGGAGCAGAGGCGTAACCGAATGAGAGAGCTTCCCTCAGCGGTGCCCCGTGATAAGGTATGATGATGATGTTAAATCTCGCTATTGTATTTTCTCAAATGAAAACGTGATGGGCTACTATATGCAATGTTGTTGAGTTCTCTTTTCCTCTCTAGATATTAGATTATGTTTCATAAACCAAAATCTCGCCGCTTTTTCTTGCAGTTTTGACCAGAATTAGTTTAAAACCTGCTGCCTTCCTCTCTAGCTGACTAGACTCTTCTCTTCCTGTCTCTTTTTGTAGTCTTTAAAAGGTCCTGGTGGGCAGTCAGTGTCGCCCACCGAACAGCAGTCTGCTGAGGGCGATGGCCCTAAGGTGTGTGGCGCCCCCTGTGTGTAGGGGCAAAGCATGGAGTTGATTTTCAACCCACTCAAACTGCTGCCCCTGACTGCATGGTCACCAACCTCTAAACTTGACAGCTTTTGCTGTGCAGTTTTGGTTTTACTCGTCAGGATCTTCTCAAACTTCTGTTGTGTGTTTGCTGAGTTGATATAAAGGTTGACTTTGAAGACCCTCGACAACTGCAGCTGTTTTTTGCAGTTGTATCTTTTCAGTTTCTGCCCAAAATTGGTGTTTTATGTTTGAACCGTTGTGTGCGAACTTTAAGTTTGAAGCCTAAAAACAATATATAAAACACCAATGGCCTGCATGGGAAGGTGCGTGAAACACTAGAGGGCGTTCAATCCTGTGGTGGTGTTCTTGTTTGTGCGTGTCAGATGGCCGGAGGAGCTCAGGGGGAGCAGGAAGGAGGAACGGGGACCTGGAGAGGCATGTTGAAGAAAGGAGACGAAGGCCAAGGCGACGACAAGACTAAACTACAGAGCTCCATCCCCGCCAACCCTCAGAAAGGATACGCAGTGAACCTGCTTGATGTGGTGTGTTCTTAAAACACAAATACCTTTGGTTATGCCACAGAAATGACTTAAAAAGAGTAAATAAACACTGAGAGCACAAAAAGCATTTCACAATGAATTGATGTTGATTTGTTCTGATCTTTGGCCAGCCTGTGCCGGTCGCCCGGAAACTGTCTGCTCGAGAACAGAGGGACTGCGAGGTCATCGAGAGGCTCATCAAGTCTTATTTTCTCATTGTTCGTAAAAACATCCAGGACAGGTACATGAAGTACATGCAATGTGAATTAGTTTCTGGTTTTATGTTTTAAGCAGATTGCTCATTTTGTTTCTCTGTCTCTGCAGTGTCCCAAAGGCTGTGATGCACTTCCTGGTCAACCACGTGAAGGACAGCTTACAGAGCGAGCTGGTGGGGCAGCTGTATAAACCCGCCCTGCTGGACGACCTCCTCACAGAGTCAGAGGACATGGCCCAGCGCCGCAATGAGGCCGCAGATATGCTGAAGGTAACGGAAGCAATAGTAATATGTATAATTAGTAATAATGTATATTAAGTAAAAATGTTTTGTAATTATATTAGTTTACAATAATAAATATATATTAATTTAACGTTTAATAATGTAGCATTTACGTTAACATTAATAATACTACTAGTAATTTATTATTAAACAATATTAATGTAATAATTAATAATGTATCATTAGTAATAATAATGTATATTAAAGTAAAATGTGTAGTGATGGAGAGTAGCCTTTACAATAACATGAATACATTATTAATAATAATTATTATTATTTAGTATTATTTAATAATTATAGTTTATATATAATAATGTAAAATAGTTTAATAATGCAGAGTAGCCTTTACATGAATATTTAATAATGCTACAAATAATTCATCATTTCAGATTAAATAATAGTATTAAATAATTATTTAATATTATATTAGTAATTTATATTAAAGTAAAATGTGTAGTAATGGAGAGTAGCCTTTACAATAACATGAATTAATTGTTGTCAATAATAATAATAATAATAATAATAATTATTATTATTATTTAGTATTATTTAATAATCATAGTGTATATATGTAATTACCAATAATAATAATAATAATGTAAAATAGTTCAGTAATGCAGAGTAGCTTTTACATGAATATTTAATAATGCTACAAATAATGCATCATTATTTAAGATTAAATAATAGTATTAAATAATTATTTCATATTATATAATTAGTAATTTATATTAATACAAAATGTGTAGTAATGGAGAGTACATTACAATAACATTAATTGATAATAATAATTGAATATTATATAATTAGTCATTTATATTAATATAAAATGTGTAGTAATCCAGAGTAGCCTTTACAATAATATTAATTAGTTGTTAATAATTTTTTATCATTATTTAATAATTATAGTGTAGATAGAATTAGTAATAATGATGCATATTAATGTGAAAATGGTTAGGAATGCAGAGTAGTCTTTACGTTCATTTAATTTAATAATGCTACAAATAATGCATCATTATTTAAGATTAAATTATAGTATTAAAAAAATATTTAATTATATATAATTAGTCATTTATATTCATATAAAATGTGTAGTAATGCAGAATAGCAATTACAATAATATTAATTCGTTTATTTATAATTAATTATAATAAATAATAATTGATTATTATTTATAGTGTATAGATAATTAGTAATACTGATGCATATTAATGTGAAAATGTTTAGTAATGCAGAGTAGTCCTTACCATTTAATTTAATAATGCTACAAATAATGCATCATTTAAGATTAAATAATAGTATTAAATAAATATTTAATTAATTTAATATAAAATGTGTAGTAATGCAGAGTAGGCTTTAAACTAATATTATTTTATACTATATATTTTAAGCTACTATTAATAATAATTATTACTATATAATGTATATTAATAATATGTATATTAATGTAAAATGTAAAGTCATGCAGCGTTGCCTTTACATTAATAGTAATTAATTGTAATAATGATGATAATAAATTATTAAAGAATTTATATACCATGAATGTACGAATGTATATTCATAAAAAGATATGGTTAGTTATGGAGAGTATCCTAATATTATTTGTTATTCATTGATATTAATTTCTTCTTATTATTAATTATCTAATATTAAATAATAGCATTACACTGTTAATTTACTATCATTACTTTTTAATTAATAACAATATTAATGTAGAGGCTAATTTAAACACTTTTTTTTTTAAATATTATTTAAAAATGATTGTATCATGTTTTATCATATTATACAATAAGAAATGTTCAACTCTTTTAAAACTCGTATCCCCTCCTCTACCCATAGGCCTTGCAGAAAGCCAGTCACGCGATCGCCGAGATCCGAGAAACGCACCTGTGGTGAAGTCCTGCTGATGTACAGCCCCTCTCCCTGTCACTCGAACCCTGCGGTCTGCTTCAGTCCCGTCTCTCTTCTGTTTGGATTTCACAGACAGCCAGCTTGAAAAATGCACTGGTGTCAGTTAGTGTGTACTGAATATAGTTTTATGTAATCAACGGACTCTTATTGAACTACACTGAGGGCAGCACATATCACGTCACACCGTCCCATTCAGTGATCTCTTTCATGTGTGTAAGCTACCATGTACGCTGCAGATAACGTGTGGCCTGTTAAAGGACTGTGTGTCCCTGATCTAGCCTAAATTAAAGATAGTGGTACAAACAAATCAAACTTTGTCATGATGTTGTGGCTTCATTTGCAACTTTTGGTATGATTGGATATTTGTGAAGGTGCGCTCAGTAATATTTTAATGTATTACTCTTCAATATAGTGGTCAACTTGGAATTATACTGACAAAATTGCTGGATCACACAAAAGTTTATTCTGAAAATAATTACAGGGGTTACCAAGATAAAGTGTATAGCATTCAACTGGTCATGTGATCTCAACTTGTTGGCCCTTTGTTAGTGTGACATACTCAGTGTAAATAAAACCACTTTTATTAGACTGTTGATAGTGAGTCTACATGATTTGAAACAAACAGCACTTATCTCTTTTGTGTAAATGTATAAAACTTTTTAATAAGACCAAAATTACTTGGTGCACCTTTAATTTCATAGTGTTTTTTGTCAATTTTTCCATTTTGGTCATATAAAATGAATGGTGAGGGAAACTTTTTGATTAACGTACAGAACTTTTTGAACAGTAAGAATTTTAATGTTTTTTCAAAGAAATCTCTTCTGCTCACCAAGCCTGCATTTATTTGATCCAACATACAGCAAAAACAGTAAAATTTATAAATATTTTTACTACTTTAGTTTTCTGTTTTATTCCTGTGATCAAAGCTTATTTTTCAGCATCATTACTCCAGTCTTCAGTGTCACATGATCCTTCAGAAATCAATCTAATATGCTGACTTGCTGCTCAAGAAACATTTTATTATTATTATTATTATTATTATTATCAATATTTAAAACAGTTGAGTAGAGTGATTTTTTTTCTGGATTCTTAGATGAATAGAAAAATCCAAAGATCAGCATTTATCTGAAATAAAAACCTTTTGTAACATTATACACTACCACTCAAAAGCTTAAAGTGATGAAAAAGACATTTATAATGTTACAAAAGATTTCTATTTCAGATAAATGCTGTCCTTCTGAACTTTCTATTCATCAAAGAAACCTGAAACAATTTTACTCAGCTATTTTCAACATAATAATAAATGTTTTTTGAGCAGCAAATTAGAATATTAGAATATATCATGTGACTGGAGTTGAATAAATTACATTTTAAAATATATTCCAATAGAAAACAGTTATATTAAATAGTAAAAATAATAATAATAATAATCACTGTTTTTACTGCGCTTTATCTGTACATACAATTTTCACACATAACGTTCATTTTATGGTGCACTGCAACTATATTATATTTACTGTTATATATTAGTAATACAATATGTTACTAATATAATTTAATAATCACAGATTAAATATGTTTTTATTTTATTACATAATTAACATAAATTGAGTACACTGAAACTAACAGTAGGTGCTAATATTTATTCATGGCAAAAATAAGACACTGCAAAGCAAAAATGTACAGCCAGAGCGTATTTTATGTTCTGAATAATGACTTTTCAAATATCTTCATCAAACAAATGCAGGAGGACAGAATTCCTCTCATATGTGTTGTCAACATCTATCTCAGCCTTCCTCCCATCTTGCCTTTGCCGCGTCCCTTGGCACTAAGAGAGAGAAAAACAAGAGTTTAAAAATAGTTTTGGCCGTAAATCTGAATATGGTTCAACACTCAAAGTGGTAAGTGAGATTTCAAGCTTGTGATTAATACCTCTGGTGATCCTGGACGCGGGCAAGGAGTTGATTTATCTGTGAGAGACAGAAACATGACAGCTAAGTGCTAACACGATACAGTGATAATGAACGCAACCTATTAACCTCAGACCAAACTCCATCTGTTCAACTTCAACTGGATCTTTAAAAATTGAGTCTGACGGAAGTTCAGTGATGTCTCAAAGGCGACTTGAAAGTAAGTAAAGCAAGTTATCACTTACATCGTACTTCTGGCGTTTCAGTTTCTCGTTTAGATCGTATTTTTCTGCTTCCAGCTGCATCAACCACTGCCACAACTCATTGGCTTTATCCCTGCAACGAGAGAAATGGTAAGACAGGTTCACACACCATTGTTTTTACATTCTTTTTTTTTTTTTTTTTTTACAAATTCTAGTATTTTACTGTAATACTAACACAGTGTTGGGCAGTAACTAGTTACTAGCAACTTGGTTACTGTAATAATATTACTTTTTGCAGTAACTAGTAGTGTAATAATTACTAATAAGATTTCAGTAATAATATTACAGTTACCATCCATATGACAGCTTAGTTACTTTTGATGCCTCAACCCCTACTGATTTAAAATCCAACAATCAAATAATTCCTAGATTTATTTTCATGATTTTCAGGACTCGGTCATGCATGTGATGTCCCCAGTGCAGCAGGCAAGCTTGGAATATGGAAAAACTTACATTCAGCAGATAGAAATATTGCATTATATTGATTTTGTCAGGGGAAAAATATGATCTGAACACTGTTGTGTAAGTTGTGGCTTTATTTTACTCTGGTATTACATCCCTCTGATCAGCATGTGATACATTATATTGTTTTTATACAGTCTATGATTATATTACTATAATTAAAAATCTTTTTGGAAAATTAAACAGTTTTTTACAAACTTAAGTGATTTGATAAAATACATAATGAAATATAACCGTATATGGGTAACAGAGAAATTACAATTAGCTTCAAGCTACGCATGACAATTAAAGAGATTAATACAACACTTCTTGAAAGTCACTATCAATCACTATTGAGTGTTTGTAATCACTTCTGACTGCGATCTAATGTGGATTTTGGTCAAATGATGAGGCAGAAATATGTTGTTAGTAACATTCTAGAAGAATTTTATGTGGAAGATACACAGTTACAACTTCTGTGAGGAGTGAAGAAAAAGTAATGTTACTAGTAGTGTAACTAATTACTGTTGCCAGAAAGTAATAAGTAATATTACTTTTGAAAGGAGTAACTAGTAATGCGTAATATATTACATTCTTTGAGTAACTAGCCCAACACTGAATACTAACTAGTCACTACTGATTTGTGGTAAAGGTCAACTATTAACAAAAGAATAAAAAAAAATAGAGAGCTGTAAAATTATTTAGCTTCCTAATATAATTTATTTATTGACTTTAGTTCCACATTATTCTTTAATATTATACTATTTTCTGTAGGCCTGTTTCCAGGTCTGTCCTTTAAAACGATAAACATAATAAGTCTGTTAGTACTTAGGAAATTGTTAGACATGTCAGTCACTTGGGATGTTTTTATGAACGACACCACACGGATGCCAATAATATGCATATAAAAAGTGTCATACTTGAGTTTGTCGTCACTCAGATGATCAACACTCAGTGGTTTTCGGCGTTCAGCCAGGATCTTCTTCTTTTTCTCCCTTTCGGTCTGTTTCTTGGCGCCTTTGCGTCCTTCACCCTTGCGTTCAGAAATAATTATAACATTAATGAAGGTATCTGCATAAAATGATCACCAAACTTTAAAAATATATAAAATATGGTAAACACTGACCTTTTGCTGTATGCCGCCATACTGATGGGTCATGTTAGTAAGAGCTTTTTTCTTCTTGGCATCTTCATCCTGCTTCTTTCTCTGCTCTTCCTGCTCCTTCCTCTCTCTCTCTTCCTGTCAACAGTTGAGATTGTAATTTTCATCTTTATTATGAGCCTTCAACGGCTGAGAGAAAAATCAGTTAAACTTAGATTGAAAAGTTTTTAGAAATTATCCAGCATGTAAAAGGCATTCGTTTGACTATATAAGGAGAATTTTGTTAACATTCTCAACAAAGGTGATTTAAACGTGTGAATTCAGGATTAGTTTGGCGTCATTGGTGGAAAGGTGTTCCAGAAGGCAGCTGGTGTAGTTTAGCAGGTGTCTGAGCAGAAGATGGCAGGTGTTGACAGACAGAATGTGACAGGAACTCACGGCGAGTCTGGCCTGACGCTCTTTTTCTCTCTCTGCTCTCACTCGCTGCTGCTCGGCTCTCTCGGCTCGCCTCTTCTCCTGCTCAACACACATATTTACATAATTTTGCTCGTGAGTTTATGCACCTTTTGCAGGATCTGCAAGATGTTTATCTTTTTTAAAACAAAATTTGTTCTGTCTCTTTTTGACATTCATATTTAACAAAATAAAAAAAGAATGTCAACCTATAAGAATTACTACACACAAAGAGCTGTGCAAACTCAAGTCATTTGTGAGGAAACACTCACGATTCTGTTGACCAGAGCAATGAGTTCCTCTTCATCTTTCTGTCTCTGGAGGAAATGAGCCTCTATAAGAGACTGTAGTTCTGTTAAATCCTTCTCCTGACGCTTTTTTTGGATGTCCTACCATATGCGCATACACACACACACACACACACATACACAAATGATACAGGTTACAGAGAGTTTGAAAGTGAGAGAGGTGTGTGTTTAAAGAGAAAGATCTCTTACTTACATCAAAATCTACTTTTTCTCCCTCTGGAATCTTTGGTGCTTGGATATTTGATAGATATCTGAAAAAAAAAAAAAATTAGGCTATTAAAAAAATAGTTTTATCTGACTATATAATGAGAACAGTGGGACTTACTTTGGTTTGGACTTTGAGTCATCTACTGTAATTGGGAAAAGAGATGTTTTTAAGAGCAAGTGAATAGAATAGTAACAATAAATAATAATAAAAAATGGTAAAATGTTATTAAAATAATAAGAATTAGAATGGCAGTATCTGTTTTCTGATTGCAAATAGCCAAATGCTAATTTTGCTCAGATAATGTATGTTCTGGTGCAAACAACATATACCAATGTAAATGTATGTAATTATCCACTGGCATTCTAATAAATAACTATAATAATAATAATAATAAAATGTTAAATTATAGTATTAAAATATACAATACCTTCGTCCCTTTTATAAAATGAGATAAAACACAAACACAGAGACAAAAGATTTATAAGTAAAAATATGATACATTTTTATCATAATAAATCATGCAAATAAATTATGAAATTATAAAGTATTGCAAA
Organism: Spinibarbus caldwelli; assembly: GCA_039654775.1. Taxonomy (NCBI): domain Eukaryota; kingdom Metazoa; phylum Chordata; class Actinopteri; order Cypriniformes; family Cyprinidae; genus Spinibarbus; species Spinibarbus caldwelli. Next base: position 13,079,206 of record CM077265.1, on the reverse strand, counting down.
CTTTGGAGTAAAAGACTGTTACTCACTGAACTCCCTCATCCATCACATCTTCTGTGTCAGACATGACTATCAATTATGTCAAAGATTAAATGCAGGATACATTAAGAAACAACAAACATTTTTATATGCAACACTAATACCATAATATATCTTGTTGATTATTCCTATAAGGCAAGGATTCTGTAGAAGTAGATTTCTCTTGAAACTCTTACCTGGGATGTTTGCGGCTCTCAGAGATGGAACAGCTCTCTTTTAGAGCACAGTGTTAGAGCAGCAGGCCTCAGTTTCAAGGCTAACATACTAACACACCACGTGATCACAATGGCCTCTCATTGGAGTGCGCTGAAAGCCTTCGTCTATTGTTAGACTGTCAGATGCATTTCAGTGAAGTTCTAAAATCAAACATTCTCTTTGACCTGCCTTGTTTTACCACCCCATGAAACCCAATACATTCAAAGAAAGAAGCAGACAGCTTGTCTCACATGACAATGAGTGCAGTACAGGAAACACACAGAGGCAGTGTGTGCATGTATCACTGCTTTACTGTGAAAGCTTGTTTGACAAAACAACAATTGTACAGTTTTTGAGATCATCACTGATTGTCTGAACTGTTATAGTAGGAAATATTTGATTGATATTTTTGAAAGAGCTGAGCTTTGTTACTACCAAAATGATTTATGATGCTGTACCTGTAAGATTTTTAAGATGTAGTGTTCGTAGCAGGACTTTGAGACTGCAAATGCAAAGCATATGAATAAAAGTCATAGGGCAAAAGCAGTATTAGCAAAGCATGATCAAACACCTAAACCACAACATGTTATAAAGCATTACATCATGAGAGTAAAATCAACAGGTCATCTGAATCTCCATGCATATGAAACTCCAGAGGGAGGATGGGAAGATTTAAAGACTTTTTAACATTTTTTAATAATGTCATGATCAAGGCTAGATGCAGCCTAAGGATGCAGTCAAATTTAGTGTTGTTTGGCGAATATTCGTGAGCAAAATCCAGCCATTTCATTAGGAATCCATGCAATCTGGAAGTTCGCTTAAGAGCGAAAGATTGACCCAAATAAATTTTGCAATAGGTTCACATTGGTTGCACAGATTTACTTGGTTTGAAAGTGACTTCTGCATGAACCGTGTTTCATACATGGTTACACTATTAACAAAAGACAATTTTGTTAATGCGGCTGCATCTGTTTTAATGGTTACTGGTAGCTGTAATTGTATTATAATTGTTTATTATCATTTTATTTTCAGATGTAATGTAAATTGTATATATAAATCAATAAGCAAATGAGATTTAAAAAAAAATTGTTTTCATCTTATAGGGTTCTAGACAGTAGGGACAAAATAATGCTAAATGCAAATAATAAAATGTAACTATATAATCATGCATATATGAGAGCAAAATAAATAAGCTTATCAATGTTTAAAAGATAAGTGAAAACACTTTCCACTTAAACACTTTTGCGTCCAATCAAACTCTACAGTGTGTTGGTGTAAATCCACCTGTCGCTTTTTAATAATGTTTGATATTAAAGGGATAGTTCACCCAAAAATGAAAATTCTGTCATTAATTATTCACCCTCTTGTCGTTCCAAACCCGTAAGACCTTCGTTCATCTTCAGAACACAAATATATAAAAAAATACGAAATTTTTGATGAAATCCGAGAGCTTTCTGACTCTCCATAGACAGCAACACAACTACCACGTTCAAGGCCCAGAAAGGTAGTAAGGACATCGTTAAAACAGTCCATGTGACATCAGTGATTCAACCTTAATTTTATGAAGCTACAATAATACATTTTGTGTGCAAAGAACACAAAAATAATAAATTTATTCAACTATTTCTTCCCTTCTGTGTCAAAACACGCGTCAAAGACTGACACGGAAGAGAAGATACTGTTAAATAAAGTCATTATTTTTGTTTATTTTGCAAACAAAAAGTATTGTCATAGCTTTATAACATTACGGTTGAACCACTGATGTCACAAGAATTATTTTAACGATGTCCTTACTACCTTTCTGGGCCTTGAACATGTCAGTTGCATTGCTGTCTACGCAGGGTCAGAAAGCTCTCGGATTTCATCAAAAATATTTTAATTTGTGTTCCAAAGATGAACGAAGGTCTTGGAACAACAAGAAGATGAGTAATTAAAGACAGAATTTTCATTTTTGGGTAAACTATTCCTTTAATACTTTAATATGTATTATTGGGCTTGTGCGATTCATGGTAATTGTAATCAATTTAATTGTTTTAGTTTAAATGCATTTTTTGTTTTGTTTTTAACTTACAGAATGTTTATTTTGTAATGTTAAGTTGTTGCTTGATTTCCAATGAAAGATCTGTGTCCTGAAGTTCCAAAATCATGCACATTGCATCTTCCACTTTGGCTGATCTGGGATCCGTCGGATGTCTTTATTTTCTTGTTCCTGTAAAACATCAGGGAATACGTTGTTAATGTGCTAATGAGTTATCAAAAGAGAGTACGAGCGAGTCACATTTGCTCTACATACGTCATGTGTATAACTTAGCAGGCTTTTTCAACACTTCCTCAAATACACGAAAGTAAATACATCAGCCGACCGCACCTGTTCCCAGTTAGAGAGTTAACACGTTGGTGCCGTGACCCAGACGAATACACATGACTAACATGGTCAGAGGTCTCAAGCTGTGCCACAAGTGCAACAAATACCTGGTACATTGTCATCTATATCACTCTCAAGGACAAATTCAGCTGAAAGACCAGGAGAGGTAGCCGAGACTAGCTTCTTTGCTAGCTTTTTCACTAGTATCTTTGAATTAATAGTAGCCATAAACCATAAAAAGAGGATTCATGTGCTAGATTTGGGTCTTAATGTTGTTAATGTGACATAATGTGATACTTTTATCCTTTCTGTAACTGAATATTAAACTGCTTTGCTGTGTGACATCATGCTAATCCAGTGATTCATGCCCATGCAGTGGCACCACAGAACAGCTGCGGCAGGGAATGCAACGCATCACGACACAATACTACATGGGAGGCGCTGGGTGAAACAAACACGTTGGAATTATGCCTGACACGCCGGCGCTCCAATGCAGGAGAACAGGATCGGGGCTTTAAATATAGCGTGGCATGATATGCGAACGAGAGATTTACAATCTTGCTGGCCAGTTAGGGTCACGACTTCAGACATTTGCTGTCGCCGCACCGTCCGTTTAAACACCTTCCACTGCTCCACCCTTTTTAGGGAGCAAAGCTACTCATTGGTGTGAAGATATTTTGAAAAATGTCTTTTTTGTCCAATGAATGTCAATGAGGGCGAATGTATTCTTTTGGACCCCATTTGATTTTCATTGTGTGGACAAAAGCAGTTGAAACATTCTGGAAAATATAATTTGTGTTCCACAAAGGGACCAATTCTCACTATTAACTAGTTGGTTATTAGCATGCATATTACTAGCATATTGGATGTTTATTAGTACTTATAAAGCACATATTTTGCATGACCATATTCTACATTCCTAATCCTACCCAATACCTAAATTTGACAATTACTTTGCTAACTATTAATAAGCAGCAAATTAGGAGTTTATTGAGACAAAAAATTGTAGTTAATGGTTTGTTAATAGTGAGAATTGGACCTTAAAATAAAGTGTGACCGAAAAAAAAACCCCCCCACAAAGGTCACTCACCATTTGTGACGAATTTACTCTTGGCTGCGAACACCTGAAACAAAAAGCAACCCAGTAAGAGTGTGATTTGAAAAAGTCTTGCATCTTTAACCCAGTTTCACAGGAAAACTTGACTATTTTACGAAATGGGGATTTTATATAAATTCGTACAATGTGAATTGTATGAAAATGATTTTATGAAAAAATAATCATGTAGATCCACCCCTATACATGACCGTCACTGGGGCGTAATCAGATCGTATGAAAATGAAGGAATGAGATCATTTGAATTAGCCACCAATTCGTCAAAATGTTAATTGTGCCAAGAGATTGTGTTCATATTTTTGGTATTATTAAAGGTACAACTGTTAATAATATTGGAGGAAAAATTTAAATGAGAAATATTTTGGTAACAATATCTGAGAAGGGGATGATGGGATGCACCATTGTACATCAAACCATTGCCATCCAGTCATATACAGTATAAAATTAACCACTGAGATGAAACAGACCCTTAAAGATGAAAGGTCTTTTTGGAAACAGGGTCACTGCTTTAAATCATAAATCCTGGGACCAAATCTGTCATGTATATTCGGCTAGCCAAAGACAAGCTAGCTAATTGTAAAGCAGGTATGTGACCCAATAATTTGAGTAAAGTGAATAACAAACCATAAAAGCAACATGTATCAAACACCACTTAAGTTTTTCCTGTTACACCTCGAGATCTATCAATCTTTTCTGCGTCAGTCAAAGGAAACAATCAATTAAATAACTGACCTTAATGGACTGAAACACAATATGATGTTTCCACTTATTCGTCTTACCTTGGCAGGTGTGGAGCCCTTTGTTTCCCATGGGCCACGTGGTTTAGTGACCTCAGCTGGCTTTTGCTCCTATTAAAACACAAAATTACACCACTCTCCATTAGATTTGCATACAGTAGGTTAATGGATTTTTATATGTTTTATGTAGAGTTTACCTTTCTAGAGGGGGATTGAATAGAAGCAGAGGAAAAACAGTGGACAGCAATGTGTCAGGAAAGGGAAAAGAAAAAGAAAAGGCCACAGCTAGAAGAGTGGAGAAGAGATGGAGATAAAAATCAATACTGGAAAAATAGTAGGATCCTTTCAACAAAGTATTGAGACTGTGTCAGATGGCAATACCATTGTATATAATGATTACCATAATCTTGTACCATGGTTTTACATGGTATTCCAAGGTACTTCAAAGAATACCATAGTGTTACCATGGCACATGCACAAAAAACAGTGGTACCCAATTTAATTATTAAAGAGAGAACTATAAACATATATTTTAACATTTTATATAATTATTACTATTAAATAAAATATATAATTTTATTATTTAAATTATTTGATTAAATTAATAAAACAAGTTAATGGTAGTACCATGGTACTTTTTGGTTACATAAAAAAATAATAATAATGAACAGATATTAATCATTATATAATTTAGTGGTCATGCTTTAGTTTGGAGGCCAATTCTCACTACTAACTAACTATTAACTATGACTTTTGCCTCAAGCTCCTAATTTGCTGCTTATTAATAGTAAGGTTGTTGTTAAGTTTAGGCATAACTAATTTTTAAGGTCTTTTTGTTTTTAGATTTCTAAATACTTTTTAAATCTAAACCAACATCAGATGGTCAAATGCAATACACTGAAGAATCACTGGAGGGCCACCTCGTACCATGTATTTAGCTAAATTTACTTCAACTGTGTGAAACCACACTTCACTGTTCATGTAAACATTTTGAATTCTATAATAGAAAATGTAGATACATAAATAAAGACCATTCTCCCCAATGTTCTGTGGTCTGTGAGCACATTAAAACTGATACAAGTTCAAATGAAAACGAAACCTACTTTATCTCTACCCTCATAAATAAATCTCCTCTCAGACACAGTCAGTTTTGTATTAAGATATTCATAGCACATTGAAGACTATACACCCCATCTATCAAAGTAGGTAAAATCTCCACAGAGAGGGTCGTCTGATGGTCACAGATTGTGTGTGAACAGATCACTGTAATCAATGTCTACTTCTTATATAGTTACTTGAGCCTCCAGTTCACTTCTTAATGTATGTGTTATAGTATGAGTGACTCTGATCTTGAAGGCTGGTAAAAGAAGCTTAAAATAAACATAGAGCCATGAGTGAAATAAAGCTCAGGAGAGAAGGTTGGAGCTGTAACACATCAATGCAGAGTGAGTTTCAACACTTGTCCTCTCACTGATTTCCACAAAAACACTAATTTTTTGTTTTATGCCAAAGCTGAAATGTTTCTAGGGCTGACAGGAACACTACTCCATTTCAGTTCCATTCATTTTCAGTTCACAGATCTCTGGCATCTCACCAGCTTTTATTTCCATTTTGTCAACAGGTGGCGTTAAACAACTATTAAGCTCCTTTCCAAGCGAAGAGCATTTCCTATTTACTGCATTTCACTAAAGACCTAGGTATATGGAAAAAACAAAACTTGAATTTAAAAATCTAAAGAAAATGAGAAAATGAAGCCTTGGCAAGTAACTGAAATAAGTTTAAATTTAAATATTAAAAATACTAAAATTGGTATAAAAATGAAACAAAACTATATAGAGATATTTTAAAATAATAATAATAATAATAACAAAACATAACTTTTCTAAAACTTAAACTAAATTTAAAATGAAAATCAAAAAATAAAATTTAGTTCAGAATTTTAATAAATACTATAATATTATATAATTAACACTAAAATAACTGGCAGATGGACATAAAGATGACAGACAGACAGACAGACAGACATACAGATATAGATAAAGAGACAGACTCACTGTTTTGGCCGGTGGTTTTTCTGGTTCGGGAGCTGGTTTCGGTTCAGGAGGTTTGGGGTCTGGAGTCTTGGTTTTCCAGCTGTTAATGCGACCAGCCACACCAATGTTCAGACCAGCTGTTTCCTGAGAGCACAGTTAACAGAAATTCATACTGTTGTTTTCAGTCAAATTAATACTGCTTCATCTGCTTATTTCAGTAATCAAGTTCTAGAACTGCTTTTCTCCTCTTACCTTGGTGACCGGTGGGGGGCTTGCAGGACTCGGGGTGGGATTGACCACATTCCCCTTCTCCCACATACTCTTGATGCTCCGCAGCCCTTCAGCCACAGGTACGTCCACAGGAGATTTGGGTGATTTGGTCACTTCTTTGGTCTGTTGAACAACAGATAGAGTCTCAAAGTGAGTCATAAATGACAGGTGGCTGCTCTAGTGTTTAAAATTCCTCACCTGAACAGCAGAAGTGTATTGCTCTAGTCTGTTTCCAATCTTGCAAACTAATGGAGTGTGTGACGTCTTCACCGGACTGGTGTAAATAAACAACAGTATCAACTCAGTACATGCCAGACCCCAGTACTTGTTTGACTGTTGAGTAAACACACTTCTTACCTTTTTAGAGCAGATTTGTTCAGAAATTCTGCTTTCTCTCCAATCTGTCAGACAGTAGTATCACATTACTATGGTACTGTGTTCAAACAACATGGTAATACTTTATTGCTTTTTTGTAAGTGTCAGAATGGATCATAGAGCCATTAACCTTTGCGGAGGCACCCTTCGGAGCAATGAATGGTGCTTTGCTTCCTTCTTTCGACTCCTCCTTTTGTTTCTTTTTCTCAGCTGCCTCTGCTCTCCTTCGCTCAATCTCTTCCTTCATCTTCCTCCTCTCTTCCTGTAAATTTTTGTGGTGAGAAGAAGACAAGGGCAGCATACTTCTCACAAATAAAGTATATGAGGGGCTGTTCACACAAAATGCGTTTAGTTTTCCACTGCACTACTTTTTCATTGTTTTTCTACATAAACTTGCATTAGACAGATGTCTTCGACCTTTGCATATTTTGCGCACAACATGGTGCTCAAAAAATGCATTTTTGTATTCCACTGCACTACTTTTATATTGTTTTTAAATGTAAATTTGAGTTAGATACGTTTTCGCATTCTACTGTGTTACTTTTCAATTGCTTTTCTGTGTAAACTTGTGTTAGACGGACACCTTTGACCATTGCTTGCGTTGTACTTGTTTTGCGCCTAACTAAAAATATGGCTCTCAAATTAAAAGAAGTTTTAGAAAACTTTTAGACTGCACTACTTTTATGTTGTTTTTCAATGTAAATTTGAGTTAGATGCATTTTTTCATTCCACTGCGTTACTTTTTATTTGATTTTCTGCATAAACTTGCGTTAGACGGACACCTTTGACCATTGCTTGCATTGCACTCGTTTTGTGCATAACTAAAAATATGACCCTCAAATTAAAAAAAGTTTTAGAAAACTTTTAGACTGCACTACTTTTATATTGTTTTTCAATGTAAATTTGAGTTACATGCGCTTTTTCATTCCACTGCATTACTTTTTATTTGCTTTTCTGCGTAAACTTGCGTTAGACGGACACCTTTGACCATTGCTTGCATTGCACTCGTTTTGCGCATAACTAAAAACATGGCCCTCAAATTAAAAGAAGTTTTAGAAAACTTTTAGACTGCACTTTTTATTTGCTTTTCTGCGTAAACTTGCGTTAGACGGACACCTTTGACCATTGCTTGCATTGCACTCGTTTTGCGCATAACTAAAAACATGGCCCTCAAATTAAAAGAAGTTTTAGAAAACTTTTAGACTGCACTTTTTATTTGCTTTTCTGCGTAAATTTGCGTTAGACGGACACCTTTGACCATTGCTTGCAATGCACTCGTTTTGCGCATAATTAAAAATATTTAGAAAACTTTTAGAACTTTTAGAAAATACATCTCAAGACCTTGCGTGTTTTTCCAATTCCACTGCCTGCATCTCACTTTTTTTTTTTTTTAAACGCTAAAACATGTTGTGTGTGAATGTCCCCTTAGTCTGCATAGATTTTAATTCTGGCATGTTTGATGCATTCCAATTTACATACTATTTGTACTAGATACTATGCCAGAAAAAGACTAGTGTCCCAAATCAGTTTTGAGTTTTTAAATCAAGAATTTGTTTGTACATTTTAGGCTAATATTACCCATAATCCTTTGCACTACAGCAGGTTATGCAGATGTATCAAAAAAGTAGAATCAAGTTTACTAAATACTGGCATACTGTCTGACTATACACTTAAGAGTACATACTTTACCATCACCAGCACAGCACATAGTTTTAGTAAGCAGAATTAGTATGCAAATTAGCAGTTGCCCAACTTTCTTTTTCTACCTCTTCTTTGGCTTTCTTTTCTGCCAACTGCTGTTTCTTCTGCTTCTCCTCCTCCTCCAGAATCTTCCTTCTTTCCTCCCTCTTCTTCTTCAGCTCCTCAAGCTCGGCCTCAGCAGTTTGCTGCTTCTGCTTCATCTTCTCCAGCACCTCACTGTCCGTCTCGTTCCGCCTGCGCTTCAGCTCTTGCAGCTTGCGTTCTGCCTCCAGCTTGGCGATGGGATCTTGCTTCTCTGTGTCAGGAGAACGCAAGCTGGTGGGACTAAAACGTGAAGAAAAAAGTCTTTATATTCACTTTGGCTCTCCAAAAAATCTGGGAATGCAAATAGAGTAAATTATGAAGTCTTTGCCTTAGTGTCTTCTCTGGTTTCTTGGCTTTGGCGGTACTATCAGCTACATCTTGCTGCTTTGTTGACACTTTCAGCTTTGAATGGAGAAACAATGAATATTATTTTATTCTCAGGTTGTGCTGTCATAAATGTCTTGATAGAACTGTGATGCTATTTGGACATTAACTTACTTTGTCACGTAAGAAGGAAGGTTTCGGCTTTTCCTCTACAACCTAAAGAGACAAAAACAGGCCACCTTTATTTCTGTCATCAGTGTTAGCAAGTGATTTCTCTAACATATTAGCAATCAGTGGGTAGCATGAGCATGGACAATTGACTGCACCACATGCAAAAAGAAAGCAACACCAGGCAGTCTTGACACAAATATTGTGTGTTCAGGACTGCATGTATAAAGCAAGTGATAAAAGTAAGTGATATGTGATCATAAATAGGTTAATCTCATGAAAACTTAACTAGGTGATATTTAAGATTTTTGGTGCATTGTGACTTTCTTATTGCTGTAATAAGTAATAAAATAATTGTAAGTGTATTACAGTAAAAAAAAAAAAGTAAAACAATAATAAACCAGCATAAATTAAATACAACACATGACAGGTTTCATGAGATTGACGCAAAAACTCTGTCCATTCAGTCAAACCAAAAAGCGCATTAAAAGTGTGGGCTGTGCATAAAGTACATCTGTGATTTCTATACATCACTCAGGCTAAGAGGTGAATACCTCCTCCTTCTTTGATTTGACTTTTTCTTCTACTTTGGCCTTCGTTTCTTCAGCTTCTTTCTTCCATTTAGGCTTTTCCTCAACCTCTTTCTTTGGAGTCACAGGTTTCTCCTCAACCCTCTTCTTTGGTGTTGATGGTTTTTCTCTCTTCAGCTGTGGTTTCTCCTCTTCTTTCTTTGGGGTTTTTGCCTTCACCTCAACTTCCCTAATTGATTTTTTTGGCATTTCTTGAACAGGTACATGGGGTTTCTCTTGCTCTTTCATAGGTTTCTCATCTTCCTTCTTCACCGGAGCTTCATCTTGAATTCGAGCCTTCACCTCAGCAGGTTTTTCTTCAGGTTTCTTTACTGGTTCTTCTTTCTCCACCAGCTTTTCCTCTTCAATCTGTGGTGTAGCTGGCTCCACTGTGACTTCCACCTTTATCTGGTCCTCTTTTGTTGGTTCTTTACTTGATATTTGACTTTCATCCTCAACCTCTTTCTTTTCTAAATCTGCACTTGCTAATTCTGCATTTGTTTGTTCTTTAGTCTCTATATTTGATTCTTCCTAAAAATATAACAAATCATTTAAAATATTTTCCGACCATAAATCAATTCAAAGGCAATTTTTGTGTTAAAAATCCAAGCAAATCCTAAGAATTTAATACCTCATTCGGTACAGCTGGTTCTTTGGGTTTCTCCTCCGTGGATTCCTGTAACAAATGAAGTGTCAGAACAAACTAATATTGTGGAAACCACATGAAATGCATTGCTTACATACTAAATGGTCATCATATGATGGAATGACAGCAACAAATGTTGAGGAAATGACCTGTTCTCTGAGGTAGGACCTCTGTGGTTTATCTTCCTCTTCTGGTTCATCAGTCTTCTCTGGAGATTCTTTGGGTTCTTCTGCTGCTGTGACTGGCACCGGGTCCTCCTCAACCTCAGCATTGCTTTCCTCTATCTTTTCCTCCTCTTTTTTCTCTTCCCTTTCTTTCCAAGAGTTGGTTTCTGTTGAAGAGACATCATTTTGGGAGGACTCTTGTTCGCCATTTCTACCACTTGGCTTGTCCTCTGTGGTGGTGCTGGTGGTGACAGTTTCATCTGTGATGGTGGGATCAAGTTCCATCTGTCTTTCCAAAGCTTCCTTCATCCTTTTCTGTCTCCGCTCTTCTCTCTTGGCGATCCTCTCTAAGAGAGCCTGATCATCATCCTCAGCCGGTGCAGAACTAGTGATAAAGGAGGACGTCTCTGTACTGAAAACAACACCATTATCAGTATAGTCAAGTATTTATGTTCTGAAAAATTTTGGCATTTTGTTTCAGTCGTTGGTTATGTTTAGTATTAGTTGTTGTTTTTTGACACTTTTTTTAGTTTAAAAGGATAGTTCACTCAAAAATGAAAATTCTGTCATTAGTTACTCACGCTCATGTCGTTCTAAATCCATAAGACCTTCGTTCATCTTCAGAACACAAATTATGATATTTTTGATGAAATTCGTGAGATTTCTGACCTTGCATAGACAGCAATGCGACTGACACGTTCAAGGCTCAGAAAGGTAGTAAAGACATCGTTAAAATAGTCCATGTGACATCAGTGGTTCAACCATAATGTTACGAAGCTATGAGAATACTTTTTTGTGCACAAAGAAACAAAAAAAAAAAAACGACTTGAAAAATAACACTGATGTCACATGGACTATTTTAATGTTGCCTTACTACCTTTCTGGTTCTTGAACGTGTCAGTTGCATTGCTGTCTATGAGAGGGTCAGAAAGCTCTCGGATTTCTTCTAAATGAATATCTAAATTCGGATATTCATCTAAATATCTTAATTTGTGATGTAATTTGAAGATGAATGAAGGTCTTACGGGTTTGGAACGACATGAGGGTGAGTAATTAATGACAGAATTTTCATTTTTGGGTGAAATATCCCTTTAATTTCAGGATTTTAAAAAATCAAATTTATTTTAAATCTAAATTTTAGTAAAGAACCGTTTTGTTTGTAAAAAAAAAAAACTTTACGAAGTTTTGTAAATAAATTCATATGTAGGCAGTTTGTCAACAAATCTAATTTCAAGAATTTATACATAAAACTTTAGATCAAATAGTTTTCATTTTAAAGATCATTAGAAAGACAGCTTTTTTTGTACAAAATGCATGAGAAAACTCTTTTTGGATGGATCTACCTGTTCGTTTCTGTTGTAGTGTTACTCGACTCTTCATTCTCCATATTGCGCAGGCGTTCCTGACGGGCTCGTCTCCGACGCTCTCGGGCCGCCTCCTCATCATCATCATGAGAGTTCATCCTGTAGACGCGGTGGGACACAGACGTGTAAGTCAAGACTCTCATTCTTCAGTATGAATGTAGACAGACAATACTGACAGATATATGAATGCTTCTTGGCTCAGTGCTGAAAGAGTGTGTGGGAAACACACTTCTTAAACTTTACAACACCCCGAAGAGCCAATGATGATTATACGACTAAATGTGAACTTGAAAATGAATCTACACAGAGTCTACTAAAAATATAAACAGATTTTTAAACTAAAAAAATAGAAATTCCTCACATGTCCATAAATGTATGCACCAGTGTTGGGAGTAATGCATTACAAGTAACGCGAGTTACATAATCAGATTACTTTTTTTTCCAAGTAACTAGTAAAGTAACACATTACTTGTAAATTAACAAGAAAATATCTGAGTTACTTTTTCAAATAAGTAATGTAAGTTACTTTGTTTTCTTATTTATTCACTGACACTTTTCCTGTCCCCATGTTGAGAGAAATTGGGAGTAAGTGCAGAGGCAGAGGCATTTTCTTCAGCCTGAGGCCTATTAATTTCACTTTTGGTGTGAAAGGGCCTTTACAGTCGCCAAAAATATAACTTTTGGGTTTTCTGTTATTAAAAATAAATAAGCAAGCCCAGCCCAGGTGACAAAAAGTAACACAAAAGTAATGTAATGTAATGCATTACTTTCCATAAAAGTAACTAAGTAATGCAATTAGTTACTTTTTATGGAGTAATGCAATATTGTAATGCATTACTTTTAAAAGTAACTTCCCCAACACAAAATGGTATGCACAAAATGTACCCATCTAGTCAACACTTATTTTTCTATTATTTACATTTAAATTCATACAATTATGAATACAACTGCAAATATAGTATAAATTTATTTATTTATTTATTTATTTATTAAACATTGGCCATGCTGAGAGTGGTTGTTTATTGCAATATACAAAAGATATTCTTACAGAACATTACAGTGGTACCATGGTACAATAATGGTATTAAATGGGAATAACATGCAACTAAATGATTTCTATAATATGTAATATAATTTAAATGATATTAAAAAAATGGCAATACAATTCCAATACCAATACTTTTCTGTTGACTGAATTAGACCTTGAGATTCATATAAACAGTTTCTTGTGTTTATTTATGCTTGGTTTGTCAGCTTGCTTAAGATACTGGTCAGACCCGAAAACCTCAACTGTAATGAAATCTTTGAGGCATGGGAGTATACAGAGAGAGGTCTGGACTGCAATCTGAGGGGAAAGCTTTGTTAGCATCCTAGCGTCATGGTAAATTAGCAAGATTGTAAACTTAGATGCCAAATGTACTTTTTTCCTTCAGAGTTGCCTCATTGTTGGGCTCAGATGTTCTCAAATTTTCCGTCTTGCTGTTGTAGTTGAGCAAGTCCGGCCTGGCTTGAGTTTGCCATGGCATGTTGGTGTTTATAAGGCAGTGAGAGCTCTTGAAATGGCCAATTGATGGAGGATGAGTTTTATTTTTTCCCCTTCTCCTCTTCACTTCCCTTTCCAATCATTTGCAGATGTTGTAGATGGTAGAGAGAAACCCATAACAGGGACCGCAATTCTGTTTCTCCATCCCGAGACCAACAGCGGAAATCCGAAACAATCCGGTCCTCTCAGAGAGTTCCATATGAAAAAGGTCATCCAAAAAGACAGTCAGATGGAGTATCTGTGATTTTCCTGGGAGAATACAGTCTGTCTTCTGTAAGAAGTGTTGCTGGATGAATACAATAGCTTTCAGACCTCCAGTGCGGCAGATGAAATGCAAGGAGAGATGGAGGGAGAAAGCTCACGCTCCTGACAGATACTGAAACATTATGGCCAAATCTTGGAATAAAAGCTGGAGTCAAAACATTCCAAAGTCTGTGGAGTTTCCTTAACCTGCTGCAGAGAGACTCAGCACACGACAGGCCAGATTCCCATTGTATTGAAGACCAGGGCTGCGTTGCGTTTCTCAAAAGCATTGTAAACCTGAGGGAATCATAGAGACTGCTGGAGCCAATGGGTTCTTCAATCTACTTAGATTTACAATGCTTTTGGAAAGCATTAGCTAGTCAAAAATACATAGCTGTGCTATTTTCATGTCTTTCATATCACTCTGTTGTCTCTTTCTTTTCACGTAATAAAATAATTTCAGCTTAAATTAATATCTCATGTCCATTTAGTTGTAATGTACAGTCAGTCTTCATGATAACAAAATTAACTACTTCAGGGCGATAAAAAAAAACCCCCTGCTTTTTGGTAATTTTGTTATAATAACCGGACATCATCCACTACATATTTATTTTTTTTAGGTGAATAAATCATTATGTATAATATACTGTAAAAAACAATATTTTTATATTTTAATAAAAATTGAAAAATAAACATTAAAAATGTAAACATCAAAATTAAAAATTAAAACATCAAAAATAAAATTTTAATTTGCCATATTATTCATAATTTAAAGTCTATATTTAACTTTTTATATAAATTGCAATAAAATTTATGTTGAAAATCTATATTACCTTCAACAAGTCAATGTATGTACTTGTACAATAAAGTATTTTTATTCTATAAGTACATGCATTTAATATTTCATGTCCATTTATTATAATGTACAGTAAGTCTGTCATGATAACAAAATAAACTACTTCAGGGCGATAAAAGACCCCTGCTTCTTGGTAGTTTTTTTATAATAACAGGACAGTCATCCACTAAATATTTATTTTTTTATTTTTTTTAGGTGAATAGATGATTATGTATAATATAATGTAAAAAAAATCTAAATTTAAAAGGTAAAGGAATGTAAAAAATAATTTTAGAAAACATTAAAAAAATGTAAACATCAAAAATAAAAATGAATTTTAATGTGCCATATTATTTATAATTTAAAATATGTCAGTATTTAACATTTTAATTTTTAAATATACATTACAATGAAACTTAGGTGAAAATCTATATTACCTTTAACAAGACAATGAATGTACTTATACAATAAAGTTTTTTATTGTAAAAGTACATGTATTTAATATTTCATGTCTATTTATTATAATGTACAGTCAGTCTGTCATGATAACAAAATAAACTACTTCAGGGCAATGAAAGACCCCTGCTAATTTTGTTATAATAACAGCACATCATCCACTACATATTTCTTTTTTAGGTGAATAGATTATTATGTATAATACATGGTTAAAAAAAAAATCTTAATTTTGAAGGTAAAGGAATGTAAAAATTAAAATAAAAAAATTAAAGCATCAAAAATAAAAATTAAGACATTAAAAATTAAAAATTAAATTTTTATGTACCATGTTATTTATAATTTAAAATATGTCAATATTAATTTAACATTTTTTTATATAAATTGCAATATAATTGTGAAAATTTGTATTACCTCCAACAAGACATGTAAACTATTTTTATTCTATAAGTACATGCATAAATTATTTGATGTCCATTTATTATAATGTACAGTCAGTCTGTCATGATAACAAAATAAACTCGTTGAAAGTACAAAATACAAGTCATTTTATAAAGTACTATGGAAAAAAATAATACAAGTAAGTTCCAAATTGTCCAAGCATTATAGAAAGGACCGTGAAAAGATGAATGAAGACTGAATATCTAATCCCTGTAATTCACATGCTGATCAAATGAATTATTAGAAGCCACATCATTTATTTGACAATATAGTTCATACTTGAAAATTAAATTGGACAGATTTATGATGGCATCGTTCTGAAGTGGTAATATGCTGAAACTATTGAATAAGCAAACACATTTAGAAAATATGCTGATGCATCTGTTGATCTGTTTAATAAAACATAAGGGATTTATGGGTGATGCCATGTTCACTTCCTTTGACATAAATATGCGGGTTCTCTCTGTTGCTGTTTTGAACTGAAAACCATGACAGGCAGCTGGGATTTGGGGGAGTTCAGATTCTTTAGCATCAATAATTTTCATAGAGAATATTTCTTTTCCAGATATGATTCCAATAAAGTTTGTTTTCACCACTACAAAGCCAATGGATGTGGTAGAAATGCCTTGAGGTTTCTTTTTTGAGACTCATCCATCTCAATAAAGTTTCTCTCTCGGTCATTCCAGCACATATGCACTGAAGTTTCTGAGACCAGACTGAAATATGACATTGTGCAGCAGAAGTGAAGGATTGTGAAGAAGAGAAATATATTCCCCACACTCAGAGTTTAACATGCACACAAAGGGAGAAAGTGTCAGAATTCACCGTTTCTCCAGATAGAAGTTATTAGCTGTACCACACAACATTTTATGACCTAAACTAACCTTGCCTTGTCATAATAATCAATTAAATTGTCATTAAAAAAATCAGTCATAAAAATCAGTCAAATTTTCTGATGTTAAAAAAGGTCACATCAGTGATATTTAAGTATCATTGAAATACTATTATAGTTTTTATTCATATTTTAAATTAGTTTTTATTATTATATTTTCCGTTATTGTCATTTATTTAAAATTTTAGTAATTTTGTTGTGTGTTTTTGTCATTAGTAGTTTTTGTTTTTTGAATAATAGTTTTTATTAATTTTTATTTCAGGTTTAGTTTTTGTTATTTTAGTACATGAAGTTAAACTAAATGAAAATGAGAAATGTTGCTTTATATGTATTATTTAATTTCAGTTAAAGTTTTATTTCAAGTGACAATTTTTAATGGTTTTAGTTTTAGTTAATTATAATAGCCCTGTGTCAACTTATCTAATATTCTAAAATATTTTTTAAAAATCTAAAATTTATAAAATAGTTTTTTTTATATATATTAAAAGATTATTCCAAACTAGTTATTATGTTAATATAATTATTTTAAAGAACATTTTATTTTAATTAGGACTGTTGTATCACTAGTCTGTATGACATGTGGACTGGACCTGGACAAAATAAATGAATCTTAAGTCAAAAATTAAAAGCACGTTCATCAATAAGAAGTGGCAGAATTTCTAAATGAAATGTATTTTATGTATTTATGATAAACGAATAGAAAGTGTCCTTCTTTTCTGAATTTACATCACAAAGACTATTGTATAAAACTAAAAATATCCCTGAGGATAAACAGTGTAATCCTCTAGACTCTAAATATTGCAACTGCAAAGAGAGAAAACCCTGGAAAGTGTGAGATTGATAGTGTATGTTATCGTTAGAGTAGCTAACAACCAAAAAAACAGGAATGATGCAAATCTAAGATCCATAGCTCTTCCACCGCCACCTTCCACAATTACACAAACAATACAAAACTGATCATGTGCATTCAAACCTACATGCAAATATGATCATATGTGCTGACAATCATGTGTAACACTACTATGTGCTTTGATCTGTTCTCATTCCCTCACAAAGAGCAGTAAAGCATCTGTCATCTCCAGTAGTACACATCTGCGGATCAGTCCTTAAATGGAGTGCTGGACAGTGGGAGTTATAGAAGGATGGAGAAACTGCAGCTCTCGGTCTATGAGTGGGCCAAGTCATCCTGAACTATAAACACTCTGAACAAACCTGGCCTGCCAAACCCGCACTGCACATTACCCATGCTAATAACAGTTTTTATGTATTTCAAGAATTAATATGAAGAGAATAAAGTTTTGCAAGCCTTAAATGACCATTTTAAATGACCATATTTTTCATATTACACAAGAATGTTAATATTCGCTGCTGGGTAGCACTTCAAGCAGTTCTTGAAATAAAGACGGATTTCCACAGAAGGCTTGCGTCAAAGCAGAAACACATGAATAAATCTAATCTGGTTTAAACAAACCCAGTGTAAACACAGAATAATTGACATTTATTGTGTACAAAAGACCAGTAATGCAATGGCATGCTATTTCTCTTTTCTTTATAATGACATTAAAGATTTCTCCTTTAGTTAGCTCCATTGGGTCCACTTGTTACATATTATGTATATTATACAGCAAATTATATTAAATAAATAATATTTTCCATAAAGAAAATTGAGCCTGTTTTTAAGATATTTTTACAGATATTCTGCTTTGTATTTTCTTGTTTTTGCTAATATATATATATATATATATATATATATATATATATATTTTTTTTTTTTTGCAGTATCCATTATTCTTCATGGTGATTCTCATTTGCTATATTATTAAATTTACTATTACAAAAAAAAATTTTGACTGAAATCAGCACAATTCAGACAGTATAACAAGCTACTATTATTTAAAAATAATTTAACATTTAAATAATACATATTTTTAATATAAAAATAAGATAATAATAATAATTTTGCATTTACAGTTTTGCATGCTTCATTTTCTTAAATATAATTACTCGTTTTACAGCAGTGTGATTATAGTTGACTAAAACTGAAACAAAAAAATAAAACCATTAAAACAAAAAATTTGTTACTTTGAAATAAACATTTACTAAAATAAAATGACATTTAAAAAAAAAACTTTTCTCATTTTAATTTAGCATAACTTAATGTACTAAAATAACTAAAACCAAAATAGACCATTATTAAAATTAAAAAAAGAAAAGAAACCAGAATATAAAAATAAAAATAGATTCAAAATATTAATTACAACTATAAGAGTATCTCAGTGACACTAAAATCACACTGTTTTGCACTGACATTTCAAGGCTTGAACATTAAACTAAATGTTCATCTTCCAGTCAAACTATTCCTTGTCTGAAAGAAACTAAAAATATGTATCCAGTGTGTGTCTGTCTAAAATCAGATATTATCTGGATTTACTCTACCGACCCGTCAACTGTAACAAAGCACTGTAAACGTAGGAAGACATTTACAAGCATGTCAACCTTTATAAGGAATAGAGAGGCGAGCAGAGGCACGGTTGTTTGGATGACGCAGACACAGGCCTCTCCAACTTGGCCAGACTATTACAGACAGCACTCCGGTGGCTTAAAATAGTATTAAACTCATCATCGGGATGACAGTGCTCTGAATGTTATTGCATCATTTAAATGATAAATCCCATTTGATAACGAAAGCAACTGAGAACAAATTCAACATTTCAAAAAAAGAGGTAAACAATGTGTGTAAATTAACGTGTTTGTGACTTACTTCTCTGCCTCCCGCTGCATCTCTTCTCGCTTTTGTCTCCGTAACTCTCTGCGACGCTCAAAATCAAAGTCCTCATCCATGATTCACACAGAGCTGTTTGGGTACAAGCTGAAAGAGAGAAAGACAGTCAGACAGAGTGGTATTTATAACAATTTGAACAGTCCTGATCACTTTAATTCAAAGTCAAGACGCTCCCTGTCAGCTGTTTGGCTTATAACTTACCAGGACCACAATATTACAGTTTCTTGATCCATTGCCCTGGAACAACTACCAGGAAAGGCAAACTATGCCACACATTTAACTTCGCCACTGATCTTCTCTACTCATGGAAATATTATTTAAAGCTTCAGTTTGCTCCATTCATAACTCTCACCTCTTACCATACAATATTTTTATAATTTATATATAATTTTAAGAATTTATATAATTTATAAGCTATCTGCAGGGCTTCATATATGCACTGTATCGTTTTTCAAATATATATATATTTTCATATACAATTTTCCATCTTGAAGTATAGCATTTCCTGGTCTTCTGTCATGTTTGAGAGAATATCATTAAAATAAATCACGCTTTTGTGTTTTCTGATTGTATGCCCAAAACCAAACAGAGCTAAGGAAGTGGCAAATTTCAGTTAACCAGTTCATGCTTGCTTACATTCTCTGAAATAATGAATAATGACACAGTAAACAAAGCCAAAAATCAAATTGTGCTAGAAAGGTAAAGGATGTCATGAAATACCCAAGTGCCTTCACCAATATAAAAGGGGAAAAACATCTAATTGCGGGAATTAAATATATGATAAATCTATAATTTTGTGGTTTATCACTAATACAAAAAATAATGGTTTCCCCAAATAAATACACCCCTCATCTGTCATTGGTCATGACTCTGATTCGCGAAAATGAACTGGTTCTTTTTTAACGATTTCAAATTCACAAAAGAGCCTGAAACGCCCGCGTGATTGATTAACGGTTCGAATCGTTATGATGAACTGTGATGAATGGCTCCTGTGACAAAAATTAAAATGAAACATTTAGTAGCCAAACTAGTTTTTAGTTTTTGCCTTGAGCCCTGCTACTGAATGTGTGCTGTATGGACAAGTGCATAAAATGAAGAAATGTGTTTTCAAAATTAAAAGTCATATTTATAGAACTTTATAATTCATGTTTTAAAACATGGCTAAAATAATAAATTAAATCATAAATTTGCATTTTTGGGGGCGAAAAAAAAAACATTCGCACGTTTATTTGTCTTTGTGGCTTGGTCAAATACTTTTCTTTAGTTCACACAAAAATGAAAATGTTGCTTTCTTCTGTTAAACACAATAGAAGATATTTTGAAGAATGTGGGTAACAAAACAGCTGCTGGTATCCATTGACTTCCATAATATTTTTTCCATACTATGGCAGTCAATGGCTACCAGGTTACCTACATTCTTTAAAATATGTTCTTGTTCAACAGAAGAAAGAAATTTATACAGGTTTGGAACAACTTGAGGATGAATAAATGATTACAGAATTTTTAATTTTGGTTGAACTTTCCCTTCAGAAAATGTCTTTGGACAGTTCAAAGTAGACTATAATTGGAGAGTAAGCTATATAGTTTTAAATATGTCCATTTATTTTTCAATTTAAAAAAAAATATTAATTTATTTTGTTATTATTTTATTGAACCACATTTCGTAACATTGATTAAAATTTATAACTTAAAAATAATTTAGCATTTAAGTAAAACATTTTTCTTTCATTACAATAATATAATAATTGGATAATAAGATAATAATAACAATTTTGCATTAAAACAATGATAATTACAGAAAAATATGCTTGAAATATAATTTCTCATTTCTTTCTCGGTTTTACAGCAGTGTGATTATAGCTGACTAAAACTAAAACTGAAACAAAAATTAATACTATTTAAAAAATAAACATTTTCGTTACTTTGAAATAAACATTTACTGAAATAAATAACATTAAAATAACATTTAAAAAAAACTTTTTTTCAGGTAGTTGCAATGTAGTTGCATAGTTTTAAATATATCCATTTATTTTTCAATTAAAAAAAAAATATTTATTAATTTATTTTATTTTATTGAACCACATTTCATAACATTGATTAAAATGTATAACTTATTGCTTCATTTTATTTTTAAGCATCAGTCCTAGTCATCCACATCACTGAAGCCTTTGTATTTGAATGCAGTAGGGTTCAGAGAGCACTTTAACATCTGTGACAAAGAAATTGGTTGGATAATTCTGGTAAGGATTTTATAGTTCGTCTCTCTACAAGACACCGGCCTCCATTTTATATTATAATACCTTTGCATCGATATGGGAACAATTAGGTTGGTGGTGTCACAAAGCCTGCTCTGTGTTCTTCTCTCCATATCACACGTGTGGAGCCAGACAGCAGGCTAGAGGTGAGTGGACTCGTTGGACGGCTGCTTCCACTGGAGCTGCAGGCGTGTTTGGTTTGGCTCTCCTCCAGAGGCAGAGGAACAAGGCTCTTGCACCAGTCTAAAGAGTCTCCATATGTGCATAAACTGAAAAAGTCCTGTAATGGTGACCTCATGTGAGGTCTTTTTGGGTGACAGACGCATAAGGCTTTCCTGAACCCTTTTAACCCCTGCCTACAACTTGTCACATCTGTCAGCAGAAGGCTGATGTGCTTTGACCACTGGGTTAATGTATTGCAACTACGCATAAGACAATATGTATGCAATTTCCTACATTTGCATTGGGTTTGATGGGAGAATGTGTGTGTGACCCCAGTGGAAAACTAGTGAATTGATCAGATTTCAGTGGAACACTTTTCACTGCGTTCATCAAATATAATCAAAAGGCAGTTTTAACACTTTTGCCAGTTTTACAAAAGAAATTTATGGAATTTGGCTGCACTTGTTTTGTATAGGTGGACAAGCATCAGTCCTGTTTTATTAATTGTGAACAGGCATTTATTAGTTTTTAAATGGTCAAAATTTTATGCATGAGCTATATCCATAATCTTTCATAAGATTTTTTTTTTTTAAATATTGTCTGAAGACAATTTTAAGTTTTTAACTATTTGAGTGAAAATGTTATATAAATATTAATACTATATTAATAATATACACATTTTATATTATATTTCTTTAGTTTACATAACTTTAACATTAGATTTTACATTACATTGCTGATATTTCAGTTTTCTTAATAAAAATGTTTAATTTCATTTATTTATATTAAATAAATTATGAAATGCTTTAAGTTTAAATGAACTTTTCTTTGTTTTACATTTTTCAAAATACTAAAACATCTTTATTTACACTGTTTATTTTTAAGTTTTAATGAAAAATGGAAAAAAAAATTGGCAGATTTTCATTATGGTTTGAAACTTTTAAACCCCATTGCATGTCTCTGTAGCTCTCTAGCAGAATAATATAATTCTATAATATTTTTCCATATGTTAGGACAAAACATGAGGACTTGATAAAAGAAAATCAACAACTTCAGGAGCAAAGACACTGAAGAATTCAGGAATTTCCCCAATGCAAAATAGCTGTTAAAATAGAGGTAAATAAAACCAGACTAAGTGATCTGAAGAATTCAAAGGCATTTTCTTTTTCTGTTCCTATTTATCTTGCTCATTACAGAATGCTTTTGGGTACAGTGGGCATGTTATACATTTCCCAGTCTCCCTTTCACTGTCCAGTCTTCCTACCACAAGTTATCGTCGAGTCCACAAATCATTTCCACATGACGGAGACGGAAAACATATTCTAATTTATACATCTGTGACTGATTCCAGGTCCTGGGGAATTTGCCCTCTTCATGGTATTAATTTTTTAAGCAGAGAGTTTGAATGCACTAGACTCCACTAGTATGACCAACATAATGCTTTTGCACTAAACTACACAGATGGACAAAAAAGCTTGAAATGAATCTCATTAGAACTTTTATAGTGCAGACTGACAGATCATGTCCAAATCCGTTAAAAAGATTTATATAGCGTATCTTAAGCCCGTAATAGAATTCCTGTGTCAGGAAGTCAGCATTTTGGAGCTGTTGCTACCACCCAGGTAAGATTGGGTGAAGTCGTTTACAATGACATAACAAGCTGTCTAGTGGGTTTTCTATAAAGCTTTATTATGTGTGGACAGGACAAATGTGTGGAGCCAGAATACACATCAGGGCGGGCTCTACATCCAAGCCAAAACCAACAAGAGCTGTGCAAGATGCTGAAACAATTTTCTAGTCACTGATAAAGTACCTGCTTTCCATTTGATTTATTCACTTATTCAGACCTTTAGATGGAGTATTATAGTAGGTAGCTATACTATAGTTTCATCTCTCTTGCATCACTCTGTGGTTTCTTTCTTGTGATGAAATGAAGCAATTTCACATTTAACATTTTATGGTCATTCTTTTATTTATTTGCTCACACAGTCACAAGATATAACAACTTAAAGGGATAGTTCACCCAAAAATGAAAATTCTGTTCATTAATTACTCACCCTCATGTCGTTCCAAACCCGTAAGACCTTCGTTCATCTTTGGAACACAAATGAAGATATTTTTGATGAAATCCAAGAGCTGACATGTTCAAAGCCCAGAAAGGTAGTAAGGACATCGTTAAAATAGTCCATGTGACATCAGTGGATCAATCTTAATTTTACTCTCATGAATGCGTGGCAGAGGCTGTCACAGAAGTTAAAAAATAGTTAAATAAAGGCATTTTTGTTTTCTTTGCACACAGTATTCTCATAGCTTCATAAAATTATGGTTGAACCACTGATGTCACATGGACTATTTTAACGATGTCCTTACTACATTTCTGGGCTTTGAATGTGACAGTTGCATTGTCAGAAAGCTCTCGGATTTCATCAAAAATATCTTAATTTGTGTTCCGAAGATGAACGAAGGTCTTACAGGTTTGTAATGACATGAGGGTGAATAATTAATGACAGAATTCAAATTACATAATATTCAATGGATTTTTTCCTATTAGGCTGACATGTATTTATTTATCTTTATTTATTTTATTATTTAATTTTACTATGGGTGACATAGGTTCAAATCTGGAGTCATTTCCCATTTCCCCCAGTCACTCTTCCTGTCAATGCACATACTAAAAAACTCACTAAACTTAAACAATAAACCAGAACAAAGATCTTTTGCTGCTCTACAGCTTATTTGGACAACTTCTAGTTTTATAAAGACAAGATGAAAGATTTAACTTACGGCATGACTGTCATTTTATTCATCAAAACCATCAAAGACCAAGGCAGCGAGATGTTATGTTTTTCCTAAACCCATCTTTTTGATGTGTAATTAGCATTGTAGCATGCTGGCAATTACTCCAAAACCTCAAATCACATCAAGAACAACATGCCCTTAGCAGTAGAAGCAGCTGTACATTGGCAGTGAATCAAGCCCTCTCGAGTCCCTTCACTCCCCTGCTTCCGCCGAATCTCCAGATGTACAGACTGGGGTTCCCCAACCAGAGATGCACTGAATCAATGGCTCGTAAAATTCAGTCACGATATGTGAAGGCTTTTTGTGCCATGACGTGTAACAGGACAGAGTTGCTGCTCACTGGTGAGGCCTTGCATAACCAAACATGGTTAAAGATGCTCACCCTGTGAAACATGGGCTTCAGTTCAGAGTGCAAGACTTGGATCTCTAAACAAGTACTGTATACAAGTACTGTAAGTAGTTTCAATAGCTGCAGTAATGCACGACTGCTAATAATATAGAGTAAGTTATGGAATGCCTGATCCATCATGGTTTTAAATGAACATAAAGTAACAAAAATACTTGAACAATGATTAGTCAGTGATTAGTCATGACTCTTGATGTATTAAATAGGCCACATGCAGTAGTTTTGCCCTCTGTCACCCTTCAGCCCTTGTATGATGCCTCTCATTTCTGTACACCAGCTGTGAAGCATTGAGAATTTGGGGAAATGGGATTATTTAGTGCAGCCCTGCAGGCACTGGAGCACAAACTGTCCTCAGAGTCTTAAACTGCAGAGTCTTGATCATCTAAATGAGTCATTATCTCTTTCTCTCGCTGACCTGCTCATTTCCTCCTGAATTAAGGGTAGCTGCACCTTTGCCCCTTACAGAACAGAAAACCTTCTGTTTCAGAATAACCCCGTCATATGTCTTTGTCTAGTTCTGTGCCAAGGGCTACAACTTTTTAGCCACTAGAAATAGTCATAAATGTAATATATTTCATATGATATATTTTTATAATTACAAGGATGTGGTCACACTGTTAAAAAAGTTCAAATTTTAACTGTTAATTCAATGTGTTACGGTATACAGATACTAACTATGATATGTTTCCTTGGTTCACATGATTCAGACACGAGCGTCTACAATACTGCCTCCCAAATACATTTTTTATAATATAACCAATTACACCATGACCATAATTCTCACATTTTATGTATACTGGTCCGTTCAAAAGTCTGGGGTCTAAGGTTTTTATTTTTATATATATATAATGTTTTTGAAAGAAGTCTTTTGCTCACCAAGGCTGCATTTACAGTGAAAGCAAAAAGTACAGTGAAAACAATAATGTTGTAAAAATATGATTACAAGTTAAAGTACCTTTTTTATTATTTTAATATATTTTAAAATATAATTTATTCATGTGATGCAAAGCTGATTTTTCAGCATCATTACTCCAGTTTTCAGTGTCACATGATCCTTCAGAAATCATTCTAATATGCTGATTTGCTGCTCAAGAAACATTTCTGATTATTATCAATGTTGAAAACAGTTGTGCTGCTTAATATTTTTGTAGAATCATGTAATGAATATCTTTGACGAATAGAAAGTTTAAAAGAACAGTCACTTTTATTGTCAATTTTGATCAATTTAATGCATATAAAGACAGTACTATGTGTGTGTATAATGTACATATATATATATATATATATATACATACAGTATATATATATAGATAGATAGATAGATAGATAGATAGATATAGATATATACATACATATTTAATTAGATTGCTTGTAATCTGTTGTAATAGTTTTATTGATGTAATTATAATTGAATTACATTAGTGTATCATTTTTTATCATTTACTCTGTCATTTTATATCATTTTTACAGTGCAAGCAGAAGCAGCAACTCCCTATTAATACCAATGGTTTTGAAACAAAAAAAAAAACAACTCTTTGGTGTGCACATATTTTAACCATATGGTGAAGCTGGTGAAGTAAACTTTGAATTACTGCATCACTATACATTCTTTCAAATACTGCAGGCATTTGGACTACATTTTAAACTCTCATCAGCATTCAGAGGAAACAGACTTCTGTTTATTTAATACATTCCAGCAGACCCCCTCAAGCAGCGTGAGTCAAATAAAACTGCTTTGGATTATAATCAGATCTGTGCTTCCTACATATGACCACAAACTATCGTTTCCAACATGCCATATTCAAGGAAATATTAAAGAAGCTTCAACATTTAAATGCGCCATTAGACAGGTGGCCAACTGTGAGTGAGAATGGTGAGCAATAATATTCTCTTTATTTAGCAAAACAACCCAAATAAGGTAAGAACGATCCCACTTTTAGCTATGTCAAAAATTTTTCAAGTAAAAAAAATTCCTCAGAGTTTACAAATTGGTCCCAAAAGTGCGAAGGAGGTGGACTACATGACGCCAAGATGCTCAAAAAAGAACCTTAACTGCAGTTAAACACATTCCAAATCTCCAGGGCAGCAAGACATTGATCATGGCCAGACAGATCCACATGTATCAGGAAGGAGATGGTCTCATGCCTAGTGGCTTATACCATGTAAGGAAAAGGCCTGACTTGGCAAGTGCGCACTTCAGCGCCAAAGCTTTTCCACAGCTAGATGCCTGGATAATGTATGATAAACAGTATGTTGCGATGGAACACGTTCAAGGACTAAACCTCAAAACGGAATTTGGGATTTCGGGCTCGCAACTGCAAACTTCTCCGTACATTTTTGATGGACCTATACCCAAAGACAGTTCAGTTTCGTCTTACTGTGACCTCATGCCTTGAGAATGCTACATGTGCCAATTGTCCATCATCTTTGGTTAAGTGTTACTCCAGCTCCAATATATATATATAAATCCATCCCAAAAAATGTTTTCTGCATAATTCAAGGCAGCACTATGGAAACTCGGTCTTCAAATTACCTGCTTTTCAACATCTGGCAGCAGTGAAGTGTGTATTAAATGAGCTGTCTAAGGGATTGTGTCTTGTTATGTATTTAACTAAATGAATGGTGCTAAAGGTCCAAATCCAGTTTCTATCAAGCACAACTAAAATAACTATAGATTACTTTGAGTACATAGTCTGGTTCATATCAAATTCGCTCAGAACCGATGTCAGGATTAAGCCAATTTTTGACAGAAAATTCAATGAGAGATTGTGATTTTTGAATGTTCTTATATTAGTTTTGAATATTCAAACTGGAATTTGTGCCAACCAAAGCACCAGTTCGAATATTATTCTTTTTATGGTGTTGGATGATTCCTCTGAGCAAAACGAATCTAGCTTATACTTGACGGGTCCATGCTGACCCAGCATCCCTCCCTCTCTGATATCCCCCCTGAGTCTGGGCACTAAGGGCCAGCAGCATTCCCAAGCTCGATCCCATCTCACTCCGGAAGAACAGGGCAGTACTCCTAACATCCTGCCCGCAGCCTGTGCCAAGGCCCTGTTATCGCCGTGCGCTGAATTGCCTCCAGATTCTGTTCAGCTGCACAAAACACACACACCACTCGCTGCTGCTGTGCATTCCACACACTGCTTCATCTGTCACCAGATCTGCACTCTGGGATAAAATACTGACAAATTCTCCAAAAAAACTTAAAAATTAAATAAAATAAATAAATAAAAATGTGTGTGTGGGGGTGGGGGTGGGGGTGCAAAAATGTGATGTTATGTGATGGTTTATGCTTTTACCATGAAATATTTTTTTTATCAAAATGTATAATCATGATTACAATAATAATAATAATAATAATAATAATAATATTAATAATAATACACACTAAAAAATGCTGGGTAAAATATGGACGAACCCAGCGATTGGGTTGTTTAAACCCAGCAGTTGGGTTACTGCACAGAAGGTTGGGTTAAACATTTAACCTGACTATTGGTTGAAAACAACCCAGCATGTGTTCTGTCCAATATCTACCCAGCACTGGGTTGTATTTAACCCAGCATTTTTTAGAGTGTAAATAAATTATTTTTTAGGATAAATACTTTTTGGCTAAATTTGTTATTGTTGTTATAAATATTGGTTTTGTGTGTGTGTGTGTATGCATATATATATATATATCTATATACACATATACATACACACACACACACACACACACATATACAGGTGCATCTCAATAAATTAGAATGTCGTGAAAAAGTTCATTTATTTCAGTAATTCAACTCAAATTGTGAAACTCGTGTATTAAATAAATTCAGTGCACAGTAAAAAAAATTCCTCAGAGTTTACAAATTGGTCCCAAAAGTGCGAAGGAGGTGGACTACATATTTAAGTCTTTGATTCTTTTAATTGTGATGCTTTTGGATCACATTTAACAAAAACCCACCAATTCACTATCTCAACAAATTAGAATACTTCATAAGACCAATAAAAAAAAACATTTTTAGTGAATTGTTGGCCTTCTGGAAAGTATGTTAATTTACTGTATATGTACTCAATACTTGGTAGGGGCTCCTTTTGCTTTAATTACTGCCTCAATTCGGCGCGGCATGGAGGTGATCAGTTTGTGGCACTGCTGAGGTGGTATGGAAGCCCAGGTTTCTTGACAGTGACCTTCAGCTCATCTGCATTTTTTGGTCTATTTTTTCTCATTTCCCTCTTGACAGTACCCCATAGATTCTCTATGGGGTTCGGGTCTGGTGAGTTTGCTGGCCAGTCAAGCACACCAACACCATGGTCATTTAACCAACTTTTGGTGCTTTTGGCAGTGTGGGCAGGAGCCAAATCCTGCTGGAAAATGAAATCAGCATCTTTAAAAAGCTGTTCAGCAGAAGGAAGCATGAAGCGCTCCAAAATTTCTTGGTAAACGGGTGCAGTGACTTTGGTTTTCAAAATACACAATGGACCAACACCAGCAGATGACATTGCACCCCAAATCATCACAGACTGTGGAAACTTAACACTGGACTTCAAGAAACTTGGGCTATGAGCTTCTCCACCCTTCCTCCAGACTCTAGGACCTTGGTTTCCAAATAAAATACAAAACTTGCTCTCATCTGAAAAGAGGACTTTGGACCACTGGGCAACAGTCCAGTTCTTCTTCTCCTTAGCTCAGGTAAGACGCCTCTGATGTTGTCTGTGGTTCAGGAGTGGCTTAACAAGAGGAATACGACAACTGTAGCCAAATTCCTTGACACGTCTGTGTGTGGTGGCTCTTGATGCCTTGACCCCAGCCTCAGTCCATTCTTTGTGAAGTTCACCCAAATTCTTGAATCGATTTTGCTTGACAATCCTCATAAGGCTGCGGTTCTCTCGGTTGGTTGTGCATCTTTTTCTTCCACACTTTTTCCTTCCACTCAACTTTCTGTTAACATGCTTGGATACAGCACTCTGTGAACAGCCAGCTTCTTTGGCAATGAATGTTTGTGGCTTACCCTCCTTGTGAAGTGTGTCAGTGATTGTCTTCTGGACAACTGTCAGATCAGCAGTCTTCCCCATGATTGTGTAGCCTAGTGAATCAAAGTGAATCAAACCATTTTGAAGGCTCAGGAAACCTTTGCAGGTCTTTTGAGTTGATTAGCTGATTGGCATGTCACCATATTCTAATTTGTTGAGATAGTGAATTGGTGGGTTTTTGTTAAATGTGAGCCAAAATCATCACAATTAAAAGAACCAAAGACTTAAACTACTTCAGTCTGTGTGCACTGAATTTATTTAATACACGAGTTTCACAATTTGAGTTGAATTACTGAAATAAATGAACTTTTCCACGACATTCTAATTTATTGAGATGCACCTGTATATATATATATATATATATATATATAGGAGGAAAATATTTAGAAATTTTTATTGTGAAGAAATGTATTTTGGCCATTACTGTTATTATTATTATTATTATTATTATTTACATTTTTAGAAAAAAATACTTTTTTGTCTAATTATTAATATATTATTATATAATAATTATTAAATATTGTTTTGTTGAGGTAATTTATTTTTGGCCATTATTTGTAATAATTGTTTTTATAATTTTCTTTAAAAATAATTAAATACATACTATTTTCTTTTGATAACATATATTGTATTATTTTTAGTAAAAAAGTATTTCAACCTTTATTACTAATAACTTTTATTACTATTATTATTAGTAGTAGTAAAATAATTAAAACACTTGTTTAAATATGATTATGATTATTTTATTTAGTATGTTACCTTTTACATTATTATTATTATTATTATTATTATTTATTTATTTATTTTTTGTGTGTTTCCAATTTTTTTTTATTTTAAAAAGTATAAAGTGTTGCTCAATAGTAGGTTCAATTGTGACAACTTACCCCATAAAGCGTGACATTGGCTAATGTGCGAATAGTTTTCTATTCTTCTGGAAATTTACGGTGCATAGACATGTTCAAAAGCTTTATTTCAAGACTTTAATGTTTGTGTCTATACCGCAACATACTAATGGAAATATTCACTGTATGAAATAAAAAATGTGACATCTAGCCCCCGCCTCCCTCTGCAGCGAGCAGAACGTAATTTAAAGTAGTGATGCAGGTGTACTGCTGGCCGTTACATGCGCACAGAAACTCATTGTAAAGATCCAAAGACTGGATGAGCTAATTCTAAAAACAACTAGTAGTTAGTAAATTTGTGGGAAACCCTCCAATTAACTTGCACGGTAATTTAAAAGCAAGGGAAGTCTACAGATGTTCTTAACAAGGGAAAAATTGGCAGGTGAAACAGCATTTTCAACATGCAATTCATTTGTTCACCGCAAGAGTGTTGCGCTGCCAACAAATTTAATTTCCAGTAAATTATGTTGCCATCAGCAGCATGTTCTTATACGATGAATTTGTGCAAAAGAATAATTTTAAATAAAAGCATGTCTATTTCAATTAAGAGATTTTCAAAGGTTAAAATGAAGCACTATGCTTGTAACCCTTACCTGTAATAGACTGGAGCGGGTTTCAGCGCGCTGTCCAATTTAGTTTTGAAGTGTGATCGTGCTGCTGAAAGGGCACTGCAGGAATTACATGAGTCGTGCTTCCACATTTTATAAAATGTGCAGCGGTTCAGACTCCGCCTCTGCTGAGCTCCATCACTTCAAAGCATTTGGCAGCAGTCTTCCAGCGCTTTCCTCCATCCATAAGTAATAGATCAATGTCATATTCCACTCCTATCTGATATATATCTCCCCCAACACAGCAGCTTCGCAGCTTAGTTAAAAAAAAAAAAAAAAAAAAATCTTGCATTAAACCAACAACAAAAAAAGCAAGCTAAAATAAATAAATAAATAAATAAATTACACTGACCTTTCGGAGTACAAATAAAATATAAGATGGTTTGCTAGTCTCTACAACCGCTTTACACTGATTTAAATTTGTTTTGTTGTATCTTGGGTCAGTGTTAATTTGTTTTCTTTTGTTTGTTTGTTGTTTGCTTTGGGTCAGTGTAATCGTTTTGTTTGTTTTGCTGTTTTGGGTCAGTGTAGTTGTTCTCTTTTGTTTATTTGTTTTTGCTTGTTTTGTTTAGGATCAGTGCAGTTGTTTTGTTTGTTTTTGCTCTGTTTTGGGTCAGTGTAATTTTTTTGTTTTGTTCGTTTTATTTGTTTTTGCTTGTTTTGTTTTGGGTTAGTTTAGTTGTTTTGTTTTTCGTTTGTTTTATTTGTTTTTGTTTCGTTTTGGGTCAGTCTAATTGTTTTGTTTTGTTTTGGGTCAGTGTACTTTTATAATAATTACTTTGTTGTTTTAGCAGCTCCATGCAGCTTGTTGTTTTTAAAAACTGGTGATTTTTGTAAACTAAGGTGCAACAAATTGTTTGCTTTTTAGTTCATTATTTTTGTTTTAAATATGAGTTTAATGTTAACATAAATTTTTTCACATTTAGTTACTACTAGTTACACTGTCATAAAATATTGCCATGTTAACAAGCTTCTGCCATACTCCCAATAGTTAAGGTGTGATCACATTTTACTGTTTGGCAAATTTACATAGACAAATCCAGTCCTTTCTATAGGAGTCTACACGACTGCGAATTTTGAACGAAAGCTGTTTAGTTTGAAAGTGACTTCTGTGTGAGTTGTGACACCCATGAAATTTTGCTAATGTGACTGCACCTTTCTTACAATTATAATTTTCTCAATGTAATCACAAAAAAAATTGTATAATAACTTACATTATCTCCTTCAAAAGGTCTGAGAAACTTTTTTAATTGCAATGAAGGTTACATATCAAGTTATCGTTAAAAATAACTGTAGTAATTTTGATATTTTGGTTTGAAATATGGTATTTTGTAGCTATGCTTTGCGTAAATGTGCTTGCATGGTGTAAAGTTATTGTGTACATCATGCTAAAGTTTGTCCTGGTTGAGCAATACAGAACATCAATTAGTTTACACCGACACCAGGAAAACAGATGTTCCAGTAATGTCCCTGAACTAGCATTGGCAACCCATGCTAACATCCTTACCATAACCATTTTAAGAGAAATTGGTGTCAGACTGGCAGTGAAGACGAGGCTACATTGTGTCCAGGCCTTTCTGGTCTTCAGCCACACTGAACAGTTCTCAAATTAGGTCTTTGGCAGAGTTTCTACAGTCAGATTCCAGTGATGTTTTTCTACTGTTTTGAGACCATGTTTTAAAGTTAAGACTTTCAAATCCATGTTTCAGAACACAGTCCATGAAAAATATCAGGTGTAATCAGAAACGGCCTGTCTGGCCACGTCTTCATAGCATCAGCAAATAAATTCAATGAAAATCACATTATTTTTTAATAAGCTTTGAGGGAGATGGATGTGGCACGTTTTCCCAAGAGCATATAATGTGTTGAAATGTATATTCTTCTAAGGGGACATTAAAGACCACGAGGACAAGCTTTAGTGCCTCTTTTCGAACATTCCAGCTCAACAAGACAAATGTGAGCTATTAGGTGTAGTGAATATGTACAGTCTGCCAAGTGCTACATCCTATTGAATAACCAAAATCAGTTTTCTTATGTCATTGGTGCTTTCTATAAAAACAAACTTACCATCCACCACTCTCACATTAAGATCAACATCTGTTCCACTGGAGAAATGTCTTCTCAGAAAACACTGTAGCACCACCTCCTGGTTAATAAGTGTTTTATACTTTTTCACAGACATCATTTAATACACATTAACACTTTTATATCTGTAATCTTTATTTTTTATATATTATTCTTTCAGGAAAATGCTTCAGGGATGTGCTAAACCCAGCAGACCAGTGCTTCTGGGTGGTGAAAAAGAAAGTAAAACTACATTAGGTGAGCTATAATGTGCCATAACAGGGGTCAACCATATAGACATGTAACAGTGAAAGCCACTATGGCCATTATAACAAAAACAACAAACATTTTTTACAATTTTCTATCTATACAGTACAGTGTTGAGCAACATTAAATACACAAAAACAAATAGGTATGAGGTATTACAGTGCACATACATTCTAAACCACAGCTATGTCTAGGTTTTACTCACCAGTAAGACTGTTTTTTCTTTGCATTTGAGTTGGTAAACATTGGTGGAGAAAAGAATGAGATACAAAAGAGCTAGAGTGGGTTGCGTTTGGCAGTGCATGATAAACTCGATATAACTTAGTCTTAACATATTATCTTCATACACTATATTGCCAAAAGTATTGTGTCACCCCCTTCTAATGAACAGGTTTGACTACTTTAGTAATTTCATTGAGTACAAATCTTAATGTTTAAGCATATAATGATATTCTAGGGAATTGTGTGCTTCTAATTTTAAAGCAACAGTTTGGACAGGACCCTTTTCTATTCTAACATGACAATGCCTCTGTGTATAAGGTAAGGTTCAAAAAGAAATGATTGATTCAGTCAGTGTGGAAGAACTTGACTGGTCTGCAGAAAGCCAAGTCCTAATCCAAGCTGAACACCTCTTGTGTGACTTTAAATGCAGACCTTGAGCCAAAAACTAATCACCAAACACCAATGACTTGTACATGTGGGTACAGTCATTTTAGACACTTCCAAAACTATTGCAACAGAGATGGAAATACAATTTTTAAATACATGAATTATGTTTCCATCTTTGTTGCCACAGTTTTGGAAGTGCCTTTTTCTGTTCTAAAGAAGTGGGTTTCCCAATACGTTTGTCCATATAGTGTATGTACAAGTCAGTGGTGTTTGGTAATGAGTTTTTGGCTCAAGGTCTGCATTTAAAGTCACACCAGAGGTGTTCAGCTTGAATTAGGACTTGGCTTTCTGCAGACCAGTCAAGTTCTTCCACACTGGCTAAATCAATCATTTCTTTTTCAACCTTGCCTTATACACAGAGGCATTGTCATGTTAGAATAGAAAAGGGTCCTGTCCAAACTGTTGCTTTAAAATTAAAAGCACACAATTCCCTAGAATATCATTATATGCTTAAACATTAAGATTTGTACTCATGGAAATTACTGAAGTAGTCAAACGTGTTCATTAGAAGGGGGTGACCCAATACTTTTGGCAATATAGTGTATCTCTGTTAATAAATATGAGAGAAAAAAACAAAATGTCCCTTTTAAATAACTGTTTTTAAAATACTGTCTAAAATGTTCTAACAGTGCTATTTAACACAAAATATTTTAAATAATTTATAATTATCCTTCAGATATCCAATGAAGTCTCTAATTTTAAATATTAAGTTTAATAAACCTGATTTGTGGAATTTGAATACGAATTCAACAAGATTAGATTTAATCTGTGGCTTGGAAAGCCCAGACAGCAGAGTTAATAATATGCTTGTTTTTTCTATTATTTACTTATTTATTTTTGGAATGATTCCATTCCAGTTGGATTTATCTATTTACACTATCATTTAGAAGTTTATGATCAGTAAGATTTTTATTTATTTTTTGAAATAATTTTTTCCCCAGCAAGCCTGCATTAAATCAATCAAAAGTGACAGTAAAGACTTTTACATTGTTACCAAAAAAAACAAAACAAAACAAAAAAAAAAATTCTACTTCAAATCTTTATTTGACTCACTAACTCTAGCACTCTCTATTATAATTCTATTTTGTCTAATTGTTTTCTTTTTTATTAAAAAAAAACACTTGACCCTTTAAGACTTGCACTCTATGTTTTCTAACTACTTGTTCTCTTTTAAAAAGGCTTCTAACACTAGCTTTCTCTATTCTTTTTCTATTCTATTTGTTTTCTTATTTATTATATAATTAAAAAACAAAAAACTTTGCTACGTGTACTGCGTTAGGCTAACTGAGACTAGTCATAGCACTTACATATTATTGCTCTTTTGTTGATTTTGATTGCTTCCATTGTCCTCATTTGTAAGTCGCTTTGGATAAAAGTGTCTGCTAAATAACTAAATGTAAATGTAAATAAATGCTGTTCTTTTAAACTTGCTCTTCATCAAAGAAAAAAAATGCATCATGGTTTTCACAAAAATGTTAAGCAGTACAACTGTTTTCAACATTGATAATAATAATAAATGTTTCTTAAGCAACAAATTAGATTATTAGAATAATTTCTGAAAGATCTGAGACTGAAATTACAGTTTAAAATATATTAAAAGATTACTGTTTTTACTGTATTTTTGATCAAATAAATGCAGTCTTGGTGAGCTTAAGTGACTTTTTTACTGAGCCCAAACTCTTGATTGGTAGTGTACAGTATATTGTTTTTAAATACAGAAATGGTTAAAAGCATGTCTTGACCTTTAATATGAAATTCTATTAGAAGACAACTGATTGATCCTATTTTTTACCCAAAGGAAGGCACCACTGGTTTTCCGTGGCCACAAATCCATTGGAAAAATAAGCAAGAGCTAACAAAAAATAACACCACATTATTAAATGATCATTTTAAATAATATTATATCAATATCTATTTCATTATTTGGTCTACAGACCTCTTGCTATGACAAAATATATGTGCTAAATCTGCATTTTGGATCGTAACCAGTGCTTGAATTGAAAATATTGACTTATATAACTCTTCATGATTCCTAAAATACCATTAAACTAGTCAGACACCCTACAGTATATGCTGAAACTATCTTTACCAGGTGCTTCATGACATACTGAATGACTAATCTTTCTTTCTGAACAGTTCCTGTCTGAACGATTCTGACATTTTCCCCCCAGAAAATCCTTATTTATTTTGTGCATTAACCTTCCCTTGATCCTCCACCTTTTTGATGGCTGCCTGAATTTTGGCCTGGTCACCCAGAAGCTGACGGGGTTTGACCGGTCGAAGATCTTCATCCAGCTCCAGCAAGACTGGTACTCCTGTGGGCAGCGTTACATTCACAATTTCTGTTTCTGATATGTCTGTTGAGAAAGACAGCAAAAGAGTGTCATTAGAATATTAAAATATTTTTATGTTTATGTTTTAATACCAATTTCATAGTACTGTCCACTTTCTATGCTGCATTATTGGTAATATTTAAATTATTACAATTTAAAATTAACTCTTTACTATTTTAATATATATTAAAAATGGAACTTATTTCTGTGATGCCAAGCTGAATTTTCAGCATCATTACTCCAGTCTTCAATGTCACATGATCCTTCAGAAATCATTCTAATATGCTGATTTGTTGCTCAAGAAACATTTCTTATTATTATCTAAACTGAAAACAGTTGTGCTGCTAATATTTTTGTGGAAACATGATACTTTTTAGGATTCTTTGAGGAATAGAAAATCCAAAAGAACAGCATTAATCTTAAAATAGTAAACTTTTGCAACATTATACATGTCTTTACTGTCACTTTTGACTCCTTGTGATCACCTTCCAAGTGCTTGAAGGTTAAGGGTTATAGTCAATAGTAATACCCATGTAATTTTAACTCAGCGGCCTTTAGAACTATTATATAACTTAGTTGTAAAGGGCCCGAGAAGATATTTTTAAAAGAAGATTTTTGAAGAATGTTTTGACTTGTTTTGTTCATCAAATGAAAGTCAGTTGGGTTCAAAACAACACTAGACCACACTGACTTTCATTGTATGGACCAAAATAAAAAAATAAAAATAAAAAAATTATATATATATATATATATATATATATATATATATATTTTTTTTTTTTTTTTTTTTTTTTTTTTATTTAAACAATAAATATGTTTCACCTTCCAAATGTTTAAGCAAAGCCCTACAGCTGTTGCCATGTGCAGAGATGAGAACTGTTTGGCCACTCTTGATCACGGGTACAATGACATCACTCCAGTAAGGAAGAAGTCTGTCCAACACTTCCTTTAGACTTTCAGTTTTGGGCAGTTCCTCTTTCGCAACGTCACACGTACTGTATCGGCGGTCATTGTAAATTTCAGCATAATAGGGATGTGACTCATCAATGGGGGGCGGCGTGATATCATAGCTACGCCTCCACAGTTTAACCTGTTCCTCGCCATGGTTCAACGCCATCTCAGCCCGATTGAGGCCAATCAGGGCACCGTAATGCCGCTCATTTAACCTCCAGGATTTGGTGACTGGGACCCACTCTTGTCCCATGGCCTCCAGCACCAACCAGGCCGTCTGGATGGAACGGCTCAGTATGGAGGTAAAAACCTGGTCGAATTGGTATCCCTGCTCTTTCAGGAGCCTGCCGCATTCTTGGGCTTCCACCACCCCGTTCTCACTCAGTTTCTGGTCAACCCAGCTGCAGAAGCGGTTCTCCTTGTTCCAGGCCCCCTCCCCATGTCGGAGAAGGAAGAGTTTGTATTTGGACATTCAGAAGAAGCAGTATGGAAGCCTGAAAGAGATGCATATGCAGATATGTGGTATATAGCAAATATTTCAACTGCTTGATTGTTACAAATTGTAAACTTTATTATTGCCTACCTCACCTATCTGCAAAATGCAACTATAAGGCATGAAGAAATTATAAACACACACACACACACACACACACACACACACATATATATATAGATATATATATATATATACAGGTGCATCTCAATGAATTAGAATGTTGTGGAAAAGTTCATTTATTTCACTAACAACTCAAATTGTGAAACTTGTGTATTAAATAAATTCAATGCACACAGACTGAAGTAGTTTAAGTCTTTGGTTCTTTTAATTGTGATGATTTTGGTTCACATTTAACAAAACCCACCAATTCACTATCTCAACAAATTAGAATATGGTGACATGCCAATCAGCTAATCAACTCAAAACACCTGCAAAGGTTTCCTGAGCCTTCAAAATGGTTAAACAATAGCCTATACAATCATGGGGAGGACTGCTGATCTGACAGTTGTCCAGAAGACAATCATTGACACCCTCCACAAAGAGGGTAAGTCACAGAAGGTCATTACTGAATGGTTGCCTGTTCACAGAGTGCTGTATCAAAGCATATTAAGTGAAAAGTTGACTGGAAGGAAGAAATGGGGTAGGAAAAGGTGCATGACAAAAGGGATGACCACAAGCTTGAGAATACTGTCAAACAAAGCTGATTCAAATACTTGGGAGAGCTTCACAAGGAGTGGACTGAAGCTAGAGTCAGTGATCAAGAGTCACCACGCTCAGACGTCTTCAGTAAAAGGGGTACCAAGCCACTTCTGAAACAGAAACAATGTCAGAAGCATCTTACCTGGGCCAAGGAGAAAAAAAACTGGACTGTTGCTCAGTGGTCCAAAGTCCTCTTTTCAGATAAAAGTAAATTTTGCATTTT
Source organism: Spinibarbus caldwelli (assembly GCA_039654775.1). Classification (NCBI taxonomy): domain Eukaryota; kingdom Metazoa; phylum Chordata; class Actinopteri; order Cypriniformes; family Cyprinidae; genus Spinibarbus; species Spinibarbus caldwelli. The sequence goes on along the minus strand of CM077265.1, from coordinate 13,040,016 downwards.
ATTTGGAAATCAAGGTCCCAGAGTCTGGAGAAAGACTGGAGAGGCATAGAATCCAAGCTGCTTGAAGCCCAGTGTGAAGTTTCCACAGTCAGTGATGAATTGGGCTGCCATTTCATCTGCTGGTGTTGGTCCATTGTGTTTTCTGAAGTCCACAGTCAATGCAGCCATCTACCAGGACATTTTAGAGCACTTCATGCTTCCTTCTGCTGACCAGCTTTTTAAAGATGCTGATTTCATTTTCCAGCAGGATTTGGCACCTGCCCACACTGCCAAAAACACCAAAAGTCGGTTAAATGACCATGGTGTTGGTGTGCGTGACTGGCCAGCAAACTCACCAGACCTGAACCCCATAGAGAATCTATGGGGTAATGTCAAGAGGAAGATGAGAGACACCAGACCCAACAATTCAGATGAGCTGAAGATCACTGTCAAAGAAACCTGGGCTTCCATACCACCTCAGCAGTGCCACAAACTGATCACCTCCATGCCACGCCGAATTGAGGCAGTAATTAAAGCAAAAGGAGCCCCTACCAAGAAATGGTGGGTTTTTGTTAAATGTGAGCCAAAATCATCACAATTAAAAGAACCAAAGACTTAAACTACTTCAGTCTGTGTGCACTGAATTTATTTAATACACGAGTTTCACAATTTGAGTTGAATTACTGAAATAAATGAACTTTTCCACGACATTCTAATTCACTGAGATGCACCTGTATGTATGTATGTATATATATATATATATATATATATATATATATATATATATATATATATATATATAAACAAACTGGAGATCAGAACTGAAAGGTTAAGGGTCATGAACTAAATGTTAATGCTACAAATGGACAAACCAGCTCTGACCAACTCTTATTTTCACACTCTAAAATAGGGGGGAAAAAAAATAAAAAATAGCAATCACAAGCTAAAATGTATATGTATCTAAATATTGAATTGAAACTAAAATGAAAAGAAGCGATGTGTCAAACTACTGCATTATTGTCTGGCAACAGTTCTGTATATAACACAACTGACCTAGCATGTTAGCATGTCATAATGAAATCGTATCGTGTACGAACAAAACATCCTTAACTGTATCGATTAATCGTAAATGTAAGTGAAGATGAAATTAGACATGCCCATTGAAAATGACTATGAACTGTTACGTGCTCACCTTCAGATTAGAAACTGCTCAGCTCACAGTAGCTGCAGCTCCGCTTCAGGAACTACAGCAGCATCAACTAACGCGAAACCGTTTGCTTGACTGACACTTCTTTCAGCCAATCAGCTACGCGTTCTCCAGAAGTAGGCGTGTTTAAGAGTACAGTGGCGAATTGGAACTGCCGTTATTTTGAGGTTGATAACGTCAGTTACATTTCTTTTTAGGTTAATGATTTGAACCGTCGTTCAATTTAATAAAGGAGTAATTTTATACTGGATTACAACCGTATTCATTTATTTTATCAGGTAAGACAGTAATAGATCTTTATCACTCTCTTATCATGTGGGAAAGTGGTATTTGCACCCAAAATACTCGAACAGACAGCAATGCCAGAAAGAAAACTTACTGGTGAAAACAGTGATAGATTTATTGTTCCTCAATATTCACACAACTGATCACATAAATATTATTGCAATATAAGCGTCTGCTAAATAACTAAATATAAACATTATTATATAATGACAAATGCAATAATATAATAATCATATATTAACATAAATAAATGTTTTATATGTGTCATAAAGCACATAATGTTTCAATATTTGAACTGATAAATGTGTTTATAACAATAGTACAGCTTTGTGAATTTCTTATACAATTGTATTTCATTCATCCAGCTGTTTATGCAATAAAACAAATACATAACCACAATTAAATAGTAGGCTACTTAAATATGTGGATATTTAAATAGATTTCACATTTCATCACATTATTTTAAATAATTTATTGAGCATTTGGTCCCGCAAACATCTTCTTCCTGCCCTCCATGCCAGACATTGCATCCACATTTTTACGCCAGTCAGTCACTTCTTCCTTCTGGGTGGATTACAAATAAATGGATATTTTGATAACTCTTATTATTTGCATTTAACAACACACTGTCATGTTTTCTTGAGTCAGAGAGAGCATATTAAAGGAATAGTTCACCCAAAAATGAAAGACTGCTAAAAATGAACTCAGCCTCAGGCCAGTCAAGAGTTTGTTTCTTCATTGGAACAGATTTGGAGAAATTTAGCATTACATCATTCGCTCTCCAAAGGATCCTCTGCAGTGAATGGGTGCCGTCAGAATGAGAGTCCAAACAGCTGATAAAAACATCACAATAATCCACAAGTAGTCCATCAAAAAGTGAAAAGCTCTGTGTTTGTAAGAAATGAATCCATCGTTGAGGTGTTTCAACTTTAAATGGCCGCTTCTGGATAAAATATGAGAATATGATATTTGATTAGAACTGTTTTGGACTGTTTTTGCTTGAGACTGGTGCTTGATCTATGCATATTTCTTCAGACAAGATAACGTTTTCACTGGAGAAAGTAATATTATGGATAGAGGACTCATAGTTTAGCTGGAAGCAATGGTTTGAAGTTAAAAAACATCTTAATGTTGAATTTGTTTATTACAAACATGCAGCTTTTTGCTTCATGACAGTATTAACAATGGCAACTGATGGACTGGAATTGTGTGGATTATTGTGATGTTTTTATCAGCTGTTTGGACTCTCATAGTGACGGCACCCATTCACTGCAGAGGATCCATTGGTGAGCAAGTGGTGTAATGCTACATTCCTACAAATGAAGAAACCAGCTGATCTACATCTTAGATGGCCTGAGAGTTAATAAATTAAGAATACATACAGACTTTATTCAAATAAAAGTCATTTAAAATCATTCTATATTATATCATTTCATATTACTGACTGAATAAACAATCAACAACAAAACAAAAAAAATCTGCAAATATTATGTAATTAAAAATTAAAGCACTGAATCCATAAAGTCTGAGTATGACATTGATGTCAAAGTACTGAGATGTGTTGATTCTTACCTTTTCCTCCTCCTTCTTCACTGTCTTGAGGTTAGCTTTAAAGTCAATGGATTCCTTGTGTTTGGCACCTAGAAGAGCCCCCAGCATGGCATCAGCAGACACCCTCACTCTCTTCAGGGCAGGTCTCTTCATTTTTCCCTTCAGCTCAAAGATTTTGTGGTTTAAATCTGCAATCTATAACAGAAGCATCAGCCAGGGCTATTAAAATAAATGCATCAATTAATTAGTGCATCAATAATGGCATTTTTAAAGCAACAAAATGTACCTCCTTTTCATTTTTGGCAACTTTAGATTCAATGTCATATCGTTCCTCATCAACAACATCATTTTTTTGATGGAGTTCTTTGCACAGATTCTGTAAACAGAGCAATGGCATGTAAGAAAGAATAGTTATAAAAGAATTCTGACAAAAGGCCAAAGAATAACAACCTGTAAGTCCTGTACAGACAGTCCAGACAGTTGGAGAGGAGGAACTCTCTCACTGAGTGTTTGCTCTCTGTCAGTCTTTTTCTGTTCCTTTTCCTCTGCCAGCAGTGTGCTGGCCTTCTTCAGTATTTTGGTCTGCAATGCATTAAAATGACAGAAGATGCATAGCCATATAATATTCATATGTACTGTAGATCATGGTGAGTTCATTACAAATGGTTAATTAAAAAAAATTCATACAAAAAAAAAAAAAATCATAATTTCAGAAACACAAAAAATAGAAACTAACCTTTAAGAATAACCGACGAGATGCGGAAATCTTGGGCTTTTTCTGAAGAAAAGAGCCAGTATGAAACAAACAATAATGTGACTATCACAAATGCTGCAGTGTTCAATTTGATATGAAAATATTAAATGTACTTGTAAAATATATGTCACATATTATTATATACAGTAAGTTATATTATTATATACAGTAAGTATAAGTTACTCACCGGACTGACACAGATAGGGTCAGAAATGAAAACACACATATATTTAATATATGAATAGATTTATAATATAGTAAATCATTTATTATTTCAATAATATTTATAAAAGTTTTGAAAATACTTACACAGATTCAGACATTTTAGTGCCTTTGCTTTTTCCTGGAGGCTTACAAATGACAAAACATTTATTTATTTATACTAGAATACACACATAAGTGCTAGTATAGCCATACAAGCATTTACAATACAGATTTAAATTTAAGACATTTAATATTTTTATATTGTCAATAAAGAGATGTAGGGTAATAACTAAGCTATACAAAATGTCTAACAAATCTGTCTAATACGCATGAATTGCCAGCAGTTGTTATAACCTGAAGGTTCTTACCTCTCAGATGATGGAAGTATGACTGTTTTGGCCACAGGGAAGAAACTGCAGATTTATAGATTCTGAAGCACTTGTGAGAGGCTCACTAAAATAGACTACTGTCCACACCATTATTACTGTCAAATGCTTCACATCCCAGGGTGCAGAGTGACGGAGCACCTGGTGCTCAAGTGTACTTTATGTTCTCTAGACTAAGGGTGAGCCTAACAATACTCCAGCATTATTGAGACTATATGTGAATTGTATGTGCGTCGCCTGATCTAATTTAATCTGAACTGGAATGAAGTTTCATCATGTATGATTGTTCTTTCTTGGGTTGTTTTTTATTGGTTATATTGCATATCTTGGGAAAAGAACAATATCATTGCCACATATCTCAATTCTTTATAAGAAAATATTAATAATAACAACAAATCCTATTTAAAAAGAACATTCAAAAAAATCTGTGAAGGCATTATGTTGGAATATTGAATGATATTTTAATATTTTCATAAAACCTTAACTAATTCAGATCTGAAATCACAGAAATTTTCACAACCATCAATAAGGGATCTCAAACATAAAGGAAGTGATGATGACTAACACACTGAGTGGTTCTTCTTCTTCCTGATATGTTGTTGTGGGCTGCCATCGGTAGGGCAAACGAAGAACTGCAGCTGTATTAAATATGACAAGATGTGAAGAAAGAGCTTTTAATTTGAAATACTACATTTTACTAGTGTGCATTAAAACATTTAAATTTGATTTACTGCTACATCAGATTCTATTGCCAGCATTCAATATAGGTCAGTCAACATATGTATGTACTTGGTAATACTTTACAATAAAGTTTCATATGTTAATATTAGATAATGGCATTAGTTAACACGATCTAAAAAGAAATTTTAAACATATTATTAGTTCATTTTTATTTCAACACTCACTAATACAGTATTAAAGTCAAAAGCAAAATCAATCAAAAGTGTCTATTAATATTATTTTATGGATAATGTAGCTGATGTGAACTAACAATGAATGGTTTTGTTTTTATTAACTAAAGTTAACAACTGAGATGAATAAATACTGTTACAAGTGTATTGCTCATTGTTAGTTAATGTTAGTTAATGCATTAATGGAATCTTAAAGTGTTAACTTGCATTCTGTGAAACTGATCAGCTAATAGTGAGAAAATACATTACAGTGAAACATTGTTAGTCAAAGCTCATTTTACATTTTGAAAATGTACTTTCTGAAGTAAAAACAGAGATTACATCTACTACTGCCATCTGCAAGACATTTAAAGCTATTTTGCTAAGACATGATGTTGATTTTGCTCTTTTCTATCTAACCAACTTGTTTATAGGGATGTTTGTGCAATAAAATATTTATTAAAAATGAAAATGACTAAATAAATATATTGAGAATCTCTGTTACTGTCAGTATTTACTTTTTACTGTCCAGCATTAAACATCTTCTTCCTGCCTTCCATTCCAGACATTGCCTCTACGTTTTTACGCCAGTCAGTCACCTCTTCTTTCTGTGGAAGGTAAATACAGATATTTGTTGAATATTAGCACTTCTGTCTATTTTAATTATTTTATCCAGTCTTACCTTCTCCTCTTCTTTCTTCACCGTCTTCAGGTTAGCTTTGAAGTCAATGGACTGTGTGTGTTTGGAGCCCAGAAGGACACTTAGCATGTGTTCAGCTGAGAGTTTGACTCTCTTCAGGTTAGGCCTCTTCAGCTTGCTCTTCATCTCATAGATCTTCTGATTCATTTCCTGTATCTTTGTCAACACAGACCACACGTTGCACTTTAACACAAAACACAGAACACAATAGCTAGCTTCATCAATGAGAACTGTTTACCAAATGCAGAAGTTTGCTACTCTGTTTTCATACCTCTTTTTCATTTTTGGCCACCTTAATGTCAATGTCATAGCGTTCCTCATCAATCACGTCAGCCTTGTGATGCAAATCCATGCAAAGTTGCTACACACAAAACAGAGCGTTCACAAAACCGGCCTGGTTGATAAAAGAGCTAATAATTAATTAAATACTAAAATAATTTAAATTAATTTAGAAATTAATTTAAAACGCTTACTAAAAATATTAAATATTATAATATGAACAGTGAAAATACACATGCCTACTAAATTATTTAAAATACGGTAACAAATTAAAAGTGGATCTTAGGCTGCTAAATAAATAGGCTGTTAGGAAGAAAATTATTGCGTTCCTCCTAGAATATTTCTTTCCTCACATCTCATATTCTTTCCATCACCATGTCACCTACGAAGGTCACGAGGGTGAGTAAATGATGACAGTGTTTTCTTTTTTGGGTTAACGATTCCTTTAAGTTTTATAAATGGAGTTCAATGATCTAAATTTTAGATAGTGTAAATGTACCTGTAATTCCTGTATTGAGAGGCCGGAAAAATCGAGTGGAGGAACTCTCTCACTGAGCACTTGTTCCCTCTCCTTGTCTTTATCCTGCTTCTCTACTATCAGCATTTCCAGTGCTGTATTCAGCAGCCTTATCTTCAGGATGACAGGTCCATTGTTGTCATATTGAAAAATATATTACTTTTGTTATCAATGTAGAATCTCTCCACTTGAGCACATAAAGTACCAAGCAAACTGTGTGTATAACTGTAGTCAGCAGGTGGCACTCACCTTCAAGCCCAGCCGACGAGCTGAAGGGATCTTGGGTTTTGGTTTTGGCTGGGGTCTTCGGTTGTAGCATAGATAGAAGAGAATGTTTATAGAGACATATGACAAGTATCAGAATTCATAAATAGCTGGTTATTACTGATGAAGATGGAGATACTCACGCGTCAGACATCCTTCTGTAGTCCTCACTTATCTGTGAAATAAAATGACTGTGTCATCTCTACTCTGAAGCACATATTAAGAAATTAACAAATGAGAATATTTACGATAACAGGCATTTGACCCATATCCTATGCAGTGCGATTTTAGTATTATTCATATCTAGCATACTTTTATAGTTTTATATTTATTTCAGTTTTAGTTTTGGTAATTTCAGTACTTTAAATTACACTTATTTTATTTCAGTTAGCTGCCAAGGGTACAATTCTAATATTTGTTTCAAATTAATTAAATTATATATATCTATCTATTGCAATTCACAATTATCACTTTTCAGATGCATTAGACATGGTAAGCTGACTACCATATGCAAACAATTATATTTAATATTTAAATATCAGGCAACTTTTTTATATGAATGAGTTACAATTCCAGAAAAAAGTTTAATAGCATAGCAAATATAAATAAACAACTCAAAACATACCTTTTACTCCCACTTTGCATGTTTAATATGTAGCATTTATGCAATACTTAAAGGATCATGCATAAATTAATTCTAATTCATTAATGACATTGGTAATCTGACCCTTTAATCCATCCATTTGACCTATTAGTCCTCTACACAGCGGTAGGAGTTCTGTGCATAGCGTCTGTGAGTTTTAGCATAGGTGAAAATCTTCCAGGATTGTCACCAATTTGAGAGAAATGTGAATAGACTGCAATGCAACTGTGCTCAATTTCTTACCAGTTTTGAATAAATAATAAATAAATATTTTACCATCACAGCTAATACAATCTATAACCCCTTCTAACTGAATAATGATGCATTTGCCATCAAAAATAACCAAACACACAGCTGTTAGCCTCTTATGACCACTGAAAAGGACATACCTGCTAGAAGAAGAAAAGACAGGAGTGTGAGTTAACTGGCTGACCCAGGAAAGAAGAAAATCCTTAGATTTATAGTTTCAGCACGCATGGGAACATCTCACTAAAATAGACCCCTGTCTGTGCCACTCTACTGACATTTACTGTTCACACAGTAAACTAGCATAGTAAAACTTTAATTTGGACAGAGACATGCAGCTATGCAGTGTGGATCGGTTTGAATGCCTCTTTTTGGTGGCCAAACCGTATTGATGACCAGTTCAAAGGTCTAAAGGTGATGCTAGCCATAACAGAAATAAATTTGAGTGGAAATGACAGTATAAGAGTAAATAAGGAAAGCATTTTGCACTATTTAAGGTACAACTAACTTGTACTCATATTAGAAACATTATTTATGAAAAACAGAAAGGATAAGATATCAAGACAGCAATAAAAAAAGAAAGGAATTTTTGGAATCTATGTTTATTCCAGTTAATTGCAATATGATGTTGATAGCTATCTCATGAATGTGATTATTTCCATGCACATTAAGCAATCAATAGCTGGCAGGAGGCGATGTGGTATAAATCATTTCTTGGGTTTAGAGGACAGCGAGCAGGTGGAAGCACTGTGTTATTGTAATGTGAGCTGCCCTCGTCACACCTCATTCTCCCTGAGAGGTGACACTCCAAGAGATATGCAGTGAATTACCACCTGCCATTTGTCCTGAATTTATTTTTAGGCATTATGGCCAGATGATGGGATGCCAAATGCAAGAACTCCTTGTCTTTAAATGGCTTTGTACACTCTCAGAAAAAAAGGTACAAAAGCTGTCACCTTTTAAGTATGAATATGTACACTTTAGGTACTAATATGTACTTTTAAGGTCCCAGTATGGACTCTTTAGATACAAAGATATATCTTTTGAAAAGGTACCATGCCAGTGACAGCTTATGTACCCATTTTTCTGAGAGCGTATGGTGTTCACATGAAAATTGCAATATGCAGTTGTTGTTGTTTTTTTAATCATATTATGACACTAATTATATATATCTTTTTTGGGGGGATGGAAATATAATTATAACTGGCCCTTTAAGAGATCAAGAAAAAATTACATTAATTATGTTTACATGCTCAATTATATTCAAGCTACAATATTTTGTGTGTGTGTGTGTGTGTAGTCCAGTTACAGTCTTCATCTGTCTTCTTTGTTGTGACGTTTATCCATGTGGAAAAAATGTAGGCTGGAACTTTTTTTTTGTCCATCGGGAATAGATTGGTTTGTTGTATCATTGTTGTTTGTGTCACAGTCCTGTCCGTCTTGTCTTGTGTTTCCCCCTCCATGCCCTTATTTGGTCCTTCCTGTTCCTGTCCTCGTCAAGTTTGATTGTTATGATTTCATTCAGCTGTGTTTAGTTAAGTGTCATGTGTATTTATTTCCTGCCTGTTCAGTTCATTTTTGTCTGGTCTACTCGTTACTCCCCGGTGTTCCTGTGTGTCCCATGCTGCGTTCAAGTCCTCCTGGGACGTTCGTACTTACGAGTTGACAAGTCGTTATTACGACGTCTGGTGCGTTCAAGTCACTTTGGTCGGAACAAGATGGCGATTTAACTTTTCTACATAAAATTCAATTATTTTTTTTAACTCTACAACTACAAAATGATGAATGAAGAATGTGCATCATTGTTTTTTTTCTTTTTTTCTGTTTTTATTTAATTTATGAAGGTGATGTAAACTGAATAATTATATATTATATTATAATTATACAATAATATAATATTTTGTATGTGTAACTTATATAGTTTTATTGTACATTACAAAAATATTAATTTTATTAATTTCTACAACTTTACCGATGCTGCATATCTTTAGTCGTTGGCAGCATTGTTTTTCACTGACACGCCCCCAATTCGGAAACTCTGGGATTAAAGAAAATTTCGAGTTTCCCACTTATAATAATGACTTTGTGGTGGCGTTCATGTGCGTTCAACTCGTAAATACGATGTATCCGACATGACTTGAACGCACCACCAGCCTTGCTTTGTCTTACGCTGTCTGTTTTGGATTTATTAAAGACTGTATTTTGAGTTCATCCTCGTCTCCTCGGTTCCCTCGTGTGTGCACCGTGACAGAAGACCAGACCTAACCGAAACAGTAAGCGGCTCCCCTTCACCTCGTTTTGTTTTTCGTTTTTGAAAGTTTTTAGTTTGTTCCTGTTTGTCTGTCCCGCGGCATGGAAGTCGCTGCTTGTCATCCCGCCCTAGCCCGCTATTCGGCATTGGAGTTTGGTGGGATCGCCGCGAGTCCGCCGTCTGCGGCTCCCTAAAGCCCACCGTCCGCGGGGATTTCATGCCGTCATCCGCGGCTCCCTCAAACCCGCCATCCACGGCTCCCTCAAGCCCGCCGTTCGCGGGGATTTCATGCCGCCATCCGCAGCTCCCTCAAGCCCGCCGTTTGCGGGGATTTCATGCCGCCATCTGCGGCTCCCTCAAGCCCGCCGTCCGCGGGGATTTCATGCCACCGTCCACGGCTCCCTCAAGCCCGCCGTCCGCGGGGATTTCATGCCGCCGTCTGCGGCTCCCTAAAGCCCACCGTCCGCGGGGATTTCATGCCGTCATCCGCGGCTCCCTCAAGCCCACCGTCCACGGCTCCCTCAAGCCCGCCATTCGTGGGGATTTCATGCCGCCGTCCGCAGCTCCCTCAAGCCCGCCGTTTGCGGGGATTTCATGCCGCCATCTGCGGCTCCCTCAAGCCCGCCGTCCGCGGGGATTTCATGCCGCCATCTGCGGCTCCCTCGAGCCCGCCGTCCGCAGGGATTTCATGCCGCCGTCTGCGGCTGCCTCAAGCCCACCGTCCGCGGGGATTTCATGCCGCCGTCTGCGGCTCCCTCGAGCCCGCCGTCCGCAGGGATTTCATGCCGCCGTCTGCGGCTCCCTCAAGAACCAGCTCGCCGCTCAACCGAGCACGCCGCCGTCTGCCGCTGACTCAAGCCCGCTGACCGCCGCTGACACCAGTTCCCCAGTCACGGCCAGGAGTGCCGTTCCCAGCCTGACCAGAGTCTAGTGATGGCTCCAGCCCCTGACCGGAGTTTAGGCTTTTTTAAAGGTACTGTGTCCACAGGAACATTTTAATTAACCCAGTCCAGTCTTGTCTTATCTATGGAGACTTGTCTGGGGCAGGCGGCTCCTCTGGTTATGGCCATGGAGGCCATTCCCAGCCGCCTACCTCCTTGTCGTTGAAGTAGAGGCGGTTCCTGAGAGTCCCTGTGAGGGCCCCTGACTCCATGTTCAGCCCAGGAAGGGCTGTGGATCGCCCGTCATGCCCAGTAAGGCCTCTGATTCCGAGACTAGCCCACGGAGGGCTTCCTGTTCATCTGGATTGTCTTGTCTCTGTTTGTTTCGCCCACAGAGGGCATCTGTTCCCAAGTTTAGCCCACGGAGGGCACCTGTTCTTGTGTTCAGCCCATGGAGGGCTCCTGTTACAGAGTTCTGCCCGTAAGTTCCCCCAATGGGGGGGGGGTCCTGGCACCACCATGGCCTCCTGTGCTCCCTGCACCACCATGGCCTCCTGAGATCCCTGATCCGCCATGGCGCCCGTTTCCTGTCTGTCCGTCCTGGAGACCCTATCCTGTATTACTGTCTGTGTCTGTCTTGAGGGGCCTCCAGAGTTCATCCTCATCTCCTCGGTTACCTCGTGTGTGCACCGTGACAGTTTGCTTGTTTCATAGTTTTCCACCACAAAAAATAAAAGTAATTGTGCAATTCTGATATTATATCTTACAATCTGGCTTTTTTTCTTAGGACTGTGAGATATAAACTCAGAATTGTGAGATATAGACTCCTAGAAAAAAAAAAAAAAAAAGTCATATACAGTCGTTTCTTAGAAAAAAAGAATTGTGAAATAAAAAGTTGCTATTTTTTATTCAAACAAAACAGAATCGTGAGATGTAAATGCAGAATTCTGAGAAAAAAGGTCAGATGTAAAAGATGTAATAAATGTAAATGTTTATAATTTGCAACAGTGAAAAAAATCTCGCAGTTCTGAGAAAAAAGTCTGAATTGTGACATTACAGTTTTGAGAAAAATGGCATTTGTAGTCCATTAGTGTGCATAATCACACTATCAAGGTATGTTAGTCTGACGTAGGGATTTAAATCGTCACGTTTAATTAATCGTAAAGGCTCCGCAACACCGTGTTTCTATTGCACGGAACGGAAATGTTGCAACTTGCGCAAAATTAAAAAAACAAAAAAACAAAGTTATGCCAGCGGTGCGCCAGCTTAAAGTTCCGAGTTTATCAGAGACACGGAGGCTATTACGCACGCATGGATTAACTATGGCAATTAAATATAAACGTGTCACTTACAATCAATGCAGCAGCGGTGAGAGTTGTGTGCTTTCAGCGCAACGTAAACAAAGCCGCATGTAATGTTCGTCACGTGTAAAGTCACGTGTAAAATTAGATTAATTATTAAAAATTATTAAAATGAATATGTATGGATGATAGTTGATGACAATAACAGTTCAGTTAATAAGTTTATATTAGTCGTATATTAATGATAATAATATTAAATATTATAGAAATATAATTGTTAATGTAATTACAAATTGAAAATCACCTTAAATCATTACTGCAAGTCCAGTCAAAGTTCATCTTGGTATGGATTATTTATTTTCAATTTTTCTTATTCACTTTTAGCTCAAGACTAGCGGTGTATCTGCAGTTCAACAACCAACTGTTGCAGAATCCTATGCAAAGTGTGTGACTTATGCTCCCACTTCAAAACAAGCCCAGGATTTGAATAAAGCAGTGGCCTATTTCATCTCCAAAGATATTAAGCCATTTCAGATTGTGGAAAAACCTGGATTTCTTCATCTGATGAAAAAGGCAGTGCCACAATACAAAGTTCCAACAAGAAGCTACTTCTCCACAAACAAAATCCCAGCCATGTACAAGGAGGTATGAGCAAGTGTGAAGGAACAGCTGGCAGAGGGTGTGTGGTTTGGCATAACCACAGACCTGTGGACCAGCCATGGTGGTGGAGGAGAACTCTTTATGAGCTTTACAGTCCACTACCTCTCTTGGAAGCTTAAGACTCACTTATTTTCCAGAAGACCAGACAGCAGAGCATATCACTGAAATGATAGAAAACATGCTCCTGGACTGGAAGATAAAGAAAGAGAATCCGTCTGGAATCACAACAGACAATGCCAGTAACATGAAGAAAGCCTTTGCATTATTTCCCTGTGTTTGGTTTCCTTGTTTTGGTCATAATTTCAATGTGGACATTTCCAAAGTCCTCAAGATGCCAAGGGTTGAATCCGCTACCAGAGCATGCCGACATTTGGTTCAAGGCTTTTCTCGAAGCTGGAAATGGAAACGTGAACTTCAAAAGAAGCAATCAGAATTAAACATCCCTGAGCATTCACTGATCCATGATGTGATCACCAGATGGGGATCCACATTTGAAATGATTTCCAGGTTCTTGGAGCAGCAGCAGGCCATCTGTGGGGTGCTAGCAGGAGACAGAAGGACACTGACATCACTGTCCTGGAGAAACTAAGCCAACTTCTTTGTCCTCTCCATGATTTCACTGATGTCCTGGCCTCAGAGAAACAAATCACACTTTCCTCCCTGAAGCCAGTCTTGGAGCACATTAACAATGAGATTCTTCAAGATCAAGAAGATGACTGTGCTCTCACTAAACAAATGAAATGTGTAATAAGAGAAGACCTATTAATGCAGCTGAGATATACAGAGGAAATGAAGAATGTTCTGAACATATCCAGTTTTGTGGATCTCAGGTTCAAAGGAAGCTTTGCTGAGAATCTGGATGACACAGTCAAGGCATTCAGTGATGAAGCAATGGCACTTGCATCACATCCAGACACAGAAGATCCTCCAGCAGCAACCAAACAGAGCACCTCATCCACCACCACCAAAAGGAATGAGAAGAGCCTGTCTGGACTGTTACAGCAAATCACCAGTGCAAAGAAGAACATGCAATGCCATCAATCCAAGAAAAACTTGACTCAGAGGTAAAACTATACTTGTCCCTTCCTGCATTCAGTGCTGATTCTGACCCACTGGCTTGGTGGAAGGCACATGTGGAAGAAATGCCAATGCTTTCAAAAATGGCCAGAAAGTACCTCTGTATCCCTGCAACAAGTGTGCCCTCGGAAAGGGTGTTTAGTGCAAGTGGCCATATCCTGTCTCCTCATCGGTCAAGACTGAGCACTGAGAATGTAAACATGCTTACATTTCTGCACTATAATATGAACTGAAAGGACTGGAAATAAGTGTGCAATTTGTAAAAAGGCCCTGATGTAGGTGGGTCCTGCAGCCTTTGACTCCTTGTTTTGTTCCAAAAGGATATGCATAGCTAGCTCATATTCAATTCCAGAAATGTGGACCTTGTTTATTTTTATTTATTTTCACTGTATTACTGTATACTGTACTGTATTATTTATTTTTCAAAAGGCAGCTGTACTGTTGAAGTCAAAAGCCAGCTAGAAGTTTTTTTGTTCATTATGTTTCTACTCGGATTCAAAATTTTTTAGAAAAAAATACATAAACTGAAAATACAAAACAATTTTGTAATATAGTTGGTCAAACGAGCCTTTCAGACAGAGGTCCAGAAGCCTTTGACTACATTTGTTTTCTTTAAAAGGGAAATACTTAGCTAAAATGTAGCTTATATTTAATTCCAAATAGACAAAGACTATTTTTTTATTTTGATTATTTATTATCATTGTTAAAGTATTACTTATGTTTAAGTCAAAAACCCTTTTCACTTTTCTTTAATTCCTAAGAGAGAAATGGACTTTTGTTTGTTTTTATTATTATTTTATGCTGTATTATTTGGATACTGAGTTATGTGTGTTTCAAAAGGCAGCAATAAATAACACTTTAAAATATAAAGAGTGTTCATGTGATTTTATAAACTAATAATGTTGTGAAATTAATGAATGCATAATAATTGTGTGAAACCGTGATTATTCCTCAGACTATAATCGTACCAACAAAATCTATAATCGTTGCATCCCTAGTCTGATGTTGCAGAAATTGCAGAAGTTGCAAAATTTTTTTGGCAGGATTTCAGTTGGTCTACTGAAGGGTTTTTGGGACATTTTAATTTTAACACAAATTAGTGATTTAGTTTGAAAAGCTTTTAAAGTACATGTATTTTTTTTAAGTTTACAAATTTACAAATATCGTTGATTGATGTTAGAACAACTGATGTTATTCTCGGGACACAGCAGTTGTGTTATGTCTGTTATGAAGTGAGGTCAAATAGAGAAAAGTGCATGGCAAGGTCAAAGCCTTCAGGTCCTGCTACATTTAGGGCTGTTTTATCCAAACATTTCCAGAGGTCTACTGATCTGAAGTCCTGAGCGTCAGTCCTCGTTGCATTTTTTTTAAAGTAAGGGGCAAAATATTTAGTCTTTCTTTGATGTGCTTTTATTTTTAAGACAGAAAATGGGCTCAACATCACAGAAACCATCAAGTAGACATCAAATAAATTTGAGACACTGTTTCTTGTCTAAATAACTTATATGCAGTTTCTTTTTTAACTAAAATGAAATATTAAAACATAATCCTAAACTATTATTAAAATAGGATATATGTGTTATACGAACTTGCATTGATTTATACATTCATTTTAAGAAGTTTATGAATTTTGGTGTAGTTGTCACCTGAAAGAAAACAAATAAAATTCAGTGCTTAAAGTGTAGGTAAAATATATGAAGTAAAACATTCTCAATCAAAAGATCATTAAAAACAAACCATGAGGTTTTTTAAATTTATCTTCTATTGTCCAGCATCAAACAGCTTCTTCCTGCCCTCCATTCCAGACATAGCCTCCACATTCTTACGCCAGTCAGTCACCTCTTCTTTCTGTGAGAGAAACAGGTGTAACAACAGGTATGTGTTAAAATAGCTCAAAAATACATATGCATTACCACTCAGAATAGTATTTTTTCCTTTAAAATGTCACGTAACTTACCTTCTCCTCTTCTTTCTTGACTGTCTTGAGGTTAGCTTTGAAATCCACAGACTCTTTGACCCTGGAGCCCAGAAGAGCACCCAACATGGCATCGGCAGAGATCTTCACCCTCTTCAGTGCAGGTCTCTTCATTTTACCTCTAAGTTCGGTAATCTTGATGTTCAAATCTGCAATCTGAAGCAGACTCATGCATTTATTATAGTGGATCAACATAAAGTGTATTTTCATTGAATCTAATAAGATAAATAGTGGTGGTGTAGTACCTCCTTTTCATTTTTGGTCACCTTGACCGAGATGTCATACCTCTCTTCATCTACAACATCAATCTTTTGATGGAGGTCTCTGCAGAGAGCCTAAGAACAAAGTATTTAATTAAAAAAAAAAAAAAAGACCTTTTTTTTTACCGGTTTGGTTGTTAATGCTCCAATTCTTTACATTTTTTCAACATTTATGTTCCGTACACATTGCACCAATTCTTTAATAGTAATCTTACAAATTTAAATGTACTTTTTTAATGAAAAAATATTTTAATTAATAAAATTAAAAAGTCATTTGCACCATCTGAATTAATAATTTAATAAGTCTATAATTATAATCTTAAAAATTAAATAAATATGAAAACATAATTAAAAATTAATTTAACACATTTATACTTAAAATGTTTAATTAAGTAATTTTATATTTTTTAATTAAGTAAAAGTATCAATTTTGAATTAGTTTTACCTGAAGTTCTTGAACTGACAGACCGGACAGCTGTAGAGGTGGCACTCTCTCACGCAAGGTGGTCTCTCTCTCCCTCTGCTTCTCTTCTTTTTCAGTCACAAGCATAGAGGTTGCCTTCTTCAGCAGCTTTGTCTGAAGCAAAACATGCCAGAAGGTATTGTTAAATGCATCATCTTCATTAATTATATCTTCTCTGTAAAACGAACAGAACCAAATACCTTTAAGAACAACCTCCTGGATGCCGAAATCTTAGATTTGGGTCGCTGCAAGAATTAAGCACAATTGGATTTTGTTGAAAAAAAAAAAATTATATTGCCATATACATCAAGTTAAAGTAATAAAATGCACTTACTTGTCTAAATTGTCAATTTTCAATTTTTATGAAAAGAAATAAAAGTAGGCATGTTTTAAACATACATTTACACGAGATAGCAGATATAGATGTTATGACCCATAGTATAGATGTTACTTACGACTCAGACATTGTGAGCTTCTTAGTACTTCCTTTTTATGACTAATCTGGTGCAAATCACTAGTCAAAATCTGAAATATAAAGATTGGTGACTGATAAGCACAATTATTATTACTAAAATTCACTTCATAAGCAGTATTTTACATGACACTTTGACAAACAATGCATTATAATTTTTTTTTCAGAATCAGAAAGCCTTCAAGAAAAAAAAAAAACTCAATTGTTTCTCCTAGACAGCAATGAAATCAATGCAAATTGAGAGTTTTAATATCCTTTGGCTTCAGAAGAGATCTCATCAATGTAACCAGCCATGTCTCATCAAAGTTTTTAAAGACCAAACTATCTGAGCTATGCTACGCATTGATTTGATGACAGCAGTTATATCTCATGAGTAATTCTTTTATTTTTAGAGCAATTAAATGCATTGGTTTTACAATTAACAGTGCCAAATAGTGCAATAGTTCATACCTGTTCCTCCAAAGACCACTCCAAGGCAATGAGAGTGTGACAATGTCAGTGCACAAGAAAACCCAGGCGAATTTTATGGCCTCTTTGGCCTCCTCTGAGTGGCTCACTAAAATAGACTGAAGCCTTACACCCTGAGGCTCATTTTACTCAGCACCATCAAAACACAATTACACACATTGTCCACTGCCTGTCACTCTTCATTTCCCATTGTTTGACCCTGCAAGGCAGAAAAGGCTTTGATGAAGAATGGTGGCTGTATGACCTCTACTGGAGCTCTAAATGTGACCATAGAGCCTAGTTAGCGTTAAGCGTTAATTAATCAATAATAAAAGTTGACCAACTTCAGTCAGCAGTTTAATATGGAACAACATGAAGATATGAATTAGTGTATATGTTGTCTCTTCATGTTTTATACTCATACAATCTTGTTTGCATTTCCAGTAGGTTTCCAGTGGATTTCCAAATAGTGTGAAATACAATTAAATGATGAACCATCGCTGCATTGAATTTGGGTAAATATATACACACAGCATGTGGTAACTTAAAACCAGTTATGCACTTGCAAGGTACACAACCAAGTGTAGCAATGCATTTCAAGGACAGCGTTGAAGTTCAAGGGGACTGCATGATGACAAAAAGTTTCTTTTTCGCATGGGGTCATTTAATTTTGGAATGCCATTACATTGCATTACTTCCAGTAGCATAGAAAGTGTTACAATATCTGACATCTTTTATTCCTAAACAGCACTATTTCACAACATTGCATTCAATTCATTTCCAGTCTGATTATTTCATACACAAAATATAAAATTTAGTTTCAGACGCATTGAAACACATTTGTACAGACTGTCCACAAATTGCAGTGAGGGACAACTGGTACAGACACACTGTACCAAGTCCTAAGGTCACCTACAAAAACACTTAAACCTATAAACATTATAAACAGTTTTTGTGTGTTTAACTGACATTATTAGTCACAAGAAATCAAATTTGTATGGTTTGGATTTTCTTGATTCAGGTTGGAAGCCTTCTCGTCTTGGCACACATTTCTTGTTAGAGTCTGAGAAGTAAAATCAATGTCAAACTTTGAATCAAAATGCTTCTTTTTTACAACAACACAGGTAAGTGTGCTGGATATAAAGTGACAAGTTTACTTTGTAACTTTTTTATTGTCCAGCATCAAACAGCTTCTTCCTGCCCTCCATTCCAGACATGGCCTCCACATTCTTACGCCAGTCAGTCACCTCTTCTTTCTATAAATGGGACGAATAGATAAAAATAGGTTTAGAATGAGCTTTGATTTATTTAAATGACGAATGAATTTATAATCCCAAAAGGCTAAAACTGAGATAAAAAATGCATTACCTTCTCATCTTCTTTTTTTACTGTTTTCAGGTTGGCTTTGAAATCTGCCTTTGATGACATTTTGCATTCAGTCAGCGCTTCGAGCTTGGCATCATGTGACTTCTTAACCCTCTTCAGTTTGGTTCGTTGCATTGTACCCTTCATTTCCCAAATCTTCTGGGTCAAGGACTGGATCTGAAATGGACCACAATGATGGTAACTCGTGAATCAGTTGTTTTGATCTCAGTTTTGCATTTATTCAGTTGAGAGCAGTGTTGTAAAAATAATAAAAAAAGATATGTGTTGAAAAACTATAGAAAAAAAATCATTAATTGAAATAAAGCTTAAATAAAATAAATACAAATATTAGATTAAAAAAACTAACTTTAAAAACTTAAATGTAAATTAGAACTATTGCCTCCACAACTAACTGAAATAAATAAGATTAAGCTAAGTACTAAAATTACTAAAACTGAAATCAAAATAAAATAAGTTTTAAATAATAATAATAATAATAACAATAATAAAAAGAACAAAAATGACCAAAACATTAACAAAAATTAAAATAAAATAATAAAAAAAGCTAATGCAATGCACACATTCAAGGCCCAGAAAGGTAGTAAAGACATCGTTAAAATGTGACAACCGTAATGTTATGAAGCTATGAGAATACTTTTTGTGCACAAATAAAACAAAAATAACGACTTTATTCAACAATTTCTTCTCTTCTGTGTCAGTCTTTGACGCACGTTCACAGGAGTATCACGACAAATGCACATGATGCTGCTGACGTATTCTCGTAGCTTCATAAAATTATTGTTGAACCACAGATGTCACATGGACTATTTTAATGATGTCCTTACTACCTTTGCTGGCCTTGAATGTTTCAGTTGCATTGCTGTCTATGGAGCTTCAGTAAGCTTTTGGATGTCATCAAAAATATCTTAATTTGTCTTCTGAGGATGAATGAAGGTCTTACGGGTTTGGAACGACATGAGGGTGAGTGATTAATGACAGAATTTTTATTTTTGGGTGAACTATCCCTTAAATGCTTTATTTAGTAGAACCATGGGATCTTAACACTTGTTAATATTTGTATTCATGAATAAACTACAACTTAATCTTTCGTCTGTCTTTCTAAAAGTGGTCCAACATCACAAAACCATTACCTCTTTTTCATTTTTAGCCACTTTCATTTCAAGATCGTATCGAGCCTCGTCAACAACATCGATCTTGCGGTGAAGGTCTTTGCATAGTTCCTGAAAAAACAAACATTAAAGTCATTTATGAATATACTGTATATTTATTATTGCATGTTGCTGGTGCAGAAATGCTTATTCAAGAAAATACCTGGAGCTCCTGTGCAGACAGACCAGATAGTTTGAGAGGAGGAACCCTCTCATTAAGAGCCTCATCCCTCTCTCTTTTATTCTGCTCTTTTTCAGCTGCCAGCATAGATGTGGCCTTCTTCAATAATTTGCTCTGTAATGTAACAGCACTGATGTGACTATAAAGTTCCAGCAGATTAGCACATAGCTTAGCGCATAGCGCAACACACTGCTAACACAGCCAGCCATTTCGTCATGGATTCTGGTCTTGCCTTTCGTGACTTTACGGACATTTAATATGTGCATATGTTCACTAACCACATATTACTAAAAATATGATACTCCTTTGAAAGGTTTGGAGTCAGAAAGTTATACACACCAAGGCTGCATTTTTTTTTTTTTTATCAAAAATACAATAAAAGCAGTAATATTGTGAAATAATATCACAGTTTAAAAAAACTGTTATCTAAAATGAAATATTATTTTATTATATTTTAAAATGTAATTTATATCTGTGATGCAAAGCTGAATTTTCAGCATCATTACTCCAGTCTTCAGTATTTTCATGATCCTTCAGAAATCATTCTAATATGCTGATTTGCTGAAACATATCTTATTACTGAAAACAGTTGCTGCTTAATGTTTTTTAGTGTGAAAAACTGATACATTTTTTTAATATGAAATTTAAATATTCTGTAACATTATAAATGTCTTTACTGTCACTTCTTCTTATTATAATTTCTTTTAAAAAACGTACTAACCCTTTACAAATTTATTAAACAGTGTATTTTTATTAAAAAAACAGACAACTTACTTTTAAGAGCAGGCGCCTTGTGGCAGTATACTTAGTTTTTTTCTGAAAAACAAATCATGTTTAATCTCTCCACATTATTTTTGAATAATTTATGATTTATTGTATATCTTGCCAAAACTTACCGGTCTACAACGACGAAGCACAGAGCAATGAGATAAGAAAAAAATAAACACCAAAATGCATTAACAAAAGAGATCAATAGATCCACTACAATTTTAATAATAAGCTTGTCAAAGTACTTACCCTTCAGACATGGTTATTTCTCTGTATGGATGCTGAAAAGGAAAATATTTTATACTTAAACACATATAAAGTGTCTAAAAGGACATCACATATGTGATCACATTATCACAATAACAAAGGTGATGGATGGATGTCCATGTATGTGATCCTAAATGTCTTTCAGGTGATGATATCATTCAGTATGTATGAATCTGTGCGTCAGATTTGCATCGCTAGAAAACATTCTTACAGTCTACACATAGAACATAGTCTGGAAAGGTGACGAGTGTCAAGTATTTGAGTGTATCCAAAGAAGACTGTTTATATAAAGCACTGGTGCCAAGCACTCTATCCGTACCTATTCATTGCATTCGTACCTACTGGTGCCTGATATTGTGCCCGTTAGTGTTCCCAGCCTGGCTAAATTTGAACATGGCTGCCATTCTTTCATATGGCCCTGTTTCAAGCTAGCTTTGAACTCACTATACTGGATGCTAATGCTTTCATATGGACCCTGACCAGAACTCAAGTTTTGGGAAAAAAAATAGCTGTTATTTTGAAGTAAATTGTCAGGATATTTTGAATATTTCACTAAAAAGTGAATAAAATGCACTGTTAATTTTTTAAAATGCATTTTATTTCCAAAACCTTCCAACATTTACTTCTTGGTAGCCAGAACTCAAATTTTTGGAAATGATAGCTTTTATTTTTAACTAAATTATTATATTATGAATATAATGAGGAAACATGTTAAATGATGTTCACATTTTTATGCTTATGATTTCCAAAAAAGCAATATACAACTTTTGTATGGCTAACCCCTATTTAAAATTTAGGAATGCAAATTTTGGAAGTTCAGAGTTCAGAGATGCCACAAGTTCAGAAGAGATTTCTTGTTCATTACACACCCGAGCGAATTATACGTCAGTTTTCTTCGACTTTTGAGTGCTTAAGTGCAAGACGAATCATCTGAGAACTGTTTTCATGGTCTAATTGGTTCTGCGAGCCAAATCTCTGGCTAAGTCACGAACATTGGATCTTGTATCCACACTTCTCCAAGTCTAAGCTAGTCGTGAAACAGCTACAGTATTTCATAACATACATTCCTTAAAGTTGACACAAGCGGCTTGTTACGGAAATACACTGTGCGGTGTTTGCTAATCCCTGCGGGGAGCCATGGTTGTGACATGAGAGAATGTAGGATGTACATATACATACATCCATCCTCCAACAGTGAAGGTGTGAGTATGATTATCTTTAAAAGTTCAAATATGTGCTGTAAATCTATGAGCGATAAACAGACCATACAGTACAAATCCTCTCGAATGTTTAGCAGTAAACCCAATATCCTTAAGTAGGCTATTTATGACAACGTGTGTGGGTCTATTAAATTTGGTTCTGTGAATGTGATAGCTTGGAGGACTTACCTTGAACTAGGAGGCAATCGGCAGGTTGAGTTGTGTGCTGCTGTTGAAGAAGAATAAACGTTATATGTTTTTCGTGAAGGATTTATGGGTTGAATCCTGCGTGTGAATGGCTCACTAAAATAGACCCCCGTTACGTCCCTTGTACTCACGTGTGCAAATATCTGGGCAATTTTTTCTCCACCTTCCTCAATGGCATTTGCACAGAACGGGGTGTGTGTGTCCTCCAGGACAAGGACATGCACATTTCCAAATGCAGGGGTCATGCACTTCAAATCTCTCTAGTCTGTTGTAGTAAAGTAGCAACTTGTAATCAGGCTTATTGTGGTTAACTGAAACTAAAATGATTCAAAAACACTTTAGTTCAAAACCATTATATTTAAAATAAAGCTGAAATAAAATAATATATAAATATTAGATTAAAAAACATTTTTTTTTAGTTTAATGTTGCTTTGGCAACTAACTGAAATAAGTTTAAGTTGAAACACTAAAACGATTAACTAGAAATAAATACATGAACTAAAATTAAAAAAAAAAAAAAATTAAAATATAAATAAAATAAAAAATAAAATAAAAAAAATTATACTTTATTTATTTATTAAAAAAGAACAAAACTAATTAAAATGGCAAAAAAGCACATAGCAAAATTACTCAAACTTAAAATAATATTAAAATGAATGAAAATTGAAAAAAATAAAATAAAAATAAAAGCTAATTCAAAATATTAATAAAACCTATAACATTGCTGGTAATGAACATTTTAAAGATTTGTTCATTTTGACTTAAATTAAAATGAAATTAAAATGATAACACTTTACAATAAGGTCCCACTTGTTAACATTAGTTAACTACATTAATTCTTAGTTAATAATTGTTTCAACATTTATTATTAATACATTATTAAAATCAAGTATCAACTAATATTATTTAATGGACAGTAGTATTTTTATTAAGTTAGAGATTAATAAATAAACAAAGATTAATAAATACTGTAAAAAATGTATTGCTCACTGTTAGTTAATGCATTAACTAATGTTATCTTATGGGATCTTATTGTAAAGTGTTAATTTAATTTTTAATTTAATTTAATTTAATTACACTGTAGCTTTGTTAACTGACAAAATTATTTTATTTTCTTGACATAGTCAAAACATTATTCAGACAACTTCAACATTTCTCACATTATCAGTTTATTCAATATAGTTTAGAAAATGGCAATAAAATATGAAAAGAACTCAAGAGTTAAACTGTGTCAGAACAAATTCATCTTGATAATGTCAGGTCAAAGTGTCAAATCAAATTTTTGGTACTTTTTTTACTAGTAGTCCACCGTATGAAGAATTTTTGGGTATAATATGTCACAGTTTACTTTATTTTGCTATCCTCACTTACATAAATAAACTATAGTGTCCTGCACCCACTAGTAAAAAAATATCACAAATTATATCTGGTGTCTGAATAATTATTGGTTTGACTGTATTTGATTTATTAACTCCGCAATTGTAATAAAATGTTCTCCTCGTAAATGCTAAAGTTAACTGGCCTTTTCATTAACCTGCATGCTTGTCTTTGAGGACCATAAGAGCAGAGTTCTTTAAGGCTGTGTAGCCCGCGTGCCGTGTAAATGGGGTGAGGGCAGACAGTAACTCGTGTACTTGTTTAGAAGGGACTGACAGCACCGTCGGTTTTGCAAGAGCTTCTCAAATACTCTGCTGAGTGCTGGCATGTAGTGGTAGTTATCAATGTCAGCAGACCTTGTGAAGTCTTTTTAGTGGAAGTTTGCTGTGTAATGAAAACTAACATGATTCTGTGCGGTGTGTTTAAAGACAGTCTCTGGCTAATGGTGTTACAATTCTGTATGAAAATAAAATTTACTAGAATGTAAGACACAACTGCCGTTTGAAGAGATATAGAGAATAAATATATACTGCTTATACATTGATATGAATTAACCTGTTTTTTTTTTTAATTACTCTTTGAACTGACATGAGCCCTCTAGTGGTAATGAGGTGATTTTTTTTGCTAGTGTTTTGCCTTTTAGATGTTTTGCTTGTCATTTGCTGTTGTCACAAATTATTTATTATTCTTTATAATTCTTTTATACTGCCATTCAAAAGTTTTTTTTTATGTTTTTGAAAGAAAGCTGCATTTATTTGATCAAAAATACAGTTGAAATAGTAATATTGTGAAATAATATTACAATTGAACTGTTTTCTATTTTAATGTATTTTTAAATACAAAGCTGAATTTTAGTCAGCCATTACTACACTCTAAAAAAATTATTCAGGGGACCTGTTACCACAACTTAAATAAATGCATAGTTGCAAGTTAAAAATTCTAATTTATTAATTGAATTAAACCGTTTGCAAACATTATTTTGTTCAGTTGACATAATAATGTTGATCATTACATTAACTTAATTTAAATTGTGTGTAATTTAAACCCAAATATCTGCATTAGTTGAATTTCTTAATTTAAATTGTGTGTAATTTAAACCCAAATATCCGGATTAGTTGAATTTCTTTAAAAACTTTGGAAATTGTGTAGTGGATTTCTAGTTCCCAGTATGCTTTGATCAGACTGGATAAGGAGAGTAAATGGTGAAATTAAGTGTTTTTAGTGAAGGGAAAGACCTGTTAGTGTTTAATGCTTAATGTTTAAAGAGTTTCTGTTATGTTGAAGTTTTTGTGGTTACCATTGTGCTGAACACTAGACCACATGAAGGTAAACACAACACTGTGCTAACTGCCAGTGACAGGTAACATCTTACTTGTTCATTAAATATACATGCTAAATAAGTTTCATTTAGCATGTGCTATGATAGCTGTGGATTTGCACTGGAAAAAGATCATAGAAATTGGTTCCAGGCCTACAATCCATTAGTTTGAGCAACTTTTTTTTGAGTAACCAACATAAAAATGTGTGTTTATGTTACTATGTAGTTTGTTGGTTGAACATAATTTCATTAACTGTTGAGAATAAATAAAAGAATAGCATTTATTAAATTTTTTTTTTTTTTTTTTTGCTTGTTAAAATTGCTTTCTGGCAAAGTATAACCTAAATTTATCTAGTCCTGTGTTTCAGTGGTGGAAAATGAAACAAGTAGGTCATCTTACATCTCAAAACCAAATTGCTATTAAAACTTTAAGTCTAACATTCAACTTAATATTAAATATAACAGTTTGACATGAGAACAGAAGCTTTTTTAGGTGAATGCGTTGCATGTGTAAAGGACTTGATTTTAATGTAGACTTGAATAAAAAAGAAAATATTTGTGAGAAAAGCTTTATATCTTCGTGTGCGTCATGCTCACCTCCTCCTGGTTTCCTCTAAATACAGATAGAATCTAAGAAAACCATGAGAGGATGTTCAATGATCTGTCACTGTCACTTAAAAAGCAGCGTATGTTTGTGGCAGTACCAGAGGAAAACATTAAATATAATGGGTGTGATTTTTGTCTCTCTTTTCTCTCTGCTTTCACGTGTCATAATGAAAATCTCAGCCCTGCATCTCATTGAACTCCCTCCGATGGAATGTTCTCAAAAGGTAAAGATGCTGTTTGTTCCCTTTTATCCATTAACATTAATGTTATTCGTATAAAAACAAGTTAATTTTTCATGATGCTGTTTTCTGGCAGGGAGTAGCATGCAAGGTTGAAGTAGGCAAGTATAAGTTGATGTCTTCTTTAAATTGACAGGAGTATGAGGATTTTAAAGACAAAATCAAAGATATGTTCATAAAATATTTCTTAGGTAACCGTTCAGATGAGGGTTGGGTGGTGCCAAGGTACGATGCCCCAGGGTTTCCTGATGTAACTACAAAGGTAACAGCCAAGAGAGATGACAGTGGACAGTTTGCACCAGTCCTATACATTACATGGAGCCAGTTACCGGACGGTAAGACATGTATGATGACGTATAGCTATGCACAAGACTTTAATATTTAAAAATAACCAAATCATTTCAATCAAATTGCCTTTTTGACAGGAAATGTCCTTCCTCTAACATAACCTGTACAGATGGTCAGCATAATGATCTATTTTAAACATTTTTTTTTAATTAAATTATTTTCCTCAGGAAATGTCGACAAATCACAGCGTTTGTGTTCGATACATTCATGAGAAACTATCGTGTACTAAAAACCCAGGACTGGGCAGGGTAAGAGTACTAATGCTTTTATAATCATATATCCACTGCAAAAAGTGTACTTTGAAAAAATTTTCACTCAGAAATTGCTAGTAAATTTCACATATACAAAAAATAGCAAGTAACACATTGAAGTAAACATGAAAGTATGAAAGACAAAGAGTATTCTCTTGTAAAACACTCCAATACTCTTTATTTTATATATATATATATATATATATATATATATATATAGTGTACTATGTAGTATTATTAACACCATTGTTTCAGCGTTGCCTCTTTCCTTGATCTTTTTAGTGGACATTTTCTTTGGACAGAATTGTGCTCATCCCTGACTTTAAATACCAGGTTTTTGTAACTAATTTACCAAAGCCAGATATAGGGAGCTATACAACAATATCCAACACCACAGTTCCAGGTGAGAATTAATAAATGACGTAATCCATCAAGTTATCTGGAGCAAATGCTTTAACATACTTTGGAAACATGGAAAATCTTTATTATGTCCTATTGGGATAATTCTGAAGTGATGTGTGTTTGTCATTTTAGAGCACATTTAGGATACGAAGGTAGAATGGTCAGTGCGAAATGATAAAGAAAATGGTGACTTGGTGATAACCGTAGAATTTGAACCAGACAAGTTCTCTGACCAATACAAAGTCTCC
The DNA here is from genome assembly GCA_039654775.1 of Spinibarbus caldwelli. Lineage (NCBI taxonomy): Eukaryota > Metazoa > Chordata > Actinopteri > Cypriniformes > Cyprinidae > Spinibarbus > Spinibarbus caldwelli. The sequence goes on along the minus strand of CM077265.1, from coordinate 13,012,379 downwards.
ATCTGCAGTCCTGACCTTCAATCAGAGCCGTTTCACATTGTCATGAAGGTACTTTTAATGTTCAATATCTAAAGATTCCACACTGCCACCTTTCGTATGTTCCATCATAAATGTATAATCATAATCATCATGAATATAGGAAGCACAGACAATATTATGAGCGTGAATGCTAAATTAACTTGTTCTACAGGATAACGAGCCATTTCTGAAGGTTAATTTCATGCTGGAAGCATGTCGGATAAATCACTGCAATTTGGAATTGATGGTGAGTTACAGTACCATTTGTATGTGAGTACTGTTTGGTAATAGTATTCAGTTGTTAATAATTTGTCTCATATCACTATAAACAACTAAAACATGCCCTGTTCAACAGATTCAGCCACTGTCTGTTGCATGAATAACTGTCTGGAATACAGAAGGAAATTTTATATCTGTCCCTGTATGTATTATGCATTAACAATAAATGTCTTATTGCCTGTGTATTTTTAATTAGCCTGCATTCAAATTATGATACACAGCAATTCAAATGTTTCAATGTATGATCTTGAACGGTTCATTTGACCTCTAGTTTGTTTTATTTGGGTAGACTGTTATCTTTATTAACATATTAATGTCAGTTCTTCCAGGTGCTCCTGTTGTTTTTATCATTTTGGTGACACTGGGGCTGTTGTTGGCTTCATTGGCAGCTGCTGTTTGCATTTTTGGCTGTATTGTAATTTTGAAGAACAAGGATTCACATAAAGGTTAGTGCAAATAAAACAATCCAAAAAATAAGCACATAACAAAGTTGCAATGAAACAGACGTAGCAACAGTATGCAAAAAGAAAAAAATGTAGGGAGACTTGATTGTATGCATCAGTTGTTGATTGTTGATTGGATTTCTCTCAAAAGTGAAGGCAGATCTGCTGACTTTAATGGACTTTCGTGATTCAAAACACTATATATATATTTTCTATGTAAGTAATCAGTCTGGATAACTCACCAAATCAAAAAATATGTGCACATGAAATACGGATTTGAGAAATTGTATCCTAATGGTTCCACTATGAAAAAATAGTCCATTAGGGGTGATTAGCACAGATTGTGTTTTGTGTTTAAAAATGCAAGAAAAAAAGAAACCCTGAGTTTCCAAGTTGGGAGTCTGTCTGTGAGAAAAATATGACAGACAAAATGGATTCATTTTTTTTAATAAATGATTTTGTTCTTTTTCATTTATGATAAAACTATTCAGTTACAATAAAAGCAAAAAGTTGCATGTACAAAATATAATAGTATTGTACAATTATGATAAAATATAGGCTATGACAATTAAAGGGTTAGTTCACCCAAAAATGAAATTTAATTACTCACCCTCATGTTGTTCCAAACCTGTAAGACCTTCATTCATCTTTGGAAGACAAATTAAGATATTTTTGATGAAATCTGAGATCTTTCTGACCCTGCATAGACAGCAACACAACTACCATGTTTAAGGCCCAGAAATGTAGTAAAGACATCGTCAAAATAGTCCATGTGACATCAGTGGTTCAACCTTAATTTTATGAAGCTACGAGAATACTTTTTTGTGCACAAGTAAGAACGCCAGCTCCTGCGTCAGCAGCACCACACGCATGCATCGTGGTATTCTCGTGAATGGTGGCGAAGACTGACACGGGAGAGAAGAAATTGTTGAATAAAGTAGTTATTTTTGTTTTCTCCCAAACTCTTTATTCATATTTATTCATCATTTTGTAGAAGTAGATTTTTTTAAATATCTAGTTGAATAAAAGGTGCATTGCCATCTTGATCTGAGTTATTTGAACACAACTGACATCAAAATGACAACTTCCCACCTTGTAAAAATATGAACTTCCCAGGAGGACTTGATCGCACTAATAGTGTAAGAAAAGTCAAATATAGGCTACATTGTTTTGCACTTTCAATTGTTTTGCTGAATCTTTCACTTTTTATAATTTCAATATGTTTTGAATGTTTCAAAGCTTTCATATCTTAATAATAATCATGTCTTTTGACAGAAACGCCCTCCTCAGATAGCCCAACATGTGCAAAGGGTAAGTAGAGTGGAATCCCATTCACGAGCCTAAAAGGTTCATCATCATCTACTCTCTGGACCACCCCCTGTACAAAGAAATCATCTTAAAGTTATGTGCCTTTATGAGGGCTAAATGTGGCACACACATCACTCTGGATCTCCTGGACTCTGCCTGGCTCAGCACAATCGGCAGAATTCAGTGGCTGGATATGCAAAGGAAACGAATCTTCAAGTCCTCAGATAAAGTCCTGATCTTGTGCTCTCCAGGCGTACATGCCAAGTGGAAAGCCATGTGTGGTGAGCACGAAGTGAGACTGAAGGAGGATCACCCATAGGAGACATGCTCACACCGGCTCTGAGCCTCATTATACCGGATTTTGTTCATGCTTCATCTTTCCACAAGTACATGGTGGCTTATTTTGATGACGTGTGCAGTGAAGATGATGTTCCAGCACCTTTTAACATTGTGGTAAAGTACAAACTCATGAAGCACTTTGAAGAACTTTACTTCCGAATCCTAGACATGGAAAAACATCAGCCAGGACGGATTAAGTGCATTGAAGGCATTAGGGAGAAAGATTACTTCAGACGTCCATCAGGACAAGGACTTCGGGATGCTATTGAAGCTTTTAAAAATTACCAGCTGAAGAATCCAAATTGGTTTGAAATGGAGCTTTTGGACACTGATGATGAAGAAGAGGAAACCATCTTGGAGTCAATGTTTCCTACAGACATTAACTATAGCTCTGTCACTGAATGCCTTCAGCAATTTGAAGAGCATAAAGCTCATACATTTGTAAATATGATTAAGTATCAGAATGATGAACATGTTTTAAAGTCTTCCATCGCAGAGACAGCTATAATACTGAACGAGAATTCTTCAGTTCTTACCAGAGATGTGCATTACAGTGGTTCATTACAGAGTAGCATCACAGCTATTGATGTAAAAGGTTACAGCAACTAAACCTGTAGCACAACATGCTTTATGCTTACAGGCTCTGTGAAAACGTCTGTAGTAAGCATAACATCATCAGACTTGTTATATTTTGTAATTTCCTTAGAAATTACATAGAGTACATAGAGCTAGCTACATAGAGTCTCAATGACATATAAATGTTTTTGTCGATACATTATTCTATTCCATTTTTAAGTCTTAATTTTTGTAACATTTTCTGACAGAAATTCTGAGTAAAAGGCGATTCTGAACTAGTACAAACAGACCCAACCGGATCAAAGTTCAACCTAGTGGAGTCCAGCCGAAAACCAAATAGCTTAAATTGAGAATTTAACATCCAAAATAAAGAGTTTGCCGAATCGTGACTAAAGTCAGTACTAAAAGTGACATGAGAAGCGTTTTAATGAGCGAACGCAGCCTCATTTCTGTCAGTCTTCATTGAACGACTTTAGTCTTGAATTGTTTACTTACGGTACCCGTCTGTTGGTTTTATGTTTAGTGGATTTCTGTGTTTTTGTCTTTTGAAATGTGCAGGATTGTGACAATTGCTTATATCATATATCATTATGTCACTTGTCTCAAATAAATAGCGCACCACAAATTGTTCCGTTTGAAGTCTGTGGACACTCTTCCAGCGCACAGTGGCTTGATTGTATTTTACTTTGTTTTCTAACGAGTTTTGCTGACTTGAAGATCAAGTTCTGAAGATGTGGAGGTTGTCTGCGATTCTTAGACGTTCCATTACAACTTCACCCAGCAGACATCGCAAAAAAAGGTAAACTAGCACAAACCACAGCTCTAGATTCAGGTATTTGCATATAGAGCAACGATGTCAGAGCATTCATGATTCAGAGCAATTTCATGTTACTGTGCAAAACATCTTAGAGACTAATTGAACCACTGTAGATTATACAGTGAGTATTTCATCCATAAATGATACTGTCAATGTTGTTCCAAACCTGTTTTCGTATCTTCAGTGGAACACAGTAGAAAATATTTAGCAAAATGTCCAAGCTTTTACTTTCTATACAATGAAAGGAAATGGAGACCTTGGCTCTCAGGCTACTAAATGACCAAAAAGCACCATAGAAGCAATCCATGTGACTCATGCTATATTCCACTTTATGAGGAACAGACCAACAATTTTGTAAAGTTGTATTTGTTTTCTCTATATCATTTGTCAAATGCCAGACATATACAAACCAATTCAAACTTGGCGAGCATGTCTTTGGTCACCAAATTTGGTACAGTGGTTTGAATACAGTGTTGTTTGGGTCAGCTATTCCATATTTCTCTTACAGACAGCCTGTTTATCATCCATCCTGATGTGAAAGAGGCTTTAGCTGATCACAGGCCAGTTGTCGCTTTGGAAAGCACTATTATCACACATGGAATGCCTTATCCTCACAATCTCAGGTAGAAAAATATGATAAATCTCTTACAGTGCTGTCAAATACTTATCCTGTTGAACTTTTCCCTTGCGCCATTCTAAAGTCAGGGTTGTCATGACTTTTTATCTTAAAAACAGTACAGACTAATTCTGTTTTATTGCACAAGGTTTTTAAAGACAAAATGTGGAGAACTTTTAATCCATACACTGATTCATATCAGCAGGATTCAGTATTTATCAATCGACTGCATTTCCTCTGTTTTTCAGTACAGCAAAGGAAGTGGAGGTGATTGTGAGGGCTGAGGGTGCAATCCCTGCAACCATTGGGATTCTTGAGGGCAGGATTCATGTGGGCCTTTCTTCAGATGAACTAGACTTTCTGGCACAGAGCAAAACAGCACTAAAAGTGTCCAGAAGAGACTTACCTTATGTCATCAGCAAGGTCTGGAGCTGAAGTAATCTTTATTTGTAACTATATGATTATGCATATTCATGCGAAATGTCTGTTTTTTGATCATTTAGAGTTTGTCGGGTGGCACAACTGTCTCTGGCACAATGATTGCGGCTCACAGGGCTGGTATTCCTGTCTTTGTAACTGGAGGAATTGGAGGAGTACATAGAGATGGAGAAAACTGCATGTTTATTTTCTAAATTGTTCTTATTTCCATGTGAAATGTGTACTGGTCTGTATGTAATGATCAATATATTATCTCTTATAGCTCTGGATGTGAGCGCAGACCTTACTGAACTGGGTCGAACCCCTATTGCTGTTGTGTCTGCTGGGGTGAAATCCATCCTAGATATCGGTCGCACTCTTGAGTTCTTGGTAAGACCTTAAAGGATTAGTTCACTTCCAGAATAAAAATTTCATGATAATTTACTCACCCCCATGTCATCCAAGATGTTCATGTCTTTCTTTCTTCAGTCGAAAAGAAAAGAAGCTTCAAAGGGTTCTACACGATCCCAGCCGAGGAATAAGGGTCTTATCTAGCAAAACGATCGGTTATTTTCTAAAAAAAATTAAACAAATTATATACTTTTTAACCACAAATGCTCGTCTTGCACTAGCGCTGCAATGCGCATCTGCAACTTCACGCATTACGTAATCACGTTGGAAAGGTCATGCGTGGTTCTTTGTCTGTGTACTTCAGTTCAAAAAGGTAGGATAGGGTGAAAAAACTCCATCTCATTTTCTCCTCCAACTTCAAAATCATCCAACGTCGTTGTTTTACCTTTTTTTGTAAAAGGAGTTTGACTTTCTTTGCACGTTCACTCTATAAACACTGGGTCAGTACTTCCGCCTATGTCACACGTGACCTTTCCAACGTGACTACGTAATGTGTGAGGTCGAGCTAGTGCAAGATGAGCATTTGATGTTAAAAAGTATGGAAATTGTGATTTTTTTTTTTTTTTTTTTTTTTTTTTTTTAGAAAATTAACATTTTGCTAGATAAGGCCCCTATTCTTCGACTGGGATCATGCAGAGCAGTTTTTGACCCCCCTCATCAGAATGCTCTGTTTGAATAGGTGTGGCGGACTGTAGACTTGGACTTAAACACCCGCTGCAATGATTGGCTAGCATGTGTATGTTTGACAGTCTACGTCCTTCACAGATGGACGCTGCTGTGATTTAGGTTAAAAACACATAAATACTCATAACAAACGATCTGTTTAACAGACAAAGCAATAGTGATCATGTAATAAAAACAGCTACTCACACTTGTGTGTTGCAACATTACTGTCAGATCCAATATAGTCGGCACAGCAACGTCTTTTAGTTTCAATCTTTCTGAAAATCCTGTGTCGAATTGTGCCTTGTTTGTAAACGAATCTGCTGTAAAATGAAGTGAACAAAAGACCAAGTTCTTACTGTCGCTGTCTGGAACGTCATTAAAAATAAAGTTCATCCACTGTTTCCTCTCGTCTTGTTGTCTTCAGAGCCATCTTTATAGTTTGGTTTCTGTGTAGACCTGCGCGTTCACTTCTCGTAAACACTGTTTGCGCAAATCGGTGGGCGGGGCCAAACAGGCAGTGATGTCGAGGCATTGATCTTCTTCTGCAGAGGCGGTCCTTATCCACACTATTACATCATAGAGTAGAACATTCCAAAAGCTGTCGTTTTGGCAGATTGGCTTTAATATAAGCTGTTTTTAGACTAATGAGAAAGTTTTGAGTTCTAAAACTTACAGGATGTTTTTATAGTACAATGACCTCCTATATATCAAAAGATCAAGGGATTCTTGGTTTATCAGTTCATGACCCCTTTAAGTTTAATAACACTAATAATGTAATAACATTGTTAAATGTAATTTCTACCAAATGGAATAGTTTGCACAAAAATGAAAATTCTGTCATCAGTTACTCATCCTCACTCATTTACTATTCATGTTGTTCCAACTGTTGAAGACAAAAGAAGATATTTTGAATGTTGCTAACCATTGACTTGGTAACCATAGTATTTTTTTTCCATACCGTAATTATAATACACACATATTAATGCCCCTGGTAAACAGGGTCAGTTTTGATTTCATATATATATATATATACTTAAGTTTTAATTCAAAGATAAGTGCTTTTATTTACAGGAAACTCAGGGTGTGTCTGACCACATATGGAGATTCAAAGAGCTTCCCGGCTTTCTTCTCTCAGCAAAGTGGATTTACTTCTCCTTACCATGTCTCCAGTCCTCAAGAAGCAGCGGATCTTATTGACAAGTCTAAGTGTTTAAGCTTTTACTGCACCTACTTTTGAGTAAATGTCAATTTTACACATTTACTGAATGCCGCAGTGATCTTAACTGAAAGAGCTAGTTGAAACAGAGATCATAGATAAAGTTCCTCTGACATAAACTCACCCTGCTTAGTCATTTGTATAGGGATCTTTAACTCTCTCTTTCCTCAACAGCAAGCACACTATCTCTGGGGCTGCAAAGTGGTCTTCTGTTGGCCGTTCCCATTCCTGAGGAACATGCAGCCACAGGACAACAGATAGAAGATGCTATACAAACTGCCGTGACTGAGGCCAGGTAGAGAAAAATAGTGCTTGGCTATACCATATGCTACATATAATGATAAGCACTGCTGAAAAAGCATTTTCTTTGTATATTTGAAACTCAAAAGGTGTCACAGGAAGAGATCACACCCCTTTTATCCTTCAGCGAGTCAATGAGCTGACTGAAGGGAAGTCCTTGCAAGCCAGTATCCATTTAAGACACAAAAAATAGTTTGTCATGATAAAGCTTATTGCATTTATATTCTTATATACTTATAATAACATTAACTTATGTTCATTTTGGTTTGATGTGTCTTTTTGTGGTGTTTTCCTGAAGTTCATTCATTTTCAGATATAGCACTTATCCATAAAAATGCCAAGGTGGGCAGTCGGATTGCTTGTGCCCTTTCTAAACACAAAGAAAAAAGTGGAGGCAACTTCAGAGGTGACATTAAGTCCCAAAATTCAAAGAACCAGAGAATAGACTCCAAAACTGTAAGTGGTACAGTAAAAAAAAAAACAATGTCTCAGATGATCTTTGCAAAATATAATAAGCCCTTATGGAAAGACTAATGCAAATTTTAATTTAAATGTTATGTATTGTTAACTAAAACTAAATTAAAAAAATAGTTTTTGTTAATTGAAATAAAGCTGAAATAAAATATTAAACTTTGAAAAATTTTAAAAGAACTTGACAACCAACTGAAATATGTTTAAGTACTAAAACTACTACAACTATATTAAGAAATTTTAAAAACTAATGAAAATGACAAAAGCACATAACATTACTTAAACTTAAAATGAAAATATAAAAATAAAAGCTAATTTAAAATATTGATAAATACTGTAATATTATATAAATAATGCTAAAATAACACTGTTTATTTCCCTCAGATTGTTATTTGTGGAATAAATGTTGATTTTATTGCTAAAGGAACAACAAAGAAATTAGTGGTAAGTCTAATAACAAGTTAAATGAGCTTAAGTTACTTTTTATGACATTATACAAATATTTTGTATTTGTATTATATTTTCAGTTTGGTCAGACAAATCCAGGAAGCGTTTGTCAGTCATTTGGAGGCGTAGGCAGGAATATTGCTGGTATGTAATGTGTCATTCATATTATTACGAATGAATATGTACAGTTCCTCTGTTTTTGACTTATTGCCTTTATTTCCTGTAGACTGTTTAAGCAGATTAGGGCACAAGCCACTCTTCATCTCTGCCATCGGCAAAGATTCTCATAGCGACGCTGTGCTAAACTATTGTAAACACATGGTGAGTTATATTTAGCATTTTATTGCTCTTGTAGCCAAAATTTCATTGGAGCTACAGTTTTTTGCTTTATGCTCATCAGGATACAAGTGCAGTTGCCAGATTACCGGACCAAAGGACTGCGACCTATTGTGCTGTTATAACTGAGTCTGGAGAACTGAGCCTGGGACTGGGCGACATGGACATCCATCAGCAAATACAAGAGCAGTATGTACGTATTCATATTTGAAAAGTATACTACTGTTCAAAAGTTTGGGGTCAGCCAGATTTTTAAAATGTTCATCTCTTATGCTCACCAAGGCTGAATTTATTTGATCAAAAATATAGTAATAGAGTAATATTGTGAAATATTATTACAACTTTAAATAACTGTTTTGTATTTTAATATACAGGTGCATCTCAATAAATTAGAATGTCGTGGAAAAGTTCATTCATTTCAGTAATTCAACTCAAACTGTCAAACTCGTGTATTAAATAAATTCAATCCACACAGACTGAAGTAGTTTAAGTTTTTGGTTCTTTTAATTGTGATGATTTTGGCTCACATTTAACAAAAACCCACCAATTCACTATCTCAACAAATTAGAATATGGTGACATGTCAATCAGCTAATCAACTCAAAACACCCGCAAAGGTTTCCTGAGCCTTCAAAATGGTCTCTCAGTTTGGTTCACTAGGCTACACAATCATGGGGAAGACTGCTGATCTGACAGTTGTCCAGAAGACAATCATTGACACCCTTCACAAGGAGGGTAAGCCACAAACATTCATTGCCAAAGAAGCTGGCTGTTCACAGAGTGCTGTATCCAAGCATGTTAACAGAAAGTTGAGTGGAAGGAAAAAGTGTGGAAGAAAAAGATGCACAACCAACCGAGAGAACCGCAGCCTTATGAGGATTGTCAAGCAAAATCGATTCAAGAATTTGGGTGAACTTCACAAGGAATGGACTGAGGCTGGGGTCAAGGCATCAAGAGCCACCACACACAGACGTGTCAAGGAATTTGGCTACAGTTGTCGTATTCCTCTTGTTAAGCCGCTCCTGAACCACCGACAACGTCAGAGGCGTCTTACCTGGGCTAAGGAGAAGAAGAACTGGACTGTTGCCCAGTGGTTCAAAGTCCTCTTTTCAGATGAGAGCAAGTTTTGTATTTCATTTGGAAACCAAGGTCCTAGAGTCTGGAGGAAGGGTGGAGAAGCTCATAGCCCAAGTTGCTTGAAGTCCAGTGTTAAGTTTCCACAGTCTGTGATGATTTGGGGTGCAATGTCATCTGCTGGTGTTGGTCCATTGTGTTTTTTGAAAAGCAAAGTCACTGCACCCGTTTACCAAGAAATTTTGGAGCACTTCATGCTTCCTTTTGCTGACCAGCTTTTTAAAGATGCTGATTTCATTTTCCAGCAGGATTTGGCACCTGCCCACACTGCCAAAAGCACCAAAAGTTGGTTAAATGACCATGGTGTTGGTGTGCTTGACTGGCCAGCAAACTCACCAGACCTGAACCCCATAGAGAATCTATGGGTTATTGTCAAGAGGAAAATGAGAAACCAGAGACCAAAAAATGCAGATGAGCTGAAGGCCACTGTCAAAGAAACCTGGGCTTCCATACCACCTCAGCAGTGCCACAAACTGATCACCTCCATGCCACGCCGAATTGAGGCAGTAATTAAAGCAAAAGGAGCCCCTACCAAGTATTGAGTACATATACAGTAAATGAACATACTTTCAAGAAGGCCAACAATTCACTAAAAATGTTTTTTTTTTTTTTTTTTCATTTTTCATACTTATGAAGTATTCTAATTTGTTGAGATAGTGAATTGGTGGGTTTTTGTAAAATGTGAGCCAAAATCATCACAATTAAAAGAACCAAAGACTTAAACTACTTCAGTCTGTGTGCATTGAATTTATTTAATATACGAGTTTCACAATTTGAGTTGAATTACTGAAATAAATTAACTTTTCCATGACATTCTAATTTATTGAGATGCACCTGTATGTTAAAACGTAATTTATTACTGTTATGCAAAGCTGAATTTTCAGCATCATTACTCCAGTCTTCAGTGTCACATGATCCTTCAGAAATCATTCTAATATGCTGATTTGCTGCAAAAAGAAATGTTTCTTTTATTATCAATGTTGAAAACAATTGTGCCACTGGATATTTTTGTGGAAACCATGATACATTTTTTCAGGATTCTTTAATAAATAAAAAGTTCAAAAAACAGCATTTATCTGAAATATCTTGTGTAACAATTTACTGTCACTTTTAAACAATTTAATGCAAAATTAAAGTGTTAATTTCTTATAAGTCACCATGACGCTTTGTGGATTTTAGTCCAGCTATGTTAGTTTGCTTAGAATTTACATGCTAATTCACATCTAAACACTGAAAAAAACCTTGACAGATAAACATATTTAAAATGTTCAGTCTTTTTATTACAGGTAAACACAGGAAATAATAATGATGACTCATCCTGTACTCACTCATTTTGTCCAATCAGATACACTACAGAATGAGATTGTCCCACCCCCTAATAACACATGCAACTGACTAGAAAATAGCAAATAAGGACAAACTCTCTGATATATATTTTCCACGGACATTTCCTGTTGCAGTAGGAAAATTTGCAAGGGTTTTAAAGTAACGGTAACAAGTAGTTTGACAGCATTTTTTTTTTTTTTGTCTTTACATTCAGGTATCTCGGTTTGAGGATCAGTTAGCATCAGCATCTCTTGTAGTTCTTGATGGCAACGTTCCTATTTCAACCATCGATTACGTGTGCCGTATCGCCAAGAAACATGCAGTCCTTGGTAAACCTCATTTATCTAATGCTGCTTCAGAGCGTTGAGGTCATAGTGACAAGTAAGTTGTTACATGCATATTGCATGTCTTTTTCTTTTGCTGCAGTGTGGTTTGAGCCCACGGATGCAGATAAGGCCTGTAAGCCCTTCCTGTCAGAGAGCTGGAAAGCCTTATCATACACCTCCCCCAACCTGGCTGAGCTCTGCACCATGAATCATACACTAGGTCTCCCCACTCCTACAGGTACCAGAGTTAGAACCACCTAAAATAATCAAGTGCTTAACTGCTGGACAGGAAGTGGTAGAGCTACTTGAATAGTAATCAAAGTATGATTTTGTTTTAGAGTTGCCCAGATCACACGAGGATGTCTTGGGCTGTGTACTGGCTCTCTCCCGCCCCCTGCTGGAGCATCTGCATTGTGTGGTGGTCACTTTAGTTTCGCTAGGTGTCATGGTGTGTGGAGAACATGATGCTGGGACTGTAAATTTGCAGCCACAAAAGCAAAAGCGGATATGATGGTGAAGTGAAGTGAAGTGAAAAGCTGTGCATTTGTAAGAAACTAATTCATCATTAAGGCATTTTTAACTTCAAACTTCTTTAACTTCAAAACTCTATCCATAATCTTGCTTTGTGAAGAATTCATCTCGTCTGAATCAGGAGAGAAATATGCACTGATCAAGCACCCTTTGCAAGTGACAAAAAAGTTCTAAGATCTGGATTTTGATGTGAGAGGACAACAGAGGATGGACTTTTTCACTGGAAGAAGTGTTATTATGGATTATGGACTCATATTTTGCAACGGTTTAAAGTTAAAATGTCTTAATGATGGATCCGTTTATTACAATCACACAGCTTTTGCTTCACAAGACATTAATTGATGGACTGGTTTACTTGTGAATTATTGTGATGTTTTTATGAGTTGTTTGGACTCTCATAGTGATGGCACCCATTCACTGCAGAGGATCCATTGGTGAACAAGTAATGTAATGCTAAATTTCTCCAAATCTATTCTCATGAGGAAACAAACTTGTCTACATTTTGGATGGCCTGAGGGTAAATTTCATTTTTGGGTGAATTATTACATTGAGTAAATCTAAAGATCTAATTTGTAACATTAAAATGTTGAACATTATTTATGCCTTTTTATAGCAGAAGCGACGGCTGTGTGCTGTTCAGTATCCAGCGCTGATTGTGATCTCTAAAGAAGCAGTAAATGTGTCTGGAGCTGGTGATAGGTATGTTAACAAAAGTTTTTCACATCATACAAAACAAATAAAAGCATGTCGCATTAGACTCTCTCTATCTCATCTAGTTTTGCCGGAGCAATGATGGTTGGGATCTTACAAGGGTTGGACACAGATAGCTGTGTGCGTATGGGTCTTCTTGCCGCCCGCACATCCTTGCTGTCTCCTCATCCAATAGATCCGTATCTGACAGCAGATGCTATCCATCCGGAAATGTTGCACTCACAACTGTGGTCAAAGCCTACATGTGTGTGGATGGAGGACTGAAATACTAAAATTTAAAAGAGACTGAAATCTTGCCAGCAGACATCTACAGTCATGGTGCATCAAGCTGTACTTATAGGTGGTACTTTTGTAGGGTTATACTACAAACAAACTCAAGAATGTGTGCATACCAAGGAGTGTCTACAGACTTGACATGTATTTTAATTAATTGAATTTGAGTACATTGATTTATTTTTAAATTGAATGGGTCTAAATCTGTCTCACTGATCTTATCTGTAGTGGTGGACACCTTCAGAAACATGAAAATCCTACCTCATAACTAAAACATCTATGTTTTTAGCATTTTATAGTATTATACTTGTGTTTATAAATGACAGATTTTTTAATTACTAATTTTTAATTATGGGAACTATAATGTTTTTACATTGTATTTTTAATGGTTGGAAAATTAAATGCTTTTATAATTTCAGAATATATTTTTGATTTTCTTTAATATTTTTTTTCTTTATAATTTTTATTATTGTATAATTATGCAGTTTTTATCATGAGAGAGTACATAAAATGTTGTAATTAAAAAGGTTAAATTTAACATTACTATTTGAGTAAATGTCTAAAAAGTGGTAATATAAAATCAAGTTAATGTTTTAATTGTAAAATAAAATCTTTTTCAAATGTTCATTCTCGTATAATTATTATACATGCAGTTTTTTATTGTATTAACTGAGAGAATGCATCAAATTTTACTATTAAAAAAGTTACATTTAACATTACCATTTGGGTGAATTTCAAGTAAGTGAAAATGTGAATAAATATGGTGAGAAATCTAAAAGAGATGGAAAAAAAAATTTAAACATTTCATTGAAATATCTTTAACTGTTACAACAGCAAAAATTAAAAACTGAAATACTTTAAAAAAAAATTATTTTTGTCTTTTTGTTTTTTCCCCTAAGTACACCTAAATCTGATATTATGTCCATTTGTATCGCCCCTTGTGGCGACTGTAGTACATTACTGATGTTAAAAATTATGATGACAAACTACATCTCCCACAATGCATTGTGCCTCACGTCTTGCGCAAACTCAAAGAGCGGTGACTGGTTACTGTATTCCCTCCTCATTTCAGTGTAAGATGGTGGTAAGAATCTGCTACCTAAATAAACAGTAAAACTGAGTAGAAAAACATCTAATCAATTTTTAACATCTGAGCTGTGGAATAGTGCTCAATCCAAACTATCAGATAGGCACATCTGATCAGTTGAAAGGCAGAAACCCCCGCTTAAACTAGAGTGAATATCCCTTGGAGTGGAATCCCTGCAATACAGGACCAGCTAGTTGAAGTGAGTACCCTACAAAACAACTGCTTTAATCGCGATCAGTGCACCCGAATATAACTACTACATCGGTATTAGGTTTGTATATGTGTGTTGAAGCAGACTAACCCCATGGTTAAAGAATAAAACCTTCAGTTTAAGTGAATGATGAAGTCATAGGTGGACAGGCGGCGGTTCCTCCTCTAGTCGCCGGGCCGTTTAGTAGGAGAGTCGCAGGCTTTTGCTGTGTGTAGGCCGCAAAATAGAAACGTTCAGAAAACACTCGTTGTCGACAGAATATGTATGGAGGGAAAGTCATTTTATTCCCTTGTAATCATTTCAAAATATCCGTGCTTTTAAGTTTGTGTGTTATTGGTTGTTGGAGGGTGAATTAAATGTTTTTAGGCGTTGTGTTGTGTGCCGCACGTCAGTTGAAGTCTGTCCCAGCTGTGAAGACACCTGACCGGCTTTCAGCGCGACTGACGCCCCGCTAGACATTTATGATGTGAGGTATCAATAATTGCGATTTCAATAATAATCCAAAGACTTTAAAATAAGGATTCAATGTGTTGTTTATTTAATTAATGTCAATTTGAAGCAGAAACAGGCTCTACGAATCCTAACTGTTTTGATCTAACGTTAGGCAGATGCGAGAGATTTAAGTGTGAATGTTTAATATATGCTTTCGCTGATATAATTTGCTGATTTGCTTTTTAGAATTTATATTTTTGTGAGGAAAATATTAGCTCCATCTTTTAAACATGCATTTGTTGTGATACAAATGTCATGGTTGGACAAAAGAGATAACGAATCTAATTTGATTCGCAATTAATTTAGATAGAAAGCTTTAGTATTTTGAGCTAAATGCAACATTGGCTCTGTATTGTGTGTAAAAATCATTTATTTGAAATGGAAATATTGTAAATTAGGTATTCCTGTCTGTGTATGGACTGTGAATACCTGACTTTCAGTCATCTCTAATGTGGCCCAGTGGTCCTATTCTGCAATCCCAATACATCAGCATGTTTATAGACAACTGGGCCAACTGACTGTAATGAGAGAAACATGAAAAGGCTTAATGTGCTTTGTGGTAGCTTGATGTTTTGGACTGCTATGAGCCCATGACAGCTGACTGTATTAATGTGGCATGGCTATTAACCTTGTTTTGATCAAACTGCTTGGATATTTAACAAGAGCATTTATGTACTAGTATAAAGTATTGTCATCATCCACGCTGCTACATTTAAATCAAATCTACTTGCCTTGACTTTGCATCAGCCCTTCGGCCGACCTGCCAGAGACTTTCCCGAGCTTGCCGTACGATAGGATGTCCCGCAGTCCCGAGCTGAAAGAAGACCCCATGGAGTGCCCACTGTGCATGGAACCGCTGGAGATTGACGATGTCAACTTCTTCCCCTGCACCTGTGGCTACCAAATCTGCCGTTTTTGCTGGCACCGCATCCGCACAGACGAGAATGGCCTCTGCCCTGCTTGCAGAAAGGTACGATTCTGCTTGAAATTTGTACACAAGCTTCTGATGATTGTGATGGACTGCTTGTTCTATATCTGTTTGTCAAAATGTCAACGTCGCTATTGGGTTGCTGTTACACTGTAGATGAGAAGCTGTCCTTGATGTGCACTTTCTCAGGTAGTAGTTGATAACGATATATTGCTGATAGCAATATCTAAAACAGTGGTTATCAACCGTCATATTACAAACAGCAGGAGAAAATGATGTTAATAAATGCAATTAATGAAACCCAGCTTGTATAGCAAAATAACAGGGCTTATACAATTTTTAAAGTGCTCCTATTGTGGGTAATGAAAGGTTTGGTTTTGGGAGTCCCCAACAACAGGTTGACATGCATGCAAGGTCACTTTCATTTTCTTATAATATGCATTTATTTTTACCTTATTTGCTCAACGACTCCCAAACGATTCGTTCAACTCATTTTTCCAAACCCCTCCTTTGATTGGTCGATTTCATTTAAAGCAGTGTTTGTGAGATTTTACTGCTCCAAAAGCGACACCTAGTGGCAAAGAATGAATTTGCATTTTCATTCAGACCAAAGCGAAAATCCAAGTTTTCTCAGGTTTGCGCAGTGGGCGGGCAATATGCTAATGTTTCATGTTGACGGCTTGGGATTCGTTTTAAAAACAACTCGTTTCAATGATTCAAAGTCGACTCTTTCTTTTGAGAGACAATAACTTTATACACGGTGCACTTTCAGATTTAAATCTTTGCAGGAGGTTTTCATTCACTTAGAGCTGTGTTACACACTGCATGAAAGGGAATTTTCAAAAATCCATAATAGGGGCACTTTAAAAGGGATGAGAAATCACATCAAATTTTTTTGGTTTTTTAGTGCATCATTTGTCACAAATCTTTTCAAGGTTAAAGAAAATACCACAATGTGCCACAATGTTTTTATGTGAATATTTTCCTGACAAGAACATAAAACATTTAAAACGCTCAAACTATAAAGACAAGTTTGAGTTTTTCTGTTGATATTAAAGGAATTAGTAATTTTTAATAATTCTTACATTATTAACTGTTAGATAATTATTAAAATAAATACAAAATTATTAAAGTTAATTGTTTGTTGCAATATTAATAAAAATGTAATGTTTGATTTTAGAGAACACATTTGTTTAACTTTTATATGAACATTTAACTATTGTATGTGAAAAGGTTATTTTACCCAAACATGAAAATTCATTTTCTCACCCTCATGTTGTTCCGAACCCATTAGAATTTCACTCATTTTGGAAACACAAAAAATAAAATATTTTTTAATGAAATTGCAGAGATTTCTTTTCCTGCAAAGTCAGTTCCACCAAAAATTAGATGGTCCAAAAGTTCATAAAAACATTGTAAACCTAATCCAAGTGGTTTAATCCAAGTCTTCTGAAGGCATGATAATTTTGTATGATGAACAAATTTATTCTTTGATATATGCAGATCTCTTTATAAACTTTTTATTGCATCAAAGGTTTAGTGGAATGGACTATCAATGTAGGAACACCAGTCTCTTTCATTAAGTTTAATGAAAAATGTCATCATTTGTGTTTCAAAAATGAACAAATGTCTCATGGGTTTGAAACGGGTGAGTAACTGATAACAGAATTTTCATTTTTGGGTGAACTGTCCTATTAAACAGTTCTGCTACTGTGTTGGGTTGCCACTTAATGCCCAACATACAGTCTGGCTCCTCAAGCAAAATCAGTTCAAAATCAAAATCACCGATCTAGAAAGCTGGATGATCAATATGTATCGTTGGTGTAAATGAATTGTTAAATATAAAAAGATATTATACAAAAGCACAGTGGTCAAATATCATCTGATTAACCAGCCTTAATGTTCTCAAGCCTGATTATGCAATTGTGGCTAAAGTGTATTGCGCCACTTTCTTGGCAAACCGCACTTCCCAAGTGTAAACGTGATGTAGTTCATTTGACTCACTGTGATGGTGTCAGCCTCAAAACTTGACCTATTTGCAGAGTTCTTTGAGAATTGCCACCCCTCAGATACCAGTTCAAGTGAGGTAACTGGCTCTGTGTGTTCTGTAGCCTTATCCAGAGGATCCGGCAGTATACAAACCACTGTCACAAGAGGAGATCCAGAGAATAAAGAACGAGAAGAAGCAGAAACAGAACGAAAAGAAGCAGAAGGTGACGGAGAACCGCAAGCACTTGGCCAGTGTCCGTGTGGTGCAGCGAAACCTCGTGTTCGTCGTGGGACTTTCTCAAAGACTCGCGGATGCAGAGGTGAATACTCATATTAGACAGTGCCATTGTCTTTTTTTTGTTTTTATTTTCATTTTATTCTTTTAATGACTGGATGTACTGAATTATGAACTTCAATTTTTTTTATTATTTATATTTAATAATTTAGTAATTCATTATAATTTATTGTAATAATTTATGGTATTGCATTTATTTGAATACATTTTACATGTTACTAGATAATCAATAACTAGCTGCTGCCTCTATGAAATAAACTTAAATATACGCTACCATTCAAAAGTTCAGGGTATGTTTTGTAGATTTGTAGAAGCATTTATTTGATCAAAATATAGTAAAAAAAAAAAAAAAAGAAATTGTAATTTTGTAAAATTGTGAATTGTTAACATTTAAAAATTTTTTTTTTTTTTTCATGTTAACCCCTATGCTGTCACCCCCCCCCCATTTTCGGCATGGAGACACAAATGACATACCCAAAATAAAAAGGTTGCTGCTCATGAGTCTTTCTGACTAGATACATAATCAACATATGTTCACGACGCTGACACTTCAAAGTTAACTGTTCAAGAATCTGAATTACTCAGACTGTTATGATAATAGAGATATATAAGCTGAAACATAAAAACAAAAATAAAAATATTAAGAATATATTTATTTAAATGTATAAAAAATTGTTTCTAAAAGCATTTACCCCACAGCAACATAATGAAGCTAAAGCCAAAGGTCTACTCATGCTTCATTTAAAATCTGAGGACAATATCTCTAAAACTGCATTTTATGAAACATTTTGTAAGACCATGTCATGTGTGTTTTTAGAGAAGGCTAATAAAAGGCTAATAAAAAAAATTATGGCCCTCTGTAAGCTCTCCTGCATGCTGTTGCCTCATGTCTGGCCCGGCAAACTGCCCCATTCCTGATTCTATTGTTCTCACTAGACGAACCTTTCACACCTCCGCCAGGTATGACACATAATCCTCATTATTCCTTTATCATTATTCTTTTGTTTTTATTTAGCCATTATTAGCCTTTATTCTGGCATTACAAGGTTTACCAAGCCACATCGCTTCGATCACAATATACAGGTGCATCTCAATAAATTAGAATGTTGTGGAAACGTTCATTTATTTCAGTAATTCAACTCAAATTGTGAAACTCGTGTATTAAATAAATTCAATGCACACAGACTGAAGTAGTTTAAGTCTTTGGTTCTTTTAATTGTGATGATTTTGGCTCACATTTAACAAAAACCCACCAATTCACTATCTCAACAAATTAGAATACTTCATAAGACCAATAAAAAAAACATTTTAGTGAATTGTTGGCCTTCTGGAAAGTATGTTCATTTACTGTATATGTACTCAGTACTTGGTAGGGGCTCCTTTTGCTTTAATTACTGCCTCAATTCGGCGTGGCATGGAGGTGATCAGTTTGTGGCACTGCTGAGGTGGTATGGAAGCCCAGGTTTCTTTGACAGTGGCCTTCAGCTCATCTGCATTTTTTGGTCTCTTGTTTCTCATTTTCCTCTTGACAATACCCCATAGATTCTCTATGGGGTTCAGGTCTGGTGAGTTTGCTGGCCAGTCAAGCACACCAACACTATGGTCATTTAACCAACTTTTGGTGCTTTTGGCAGTGTGGGCAGGTGCCAAATCCTGCTGGAAAATGAAATCAGCATCTTTAAAAAGCTGGTCAGCAGAAGGAAGCATGAAGTGCTCCAAAATTTCTTGGTAAACGGGTGCAGTGACTTTGGTTTTCAAAAAACACAATGGACCAACACCAGCAGATGACATTGCACCCCAAATCATCACAGACTGTGGAAACTTAACACTGGACTTCAAGCAACTTGGGCTATGAGCTTCTCCACCCTTCCTCCAGACTCTAGGACCTTGGTTTCCAAATGAAATACAAAACTTGCTCTCATCTGAAAATAGGACTTTGGACCACTGGGCAACAGTCCAGTTCTTCTTCTCCTTAGCCCAGGTAAGACGCCTCTGACGTTGTCTGTGGTTCAGGAGTGGCTTAACAAGAGGAATACGACAACTGTAGCCAAATTCCTGGACACGTCTGTGTGTGGTGGCTCTTGATGCCTTGACACCAGCCTCAGTCCATTCTTTGTGAAGTTCACCCAAATTCTTGAATCGATTTTGCTTGACAATCCTCATAAGGCTGCGGTTCTCTCGGTTGGTCGTGCATCTTTTTCTTCCACACTTTTTCCTTCCACTCAACTTTCTGTTAACATGCTTGGATACAGCACTCTGTGAACAGCCAGCTTCTTTGGCAATGAATGTTTGTGGCTTACCCTCCTTGTGAAGGGTGTCAATGATTGTCTTCTGGACAACTGTCAGATCAGCAGTCTTCCCCATGATTGTGTAGCCTAGTGAACCAAACTGAGAGACCATTTTGAAGGCTCAGGAAACCTTTGCAGGTGTTTTGAGTTGATTAGCTGATTGGCATGTCACCATATTCTAATTTGTTGAGATAGTGAATTGGTGGGTTTTTGTTAAATGTGAGCCAAAATCATCACAATTAAAAGAACCATAGACTTAAACTACTTCAGTCTGTGTGCACTGAATTTATTTAATACACGAGTTTCACAATTTGAGTTGAATTACTGAAATAAATTAACTTTTCCACGACATTCTAATTTATTGAGATGCACCTGTACATTTACCAGCCTATTATCAAAAGTCTTTCTAAAAAAAAAAAAAAAAAATATTTTCTTGTGACCTTACGTCAATTATTATGACAAAATACATCATGAAGCATAATTGCACCTGTTCTGCAGCTGCATTAGAGCTAACATTAGCATCAAGCTACATTAGACAATTTATGACATTAATAGTACACTTTTACTCAAAACTTACTTTAAATCACCATCAAGTGTTTGTAATAACCTCCTTTTTGTGATCTCATGTGGAATTTGGTCAGTTAATATATAAAATGTAACTTATTTTTGTAATGCAAAGCTGAATTTTCAGCAGCCATTACTCCAGTTTTTAATATCACATGATCCTTCAGAAATCATTTTAATATGCTGATTTGCTGCTCAAGAAATATTTCTTATTATCAATGTTGAGAACAGTTGTGCTGAATATTTTCATAAATGGAAAGCTCAAAAGATCAGCATTTATTTGAAATAGAAATATTTTATAATATAAATGTCAGTTTTGATAAATTTTAATGCATTCTTGTGGAATAAATTATTGAATTTCTTTTTAAAAAATCGTAATGACCCCAAACTTTTGAATGGTATTGTACAATTTCAATAAATAAGAATGAATTAAATTGGTAATTTATTTTTAAAATTTGTACTGATTACATACGTTTGAATGGTAATGTATTTAATCTAAATGTATGTATATTTAAATCTCTGATCATGTTAAACCCGCTACCCCCTTTGGCCATATCATATCAGTGAGAAATGTCACTTCCTGTAGGAGGTAAATGAGAATAGCACAAAAATAGTGTTGTCATCACCGAGTCATTTACATTTTGCTAAACAAAAGGAAATTTCCTCCCTCAGAGTCATTTCACAGTTTAATTGTATGATAAGTGGCATAATTTACTGTAGTGTCTGTTTTGTGGTTCATCCAATAATTCACTTGAAGAATCACTGTCATTTTGATTACTTCTCAGGTTCTAAAGCGCCCGGAATATTTTGGAAAGTTCGGCAAAATCCATAAAGTGGTCATCAATAACAGCACATCATATGCAGGTTCACAGGTAAGAAAAGCCACATGTGATCTTACTTATGAAACTTGATGCTCACATGCTTCCTGTGCGTTTAGCACCTGTGAAAAAGTCTCTGGCTTAATGCTACGGAAAAAGAGTAGAATAAAGAAAACTCACTTATTTTTATATTTATTTCAACCTTTCACTCCACAGGGTCCTAGTGCCAGTGCCTACGTAACTTACATTCGTTCAGAGGACGCCCTTAGAGCAATACAGTGTGTGAACAATGTCATAGTGGATGGTAGAACACTCAAGGTAAGTGCTAAACCATCACAATGGAAAATATTTTGTTCATATATTAAGTATATGATGTCTGTGATAAATGTTTGTTGTGTGTTCTGTCACTTTCAAGTTGTTTTTTTATTAAAATAGTTTTCTGTTGCTGTTTTGTCTCAAGGCTTCTTTAGGTACAACAAAGTACTGCAGTTATTTTCTAAAAAGTATGCAGTGTCCTAAACCGGACTGCATGTATTTACACGAACTGGGGGATGAAGCGGCTAGTTTTACAAAAGAAGAAATGCAGGTGAGCGCATATGTTTACACTGCAGATTAATCCATTCAGACAAAATCAATACAAAATTAAATTACATTTAGAAAAAGAGTTTTGCTATCTGTTTTTTAATCTGGATATTGTTTGACTACTATGTGTAAATTGTTTTTAGGCTGGCAAACATCAAGAGTATGAACAAAAATTACTCCAAGACCTTTACAAAGCGAACCCCAACTTTTTACAAACCTCAACATGTGGGGAGAAGTCGAAGAGCAAAGCCAACTCCACTCAAAGGTTTTGTTTTTATCTTGAATTTCACTGCTGCACCTGCCCAGTCAGATGGAAATTTTTATATTTATAATTGCCATTGAATGTGGCTTATTTTTGCATTGTATTCTATAATTAACAATTAATTATAGAATAATTAATAATTAAGCATTAATAATGCATTGTATTCTAATTAAGTTATAATTAATTTTCTTAAAATATATTAAAAGAAAAAAATATACACGTTATCATTCAAAAGTTTGTGGTCAGTGAGATTTTTTTAAAAAAAAGTGTCTTACGCTCACCAAGGCAGCATTTATTTGATCAAAAATACAATTAAAAAAAAACAATAATATTGTGAAAGTACAATTTAAAATGTTTTCTTTTTTTAATCTATTTTAAATTAATTTATTCCTTGTATTTTAAATGTATTTATTCCTGTGATGGCAAAGCTTAATTTTCAGCAGCCATTACTCCAGTCTTCAGTGTCACATGATCCTTCAGAAATGTGGGTATGTGTGTGTAGACAAAATATTAGTCATATATATATATTTATTTTATTTTTTTTAATAACATGATTTATTTGAAATAGTTTTTTTAAGCATTATAAATGTCTTTACTGTTACTTTTGATCAATTTGATGCATCCTTGCTCAATAAAAGCATTTAATTAATAAAAATCTTCCTGACCCCAAACTTTGAAATGATTGTATATATTCAATTCTTGTATAACTGTCTCATTTCTATGAGAAGTGTGATTTCCATTTTCAACTTTTTTAAACATTTTTTCCCCTAGACCTAACAGTACCAATAAAGAAGGGTGGCCCTCATTACAGAACTATGGGAAAATGGTTAACGGTTTAACCACAGAGCATCGCAAGTCCCCTCCTCTATTAGACTGCCTAACAGACTCAGACCACATGACTCCAGACGAACCAGACCCTGAACAGGGAACAGAACAGAACACAGGCCTTCCACCCTTCCCATCAGCCTTAGAGCCTACCAGGTACTGTACTGCAGAAGCCCAGCCAGTAGTTCTTTAGATATACAACAATATATACAACGTTGAATCATATCAAGTGATTTTTTTCTTCCTGTGTGTTTTGGTGCATGCTTATTACACTGTGTTTTCATTTCAGTCCAATTGGCAAACCATCAGAACCCATAAGTATAGGAAATGGGGAAAATATATCACAGGTAAGTGCTAAAAACTCTAAATCTCTAAGAATAGTTATTGTGGGCTTTTATTTACGTTTTTGTTTGATCTGTCTGAATTTGGTTTGGCAGACATCCAGTAGCGATTCCCCATCTCCTCCACCTGGCCTTACTAAACCCAGTCTCGTTGTGCCCATCAGCGTGGCCGAACTCACAGCACGCTCACCCTTCGAGGGGGCAGCAGCAGAGTCTCAGTCTCTTTTCTCAGACAACAGCAATTTCAGACATCCCAACCCCATCCCCAGCGGCCTGCACCCCTTCTCCAATTCACCACATGGAGCGTCCGACTGGCCCATGACTCCAGAACCACAGAGCCTTTTCACCTCAGGTAGGCACGTGCAGAGAGTGCAGTGTAGTGGACCAATAAGATTGCAGTATTGCTGGAGCTAAACCCACCAATCTCTCTTCCTTTTTGCAGACACTATTCCAGTGTCGTCCTCCACTGATTGGCAGGCAGCCTTTGGTTTTGGCTCTTCAGCCATGCAGCAGCAGCAGGACGACGACCTCGGCTTCGACCCATTTGACGTCACACGGAAGGCCCTGGCCGACCTCATAGAGAAAGAGTTGTCAGTCCAGGAGCATTCCCCCCTCTCTCCCAACCCCGCTTCCCACCAGACCAGCCTCCCCAATGGCCAACAGCGCCTTCCTCACCTCCAACACAGAGGCCTCTATAACTCCTTCAGCCTGCCCCAACACATGGCCGCACGCCACCCCTGGATGGGCCTCCCCACCCGCAATAACCTCACACACTTGAACCACACGGCCTCAGCTACGCACAGCCATTTCTTAGACCTGAGCATGCCCGCCCAGCACCACAGCACCGGCCTTGGGGGGATTCCTATATCAGGTTAGGGGATGCATCTGTCTTGTGTGCTCCAGTTTTTTATGAAACACCTGTGTGTGTGTGTTAAAACACCTGGTCTAAGCAGGGCTATAGTTGTAGCCCACTGATCCAAATACAAACAAGTTGTTGAACTCTTTCCCAGTATGTTTATTGTTGTTTTTTGCACTGAGTTGCATTTTAATTGTAATTTTATTTTCCCTTGATAGCTAATTCAGCTTGTTTGTTTCCCTAAATCCTTTATGAGAGCGAACTCTTGTCATCTTCAGTGTTGTTATTAACTAAAACTATTTAAAACTATTTTCGGTAATTGAAATCAAGCATAAATAAAAATAAATTTATTAAATAAATAAAAATAAATAAATTAAAAAAAAAAATTTTATTGTCCCATTTCATGTAAAATTGTTTGCGAATGTCAGTTTCACATAGACTTAAAGGGAAAGTTCCTGTCATTAATTACTCACCTTCATGTCGTTCCAAACCCGTAAGACCTTCGTTCATTCGGGACACAAATTAAGATATTTTTGATGAAATCCGAGAGCTTTCTGTCCCTGCATAGACAGTAACGCAACTGACACGTTCAAAGCACAGAAAGGTAGTAAGGACATTGTTAAAATAGTCCATGTGACATCAGCGGTTCAACCTTAATTTTATAAAGCTACGAGAATACTTTCTGTGTGCAGAGAAAACAAAAATATTGACTTAATTCAACAATTTCTTCTCTTTCGTGTCAGTCTTAGACGTGCGTTCAGGAGAGTTCCACAATGCTTGCTTGTGGTGCTGCTGACACAGGAGCCGTCGTTCTTTTGCTTGTAAAAGAGGGGGAATTTTCATTTTTGGGAGATCTATGCCTTTAAGAATGCCACAAAGTTTCAATTCTCCTGTTTTTTTTAATTCATTCCTTGCTCTTTCAGAAAACAATGGTTCTGTGGAAAGCATAAATGTGAAAGAGTGGCAGGACGGACTGCGAGCGCTCCTACCAAATATCAACATCAGCTTCGGAGGCCTCCCGAATTCTACCTCTTCCTCCTCCTCTTCCTCCACTTCCAGTGTGAACCACATCGGGGTGCCGGTAGGCTCTACTGGAGTCTCGCACAGCCTCAGCTGGGACAGTACGGCCAGTTGGATGGACCCCGCCATCATCACAGGTGCGATTTGTGTTTTGTAAACCCTCTCGTTACGAATAAAATCTTCATCGGTAATAGTACTCATTCATGTACCTTTTCAAACTCCAGGTATTCCAGCATCTACAGGCAACAGTTTAGACTGTCTCCAGGATGACAATCCGCCACACTGGCTCAAGTCGCTGCAGGCGCTCACAGAGATGGACGGACCGCCCAGCTCCAGCGCGCTCCAACAGCCCCCGCACACTGGCCTCCTGGACGCAGCGGCCCAACTGTCCTTACACAGAGCTGCCTGGGCCCCTTACCTCCCTCCTCCCACACTCACACCAAGTCAGTTCCACTCCCCACCTCCAGGATTTCAAACAGCCTTCAGACCCCCAGCGCAGACGGCCACAGACATCCTACAGAGTGCTGGTATTGACCGTCACTAAAGACAACCCACTCTCAATTTAACTGCATCACAAATATGAAACTGCAAATATACCCCTTCCATTAATAACGTAACATAAGCTCTCATCTTTCTACCCTTTCCCTCTCCATCCCTTTCCAATCAGGATTTGTCTGTTGTCAGTTTTTTTTTTGAAGGCACATATATGGTGTGCACCATCAGTGCAGGGTAATGTTTGAAACAGACACTGAGGGTCCTAACACATATACACATACACCTTCACATATGATTCTGTGGGAAACTAAAAGTGTCTGACACTGAAATGTGTAGAGGAAACCGTGAGAACTGATGTGTACATGTGACTAACAACGGCTAAACGGAATGTGCTTAAACGAATAATGTGTCTGATTGGCGTCACTCCTTCGTCCAAGGTACAGACTGTAATTTAATACTGTGAATCTTTACACTTCCCGTATGTTAGGTCTCACCACCACTTGAAGGAAATGGATTAAAATATGCTCTCGGCTTCTTACGCGTTTAATGTTTACGAAGCCACAGGTGAGATGTTTGAGTGCATTTATAGAATCCAAACCCTGGTCCTCTTTAGAAGGGACTCCATTAATCACAGAGTAGTACCTTCTCTAATCTTAGGCTGGGATCCATTTTGGATGCTAGGGTGGTGTGAGACCTGACATGCCGCTACACGATGTCTACGGTAATTACATTCCCTTGAAGAGAGGCGAGATAGACCACTGTGGAAGTGTTTATTGGCTTGCCTATAGAATAAGCCATTCATACAAGGTATGAATCAGGAATCGAGTCTGAACCTTGGGAAGGATGGTGATGGTAACAAAGGAGACGTGTCAAGGCACGATTGCAGATAATATGAGTGTTGAAAGCGTGAAGACAGGCACACACTAACATGCCACCATTCCAAGGCCTTCAAATGATTTCTGCTCTCTTTCTCATCTGTGTGGCCATACTAAACAGTATTTATCAAATGCAATCACTCATTCTTTCAGGAAAAAAATCAATGTAGTCCAACATTTGGGTTTAACATGCTGCTGAGATCATTTAATACAAAAAGCGCTAAAAGAAAAGAACTGACCCCTTTTCTGCTGGTCTGGAACAGTGAAATCTTAAATAAAATTGAGTATTCATTGCCTCTGTTTGATTCTCTCTTTTTTTTTCTGACGATGTGTAGTTTGAGTAGAAGCAGTAGGGTTTTTTTTTTACATGAGGCATTTTATTGTCCAATGAAGAAATTATTGATGTTGAAAACAGCTACAGCACATAATGAAATTCATGTAATTATACACCGGAAAGATCTTGGAAACGGTGAATTCTTTAAATTCAAACACGGGCTACTGAACACAAAGACAAACACCAAGGACATGCTGAACTCATGTCGAGATGAAAGCTTTTATACAATTGTACAAATGTGCTTTTATAACAGATTCTTCTTTTTGCACATCAACTGAGAGTCTCAACAGCCATGGCTCGCCACCTTCCAGCACAAAATGTCTTTCAACAGCCTCTGTGTATTTAATACCCATGACGAAGTCTATGAACAGGTTTGTTTATGTCAATGTACAACGTGTCATGTGAAGTTTTAGCACACCGTTCCGTTCTCCATGCGAGACTTAGGACAGGAGGTACGGGATGGTGGGGGAGGCTGAATCGATGGTGCCAGGGTGCAGAAGAACCCAGCTATGAGGGTCAGTCCTAGTCCTCCCCAGGCACTGAACATGGACCAGCCGTATCCGTGGCTTATATCATCCGGGAGGCTGAAGAGATAACGTGGGTAGCGAGACAGTTCGAAGTTGATGCCGGCCACACAGGTGCAAAGAGAGATGATGCAGAAGGTGCCTGAGGTAGGACATGATAATAGATGTTTAAATGATTTCCCAAATGATTTTTAGAAGATCAAACTTGGAGAAATTCACATACCTCCCATTAAGAAGAGTAGACCGGCAACGTAATGCATGAGACCTTGCTCCCAGCAACAACCCAAAACGCCAATGGTCCAGCCAAACAGAATGATGGATAGAGCCATGCCCATGAAGCCAGCTGTCATCCGACGCAAATCTGGAGAAGGACACAAACAAATTACAGAGGTGTCCAATTTTGCTCCTGGAGGACCACCTTCTTTCAGAGTTTAGCTGCAACCTGCTCCAGCACACCTGCTTGCGTTCTGACTAAACTCTGAAGGAAGGTGGGAACTCTAGGAGAAGGATTTGATACCATGTGCCCGGGACAAAATTTGTTATGCGTAGGCAACCCTTATTGAGGTCCCAATATGTACACTACACCATAGTGGGAGGACCCCTTTGTAAGAGGGCCAGGGACATCACTGATGCAGACCGAAAAGAGTAAGTCCCACTTACGCAGGGCATGCCAATCATCTTGCTGGATAGTCTTGGTGATATTGTAGGAAAGATCCTTTCGCGTCACTGCAGAGGAGGAGTAATAGTACTTTATAAAGGAGCAACGCTCGATAGTTCCTGGAATGAACAAGAAAATCATCATAAGATCCAGACCCAGTATGATAATTAAAACTTGTACACATGCCCAGCTTAAGTAAGGTGGGCCTGGAGAGTTGTGGTGGTTCATATAATTAGGTGGACCAAGTCCCCCATGGAGCTGAGCTTTCTTGTGCATATGGACAAGTGTCACGTTTTGATGAGTAAACTACCCAGATGGTCGAGTGAGTATTATTCATACGGTCTAAATTAGTGGTTCTCAATCCAAGTCCTGGAGTAACGCCATGTTCAGATCTTGAAGCCTCTACTAACGAGCTGATGAAATATCTCAAGTGTGTTAAATAAGGTAGACATCCAGAATGCGCATTGCTCAGGTACTCCAGGACCAAGCTTGAGGACCACTAGTCCAAACCACTACAATTCATAGAAAACTGAATGTTTAACCACTAAGTGATGTCCAATATTGAGAAAACACCCAAGCAGTTTTTTTTATGAATTAAAATGAATTAGCTTTTGATGCATCCAAAGGCCTGCTTATATAGATTTAGTAGAGATGTCAGTGGCAGTTTCCAGGCTCTCATTATGGTAGCATCAACAAAACATTGCATCAATACAGCCAACACATATTCCTATAAGGCTCAGGTGGATGTTTTTACCTTTTTGTATGAGCTCTTCGATGTCTGGGTCAAATTCCACCCTGTAGCATTTGCTCCACAGCCCCATGTTGGTTGAATTGTAGCGTCTGCTGCACTCATCCGCCGCGCTCATCGCGAACAGCTGACGCCGGTTTCTGTTCAGCAGCAGTCGGTCTTTCCATCGGTCGAGGCTCGCTCGGCTGGCTCGCAGTGGAAGGCTGTGGTTGGGGATGTAAATGAAACCCGGATCGCTCCTGCGGTTCGAGAAACTTCGGCAGCGCTCCTTGTATCTCCTCGCGTCCGTTTCGTACCAGTGATCCGATGAGATTGCGACTGTCAGGAAACACAGGGCGACGAGAGACAGACAGAGACCCGTGTACAGAAGCCACTTCCCCGTCGCCATCGTTCTGCCAGGCCGCCGATCAGCACCTCATGGTGGACAGCTCCTTCGACCGCGGCAGCGAATCAATCCAGCTTGAGCATCCTTTTTCGTGTTAAAAAGGCGAAATTTTGAGGTTGCTGTAAACATGCCCTTTTAAATGAATGAGATACATCGATTATTAAAAAAATCCCGTCTGTTAATTCCTCTAGCCTACACGTAGACTGTATTGGGGAGCGGGTTCCGCTCTTCCTCTCTGAGCTGCAGCTGGCAGAGACACATGACAATCACACACAGGAACTGAAAATCATTTAAAAATGGAGGGGGGGGGGGGGGGATGATTGGTTAAAAATAATCAAGCTCGTTCAAATAAATCTGTAAGGAGTGAAATTATTTCCTTATGAAATTAATTCCTCATGTGGCCAAAACTACCATGTAATAGAACAATAAATCTGATCTGAGAAAGAAAGAAAGCAAACAAATCCACCCTGACCAAACATATCTCCTTAATCATTTACGACCCCCTTCCTCCCTCTTCTCTCCCCTCCCTGCCTCTGACTCTCCCCCCTCACTCTTCTCCCCCAAAAGGCTTCACTCAAAGTTCATTAAGAATAGGTATACATCATATATCTTGTGAACCCGTTGTTTTTCACCTTCATGTTTGGTATCATTTTAAAGGTCTCTGTGCGGTGGGTAAATTGGTCTCAATTTCACAGTAGTCACTTGTTTTATGAGAAATATTGAAAACTTTTGTAGAATTGTGTTCTGCTGCTGAGGGGTGTGTTCCCCTTTAGGGGGCTGTAAGAATGCTTATCTTATCTCCAGCCAGGTGCAGCCTGGAGCACGAGAGCACAACAAACCAAAAGGTCTTTTATGTTTTTCCAGCTGATCTGAAGATTTCTTTGTTTTTCATATTTGGGTATATAAGGGAAGTGACAAAACACTACTTTGGAATTCTGTAGTCAGAAAACCCCACACATCACATGGGAGACTCTGGAGCTTTGCACCAGAACTCTCGCTGCTGTGTGTCTCTCTGTCAGGTATGCATTTCGTTTTTATTCAAAAATGTAACTGTGTTAAACACATTGTGCCCATAGAGCACACTGTATGGTTGTTTGTGCTACTACATGTGCACATAGACTAGTTAAGTTTATTCTCTAATTTGCTTTGCTGTAAGTGTTCTTTGAAATACTTTGACCGTGTGTCTTGTGTTAAATTAGGATAACTGTTACATGTGTGACTATGGTAAATTTGTTTGTCTCCTGCGTAGATCACTTGGCTATTTCCCATATAGCTACAGTGTCTATGTCCAGGAGCGGGGTTACAATGTGATTCACAATTGCATTATCCTTTCTAAATTGGCTTCTAATTGTTTCATTATGTAATTGGCATGATACCTGACTAATAATAAATTGTTATATTTGATTTATTCTGATCTCTTCTGAAATCATTTTTTTCTAGTAGATTAATGTGTAGTGGTTTTTCCACAAATCTAAGTTCCAGGATAGATCATACTGAAGTACCAATGAATGAAGTGGGGACTCATCATTAGGGACCTTCTGATTTCTGACTGTCACTGGCCTAACATGGTGTAGCTTTCGTGGTTATAGGAAAAAATACACTTTTTGTTATGAGTATGCAGGGCGCAGCTCACTTAAAGGTATTATAACACTTCTGTTATGCATAAAGTCATCAATACAGAACCGAACTATTGTTTGTTAAACATTCCAACCAAATCAAGCGCCAAGACAGGTTAATGACAAGTCAGTGTTTCTGCAGGTTTTATAAAGGTAAATATAAGCTCTTTTAAGACCAATAAATTGGAACACAATGTGTCAACATGGTGTCAAAATGTAAATGTATTAGTTTGAAAATACAACTTCCTACGACCTCCAAAAAAAAAAAAAAAAAAAAAAATTTAATAGCATTGCTCCCAACCACTACTAGTACTCAAATCTTACTTTACTGAAAATGTCTAAAGACCTTTAAATCAAGACACATTTAGGGTACTTGAGAAGCAAATGACAAAAAAGGGTTTGTGAGAAAATTATCAAAGTGAAGTGAATTTGATTAAACCGAAAGCAAATAACTACCAATGGGCTCAGAAAAATCAACTTAAACGGAAAAACAAGTTCTCATACCCATTGATAGATGTTTGTTCTTAAGGATAAACTCATACATACACATTTCAAATCTTAAAATTGCATTTCAGCTAAAGGAATCTTGATGCAAAGATGTTTAGAGATTTGTATTGGAAAATAAAATTACCCGTTTTTCCCAGTACATGTAAAATTTAAATGCCATGACAAGACTTTCTCCTCCAATTTAACACATTTTTGTCCTTGATTTGTGACAGGGCAAATTAAGACCCACACAAACCCTGCAAGTAGTGTTGCATCTAAAATAAATGTTTAATTGGTGCATAATGCATACAGTACCGGAGAACTAAATTTGATGTTCCAGTGATTTTTCCAGAGATGCCACACACTCAAGCAGCACAGCAGATTGTATTTGTAGATGCACATCGTGCACATAATTTGTTTGCTTTAAGGTTGACTAGATTTGTTTGAATGTACAGAGTTCTTCGTGAAAATGTGGAAATAACTTGAGCCAATATTTAATTAACTCCACAACTTCAAAATATAAATTTTATAGTGCATGGAAACATGCACTATAAAACATGGCAGCATTCATTTAATAGCCACTTTATACAAAACTTCAAACTACACACAGAGTTTCTGCAGATATGAACAAGTTAAATTTAAGACCTTTTTAATACCACCTTAAATGAAATTTAAGACCTAAACCCGTAATGGAAATACACATTATATTACATATATGTAATATTTGATATGTTTAATGTAAAAAGAAAACAAAATATCATTGCGGTCATAAATTATATTTATTATATTTTATTAACTTTTCATATCAGCAGACAATATTCCATACAAAATATCCCCACAAAAGTACTGCATCACCGAGATTTTTGGTGGCGTAAAAAATTTATTCTGAAGTATTATTTTCATCAGTGTTCTATCAGCTTTTACATACTTAAATGTACATATTTTACCTTTACAAAGGCCTTTTTCAACCTTTTTAAATGTATGCATCTTTCATGTCAAATTACAATTAACCAATAAATTCAATATACACTATAGGGCTGTTACCAGTCAGATTAAATAATTTATTCTGCAAAATTACAACTGCAATAAAATATGTTATGAAATTAATATTTTAAAATACATTTTTGGATATACAAATAAGAAATGTTGGGGAAATAATGCATATTTTTAAACGTACAGAACCACCAGTAGGTGGCGGTAAGTCACTTAATGAGTGAGTCATTGAGTCAACCGATTCGTTCACAACACGGAATCATTCAGTAACAAAACACCCTAGTCTGGAGAATGTGCTGATCTTTGTTCGGAACTATTTTCATTGGTGAAATAGAACAAAACAGTATATTGTGTCTAAAATGTAAGTAACGTAATAACTACTTGACTACTTAACGACTTGTTTATTGAACTAAAATCAATGTGACATTTGCAATAGTGAAATATTCAGCAAAATAGGCCCCTTGTCATGGTATGTCATTTAACTCCATTTTATGAATAAACTAAGCATTTTGAATTTATACCTATAGTGAGTTTCTTTATGTTTGTTGTTGCTCATTTGTGTGATAACTCTCTCACAAAGACTCAGGCAGCGTGAGCCTCATCAGCGCGACCTTGATAACAGAAATACACTATCCAAAATATCAATCGCTGTTTACACTGAATGTAATATAATCAGAAGAATTTTTCTCGCGTTTCGATGCTTCGCTGGTTATTTTTTTGTTACTTAAATTTTAATCAGGCTATTTGTCTGGTCGGGCAAGTAAAAAAACAAAAACATTTTAAACTAGTTAAAAGGCTGGTCAGCTAGCTGTAGCTCGACCTATATAGGCCTTTATCACAGTGCGCGTGTCGTCACATCCGGCTCCGATTAGTAGCGTAAAAGAATTTCCGCCTCCATTATTGTCAATGGACAGACGCCAGTTTTTTTTTTTTTTTTTTTTGAAGAAAATTAAACTAATTTAGCTGGACTTCGCAATAAATGTCAATATTTAAAACTGTTTATTTATACTGATGCTCTACCATATATGTCATCCTTCATTTTAACGTGTAACGTTATCTGATCGACGCGATTATCAGCGCTGTCTCCAGTCATGAGATTAATGAATAGCACACACTGCTCAAATTACTCCCAGAGGAATAAACGTACTGATTTACATTTATTTTTAATATTATTTTGTTTATTCTTGCATTGTATTTACTATGATTAACCTCCCGTTTTTGTACAGAATAATGCTGTTCAGTCATTGTACTCAATCACGCAGGATATGACTCGTTATTAAGATGATCAATCTAGTTATTTTTGAATAATCGTCTATGGGCTGGAAATATTCGTTTATTTGAACAACTTTAATTTGATGTAATTATTGAGGATTGCATCGTAAGCATGAAAATGTGAGCATTATTTTTTAATACAATAAGTTTCCCCATAACCTTTAATTTAATAAAAGTTTTTTTTGTCGTAATTAATATTTTAAGCTTTGGCTAATTGAAATGCTCTTTAATGTGATATGCTGTTTGTAATGTTTTCTTGCGGTTCTGTAATAAGGCGCTCAGACTCTGAAGTATAACAGTATGGCTCGCGCGCTCCCCTTTAAGTCACGAAATATACATCAGAATATCATGAAACCATCTTCCTTGGCTTCACAATACTCAATTATTGTAAACTGAGTTTGGTGTGTTTCGAAGACGTATCTGTGCGGAATTTTACATAAATTAATCGCAACAATCCCGCGGTATGGGCACAGCCACTGATAGAGGCTGCAGCGGAAGTCCTTTTGCGCTACTATTTGAAACTTCCGCTTTTCGAACGCGGAAGTGTGATAAAGGCCTATTATTATTGAGAGATATATATATATAAAAAAGGCGTTTCGACCTGAATTCTGCAATTCTCTCTGATGACACAGTAACTACGCGCGGGGGAAGAAAAAACATCTTCGGTCTGTCCAATGATCGTAAAGTCACTGGGTCCGTAAGACTGAAAAAGATATTTTAGCGGCAATGTGACCAAAAATATTTAAGACCCATTGAATCTTAAATTTAAAACTTTAAGGACCCGCGGACACCCTGTACACATTTCTACATTCAACAAAGTAGAAAAAAATCAAACACTTCCAGTAGTTCTTAAATAGGTTTTATTAAGAGTAACAAAGTTTGTAGTTCTCCAGCGTCTTATGGTTTAAAAAAATACACACAGCACTACAGACAAAAACAAAAAACCTTTACAACAAACCAAACACTACGGTCAGGCGTGACAAAAACAAAAAACGCGCTAAGCATGATTCAATCAGAGCACTTGCATTAGCTTGCTGTGTGCACAAATCAAAGGCCAGTCTCGGAGGAACCCAACCCTGCAGTGAGTGTCTGAGCTCAGGCTTATTTGCAGGATCAGTGGAGAGGTCCGCAATAGTCGGCCTTGCTCAGTTTGCTCTGCTCAGCGTGCTGAACGCCCACAGACCCGACGCTCGTGCAGCAGAGGTCACCTCTTCGCGGCAGCCGGACTGTCCGCGCACAAACACTCAGACCTGTGAGACCGAGCATCAGAGTACTCTATAGCTTTTTTAGACGCATCGGAACCGCGGAAAACCTCCTGTAATACACTGAAAGCTTAAGACGAAACAGTATACACACCGTACAGGAAGCCACAGAGCGTTAGGGTTAGAAGAAGTACTCTGTACGGTTCTTTACGCGGCAAGGCTTTATATAGTGTTGATGATGTCATGCTGAGGGACCCTGCCGCTGGCCTCTGATTGGCTGGTTCGCCCTCCAAATTACTGATTTAACTCAATCACGTTTGATAGGCAGTAATTGCATTAATCAAATTAAATTAGACATAAACAATACAATGACATTTCGGATATTGCCTTGGAAAACCCAAAATATCCAGATTCTGGAAGTCGAAGAAAGTCTGGCACATTCATACTGCAGATTAATTATTGAAGGAATTACTATTATGCTCAGATTACTTGTTTTTTTTCAGTTGTGACATCACGTGTTGAATTTGAATGTGTTTTTAGAATGGAGGTGTTTGATTTACTTGAAGATACATTCACCTTTGTCTAAATATAAAAGTGTCATAATTTACAGCTAAATGCTAAAATGTTCATTTTTATACATAATACAGTGATGACATATTTTTGTAGGCCTGACTCCCACAACAAAAACCCAATAAGACTTTTCCACTTGTTTATTTTATTTTAAATATTTAATTATTTTTTATTATTGCAGAAACTGTGAACAGCAGAAGGTTATGATTCTTACACATTTTGTTCATCATGCTAATTTTCACAAATGTAGGCCTACACGCCTTGAATTCAATTTTAAAGCTTAAACACAACCGCCAAAAGAAAAAAGCTAAACATATTCTAAACATATTCTACAGCTGCCTTTTTAAGACAAGTGATGGCTTTAAAAAATGTATATATTAAGGGGTTTATGTATTATGACAGAATAAAACATGAAAATATCTTTAGCTTGTCTACAAATTTCAGGTATTTAACAAAAAAAAAAAAAAAAAAACAGCTGACGATAAAACCAGCTAAAATGCTAACTCGTTTTTGGGTTTTAGCCTGTAAAAAATAGGTCATCAGCACTCTGTCATAGACCTGAGTCAGGATAGTGCCATAATTTATGACAGGAATGAAAACATCTTCAGTGGATTTGTATTTTAGTTTAACAACATACCAGTTGTTCAACTGACAAAACACCTTTACGGAAAAAGTTGTGAGTTATGAAAATGACATAATCTAGGACCATTATACAGTGCGTGCCACAGTGTAAAGCCTATCCCTCACAGCTCTGTTTTCATCCTAGCTAAATTCAATATGGCGTCTAACCTGACCTGGAACACCAGGGTAAACAGTAACTTTTCAGTTTGAGCGAACGATTCTTTTAAGCGTTCACATTGAACGGATACCTATGGCAGGAGTTTCTTGTTTCCACTAGATAGCAGCAGCTGCATATTTTTGTCCAGCTATCCTTCGTGTGAGGTATCATTTACTGTGTTGCAGAATACATATCCTCTCCTGTACTTGAGTGAAAGTGAGATGACCACCACCAAAAATGCTGATATTTTCACACAATAATTGTAAATGATAATTCTTTGGTCTATTAATACGCATTCACAGCACACACAAGCAGTAGAGTGGTGAAGTCTGAACATGAAGCTCAATATTTTGATATAATCTGATTTGAGCATATGATTTGCTCTTAGCTTTTATTCGGATGCTGAGGCGGCATTAACTGGTGGGAAGGTGAGCTGGGTATAATGCAGGCAGACAGCATATTCTGGGCCAGTGACAGTGAGTCAGCACCACAGTAGAGGGGGAGGTAGAAAGAGAGAGAAGGGAGGGGGGGGGGGAACACAAAAAACACAACAAGAAACATGCATATGACACAATTCATTTTTAAAGAGCAAGCAATAGTTTTTTTTTCTTCCTGTAGAAATAGTTGCAACTGATACACCTGGACACATTGCACCACACTGCAGTGAATCTCCTTGATGCTGTTGAGTTGACATTGAAGAGGCTTATGGACCTTATTACATTTGTTGTTCTTTATGCATACCTTTATGACTGTCGCATTTGTACTTGTTTGTATTTATTTGCCGTTTTGATGCCAGGACTGGTTTCAGTGGCAGTGAGTGAGACATTCTTTGCAGCAGGCAGCTCTCCTGCAGGAGTTTTTACCCACACACACTCACTCGCTCATTCACGCAGGCGCCCTAAACTGCTGAATTCTCTGCTTCATGGAAGACTGCAGAAGCCTGCTGGGAGCTGCTGAGCCTTTCTGACCTGACTGTCCTTGACTGCTCTTGAGAGAATGATGGAGAGAGAGAGTGGGAGAGGAAAGAGAGCTCAGAAGCACTGGCACAAAACTCTCCGCTTTTCATGCTTCACAAAAAAATAAATAAATAAAAAAATTGTCATCATCAAATTCTATCAAAGGAATCATACTTGACCAGTGTGTTTCTTTGTAAAAAATAATAAAATAATAATGATAACAATACAATTTTGAGAAAAGAAAATCTGATGATTATACATGAACTGCCGTCACATCAAAGTCAAGGATGTTTGGAAAGCGTAAACTGTCTCAAATGAGCTGACAGCTACAGCTGATGATGTGATACCTAAGAAGAGTGACTTTCATGCTGCCAACAATGTCACAAACTGAGCGTGTCGATCATGTGATCTGGGGTCACACTGAACCTGAGAGGAAAGGAAATAAACTGAGACGTTAATAGACAAAAGTCACAATAAAGATATCATAAGCATTTATTACTGATAAAAATTTATTAATGTCATAAGAAATTTAATTAAGTGCCAACTCTTAGACTTTCTTCTAAAATGATATTTAACATATGTATATGGCAGTTGCTTTTATCCAATGCAACTTACATGGCATTCAAGACACACATTCACATTTATTCAGACTTAAACATTATTTAAACATTATTTTGGAGAATATCGCAGAAATCCAATATGTTTTGGTTATACAAACATAGAACCTGATTTAGTCAATTCTAGAAACTCTGTGTATAAAACAGGTCAAAATGTATTTAAAATATGATTGCATGTACTACACACACACACACACACTTGTTTCGCTATCCTTGTGGGGACATTCATAGGTGTAATGTTTTTTCTACTGTACAGACCGTATATTCTATTGCCCTACACCAACCCTACACCTAAACTTAGCCCTCACAGGAGACTTTTTGCATTTTTAGATTTTCAAAAAACTGATTTATAAGCTTCTTTACCCGTGGGGACCTCAATTTAGGTCCCCACCATGACACGAGTCCCCATGAGTCTGTGTGTATTCAGGTTTAAGTCCCCACCTGAATAGAAAAACAGGTACACACACACACACATACATAGTAATAATAAATATAGCTTCAAACAGCAATTATCAGGATTGAAGTATTTGCATGTAAAAAATAAAAGTAAATAATAATAATAAAAATAATAATATATCTGAAAGCGGTTTAAGTGCTTCAAGGCCTGTGCATGTGAATAAATAAATTAATAATTAAAATAATAATGATAATTGCAGGGTACTATGCAAACATTTATTTATATCATGATATTTTGGTAACACTTTACAATAAGGTCCTAATTGTTAATGTTCAAGTTAATGAATTAACTAACATTAACTGACAATAAGCAATACATTTGTATTTTTCATATTTTTAAATCTTTGTTAACATTAGATATATAAATTAAATTTTCACTGAGTTAATGTCAACTCAGGAATTTTTTTTTTTTTTTTTTTTAACAGCTACAACTTTTGGTTTTAATAATGTATTTGTGAATTATTGTAAATGTTTAAATTTACATTAATATTAATAAATTATTTAAAAAATATATTAATTGTTGGTTTATGTTAGTTAACTGATTATATACATACATATATATATATATATATATATATATATATATATATATATGTATATATATATATATATGTATATATATATATATATATATGTATATATATATATATATATGTATATATATATATATATATATATATATATATATATGAGTTAAAGAGTTGTGATGCTTTATCCTCTGTGATGCTTTATTGCATTTAGGGTTAGGGTTAGTAAAATAAAATAAAACTGCCAAAAATGACATTACTGTAAAAACATGAGTGCCAACATGAGTCAACTGCACAATATGTTGCTGTCCAAAAAGGTTAAATAGTATGAACATATGCATGTATCACCAGCAGACATATAACAATGAATGGAGGACAGCAGAGCTCTTTTGTGCACTGACACTATCACATTACCAACAAACAGACGATCCTCTCCAATGAGTCTGATGGAACTTAAATGACAGCGTGAGCTGTATATTGTGTGTATATGGTGATGGATGATGACTCAAAGTGTCCTCCCGTCCTCAGTGCCGCAGGCTGACACAGCTGTAAGGAGAGATCTGTATTCTGGGAACAGCGAGGTCAACCAATGCTCAGCCACTGCAACTTATTAAAAGGCTAGATGTACTGACTGATAGACCGACAGAAGCATCACATGCACTGTATAAGCACTTAATGCACATGCATGTGCTGATACAAGTAGTGCATATGCATATGGACAGCATAAAAACACGCTAATTGACAAAAAAAACAAAAAAACACACACACGCTGCAGGACATTTCCCCCTTATCTTTTTAATTTCAATTCCCTAAACTATGAATTGCACATATGTTCAGAGCTATTACTGTACCTTTCCATACGGCGCATCAACTTTTACTGGCCTTGGTTTGACAAAAAGCACTGTGCATAGTTTACATAAGAATTGATGGACATGCCTTTAATTATTAAATACGGCTGACAGCAGCATTACAGAGATAATGCGAAGAGGAAGAAACCATAAAGTGAGCCAAAGGAAAGGCACAGACTGAATGAACGGATGGGTGGATTTATAGATTGATGCATGCATTAATATCTGCATTACGCAGTCCGATGCCACCATCTGATTTCAGAGCAGCGCAGTCAGTGAGAAGGGAAAAGTGCTTTATCAGGTAATCAGAACACATGACACTCGCAGGAATAACAATACCATCTGCAGCTCTGACTGATGCAGCGTGATGTGCTTCAGATGGACGCCGATCATTCAAAGACTTGCGTTTGTCAAAATATTAATGCTGCATTCAAATACAGGAAAAGTCCTGCATGATGACAGTGGGATATGCATGATTCATCTGTATTGAGCTGCACAGGGTGAGTTTCCGTCTTTAAGGGAGTGACTAGCAGCACTGTACATACCAGAGGCCTGACTAAGGGAAATGCAAAGTCCCATTAGCCCCAACTTTCCATCTGATTTATGAGTATTTACATCTGTGTGTGTGTGTGTGTGTGTGTGTGTATGTGTGTGTGTGTGTTCCCTTCAGAATTAATTCAGAAGTCAATGCAACATTTATTTTTTTAGTCTTTGGTATAAAGGAGACTGGGGCTAGTTGTCACACTTTTTAATCAATATATATTTATACACACACAGTAATGATGCTGAAAATTTTGATTTGATCACATCAAAATCAAATTCAATCAAGAAAACAGTTATTTTAAATAGCAAACAATATAATTTACTGTTTTTGCTGTACTTTAAAAAACATTAAAAATCTTATTGTTCAAAAACTTTTGACTGGTAGTGTATATATGCTTATCTGATTTTATTTCTGATATATATATATATATATATATATATATATATATATATATATATTTCATAAATCAAATCTAAATTTTCAGCATCATTATTCCAGTCTTCAGTCACATGATCCTTCATAAATCATGCTAATATGCTCTAATTTTTCAGGATTCTTCGATGAATAGAAAGATCCAAAGATCAGCATTTATCTGAAATAAAAAGTTTTTAACATTATACACTACACCATTCAAAAGCTTGGAGTCAGTATAATTTATTTTGGGGGGGGGGATAAATTATAGAAAAGAATACTTTTATTTAGCAAGGATGCTTTAAATTGATCAAAAGTGATGATAAAGACATACATAAGACACACATAAAGACATAGTTAGAAAAGATTTCCATTTCAGATAAATGCTGTTCTTCTGAACTTTCCATTCATCAATGAAACCTGAGAAAATTCTACTCAGCTGTTTTCAACATAATAATAATAATGTTTTTTGAGCAGAAAATCAGAATATTAGAATGCTTTATAAAGGATCATGTGGCTGAAGTAATGATGCTAAAAATTCAGCTTTGAAATCACAGGAATAAATTACATTTTAAAATATATTCAAATACAAAACAGTTATTTTAAATAGTATTTTTATTTATTTATTTATTTTTTGCTGTACTTTATATATATATATATATATATATATATATATATATATATATATATATACACACACACAGTAGTGTGAAAAATTGTTTGCCCCTTCCTAATTTTTAATTTTTTTGAATGTTTCTCACGCTTTAATGTTTCAGATCATCAAACAAATTTAAATATTAATCAAATACAACACAAGTAAACACAACATGCAGTTTTTAAATGAAGGTTTTTTTTATGAAGGGAAAACAAAATCCAAACCCACATGGCCCCCCCATATATATATATATATATATATATATATATATATATATATATATATATATATATATATATATATATATATATATAAATGACATAGAATAAAATAACATTTTATTATATATTTTAATAAATAAATCAAAATAAAGCTTTAATGATGGATTTAATGGCAGGTTCCATTGTGACAACTTATCCAATATAGTGTGACCACTTCAGGGCATGTTGCCACAATCGGTCAACATGTGTTCAATGAACAGTCTTTTTTCCTGCCAATAACGGGTAGAAATATTCAATTGCTTTTTGTGTCCAAGGCTGTAAAGTATCTGCCTATACAAACACCCTGAGAATGATTCACTGGAGTAAAAAGTGTGACAACTAGCCCCAGTCTCCTTTTTACCAAAGACTAAAAAAAATAAATGTTGCATTGACTTCTGAATTAATTCTGAAGGGAACACACACACACAAGTAAACACAACATGCAGTTTTGTGTTTACTTGTAAACACACACACAAGTAAACACAACATGCAGTTTTTAAATGAAGGTTTTTTTTATGAAGGGAAAACAAAATCCAAACCCACATGGCCCTGTGTGAAAAAGTGTTTGTTAATTGAGGCTGTTGTCAGACTCCTCGTGCAAACAAAAATCTCACTGGATTATTACAATTAATGGCAAAAATAATGTTTGGAAATGTAAACTAATATTGCCAACTGACATGCTACACCAAAAGATAGAAATAACCGACTTAAAACCATTTTTTATTTTTTTGTTGGTGAAAATACTAGTGGCCTAAGACTTTTGCACAGTACTGTATATATACAACTTTTGACTTTATATACACACACACACACACACATACATACATATACATACATACATACATACATACATACATACACTAAATACTAATTACCTATAGTTAGTATATGTACTAAAAACTATATATATATATAAATAAAAATATGTACTTTATAACTTTATATACTGTATATCTATATATTACAAATATTTATATCTATATCTATATATAAAGAGAGAGAGAGAAAGAGAGATATAGATAGATAGATAGATAGATAGATAGATAGATAGATAGATAGATAGATAGATAGACAGATAGATAGATAGATAGATAGATATACTTACACTAAATACAAATTACTAATATAGATAGATAGATACTCTATATATACAGGTGCGTCTCAATAAATTAGAATGCCGTGGAAAAGTTCTTTTATTTCAGTAATTCAACTGAAATTATGAAACTCGTGTATTAAATAAATTCAATACACACAGACTGAAGTAGTTTAAGTCTTTGGTTCTTTTAATTGTGATGATTTTGGCTCACATTTAACAAAAACCCACCAATTCACTATCTCAAATTAGAATATGGTGACATGCCAATCAGCTAATCAACTCAAAACACCTGCAAAGGTTTCCTGATCCTTCAAAATGGTCTCTCAGTTTGGTTCACTAGGCTACACAATCAAGGGGAAGACTGCTGGTCTGACAGTTGTCCAGAAGACGATCATTGACACCCTTCACAAGGAGGGTAAGCCACAAACATTCATTGCCAAAGAAGCTGGCTGTTCACAGAGTGCTGTATCCAAGCATGTTAACAGAAAGTTGAGGGGAAGGAAAAAGTGTGGAAGAAAAAGATGCACAACCAACCGAGAGAACTGCAGCCTTATGAGGATTGTCAAGCAAAATCGATTCAAGAATTTGGGTGAACTTCACAAGGAATGGACTGAGGCTGGGGTCAAGGCATCAAGAGCCACCACACACAGACGTGTCAAGGAATTTGGCTACAGTTATCGTATTCCTCTTGTTAAGCCACTCCTGAACCACAGACAACATCAGAGGCGTCTTACCTGGGCTAAGGAGAAGAAGAACTGGACTGTTGCCTAGTGGTCCAAAGTCCTCTTTTCAGATGAGAGCAAGTTTTGTATTTCATTTGGAAACCAAGGTCCTAGAGTCTGGAGGAAGGGTGGAGAAGCTCATAGCCCAAGTTGCTTGAAGTCCAGTGTTAAGTTTGTTGTCCAGTATTGGTCCATTGTGTTTTTTGAAAACCAAAGTCACTGCACCCGTTTACCAAGAAATTTTGGAGCACTTCATGCTTCCTTCTGCTGACCAGCTTTTTAAAGATGCTGATTTCATTTTCCAGCAGGATTTGGCACCTTCCCACACTGCCAAAAGCACCAAAAGTTGGTTAAATGACCATGGTGTTGGTGTGCTTGACTGGCCAGCAAACTCACCAGACCTGAACCCCATAGAGAATCTATGGGGTATTGTAAAGAGGAAAATGAGAAACAAGAGACCAAAAAATGCAGATGAGCTGAAGGCCACTGTCAAAGAAACCTGGGCTTCCATACCACCTCAGCAGTGCCGCAAACTGATCACCTCCATGCCACGCCGAATTGAGGCAGTAATTAAAGCAAAAGGAGCCCCTACCAAGTATTGAGTACATATAC
Source organism: Spinibarbus caldwelli (assembly GCA_039654775.1). Taxonomy (NCBI): domain Eukaryota; kingdom Metazoa; phylum Chordata; class Actinopteri; order Cypriniformes; family Cyprinidae; genus Spinibarbus; species Spinibarbus caldwelli. Next base: position 12,968,221 of record CM077265.1, on the reverse strand, counting down.
AGTAAATGAACATACTTTCCAGAAGGCCAACAATTCACTAAAAATGTTTTTTTTATTGGTCTTATGAAGTATTCTAATTTGTTGAGATAGTGAATTGGTGGGTTTTTGTTAAATGTGAGCCAAAATCATCACAATTAAAAGAACCAAAGACTTAAACTACTTCAGTCTGTGTGCACTGAATTTATTTAATACACGAGTTTCACAATTTGAGTTGAATTACTGAAATAAATGAACTTTTCCACAACATTCTAAATTATTGAGATGCACCTGTATATACACTTCTTTTATATATATGTATATATATATATATATATATATATATATATATACATGCTTTCTAATAAAAAACTAAAAATTCAGTCTCTTAATGCCCTGCTGGGAAATTGCCCCAAAGTATTTATTCTCTAAATGATCCAAAGACACTGACTTTGCACTCAAGCCAATAACCTTGTCTGACCCCAGATAACATATAACTCGGGGCCTCCATTAGGGCGGTCTGTTTTTGTGACTGAGAAATTGTCAATCAGTGCAGCAGACGGCAGAGATTACGCCAACTGAAGCTACTGTTAATTGCAAGGCAGAGTTTTCAGCTCCATCATGGCACAGCTGGAGGACTCATGTGAACGATTTTAACATCACAAGATAAAACTGTTTTATGACAGCAAACACATGTGGCTGACTCTTATCCTCAGCAGTAGGATGCATGTAGCCAGTCAGACCAAGCCAGGACAGGACAGGACAGGACAGAGACATGAGACACAGGAACCCAGAGCTCAGTGCTTGTGTGTGTCAGTGCCTGAGGAGCTGCACTGGGCCCGACGCCAGCTCACCCCACCCCAGCTCCAGCCTGCAGAGAACTGCTGCAGCTCCAGAGGGCAATGCAGAGGAGGAGAGAGCAAGGGTACTCTAAGCACGAGGCACTCCAATATCATGTTTTGAACTCTCAAGGGAAACCAAATGTGCCTGATGTGCGTGTATATAAAGGAAAGCGGGCGGTAGGTGGATTGAAAGCAGGAGATAGAAATCTTGTTGACGATGTAAACTGGCCGTTCACATCCTTTTACTGTCAGGTTTGTTCAGTGTGTGCTGGATGACTCTGGGCTTTTTGTTACAATACACATAACCACACCGAAAGCCCCATAGGCTATCATTATTACTTCTTAATTAAATCACTTTTTGTCACCTTGCTGCAGGAAGTTTTTGATAAGTTTGAATGAAGGACAAAGTGTCCAGTGTTCAGATCTGCACTGCAGGATATTCAGAGTCCTCCAACATGATTGTCACGTTCAACAAACAGTGTTCAAAATGGGGCCTGAAATCCTATATTAGGGCATTTTTTAACAATTGGACACTGTAAAAAGGATTTTTCAAAGTTGTAAAGTTCTGAAGATTACTGGAGTATGTTTTATAAAGAAATACTATTTTATTCCTTCTACTTAATTTTCAATTCAATATGTTAAATGCTGTTTGTTTGTCACTAATTGTGAAATTTACTAGCAATTTCTGAGTGAAAACTGTTTGTACACCAAATGTTTTTCAGGGCTGTGAAAAAATTGTCAACCCTGTTGCCAAAACGTGTAAATACATCTTAAAACCTTTTCTGTGTAATTTCATAATTTTAGAAATAACATCAAAATTATTTTTTTTTTTCGTACAATAGCTTGTGTTACTAGGTTAAATACTAAATCTTGGCAAATGCAAGCAACTCTACAATATTAGAAAAAAGAACAAGAAATAAAAATATGTACTTGTTTTCCTGTCATGCTGTAAAAAGAATTTAAATGATGTCACTTCCTGCACATCACAGTTTTTAATGTAACATTAATGCAGACAACAGGGTCGGTCATAAAATTTAGGACAGATAAACATTAAGTTTAGCTCATTAAAACAAGTTAATAAATAAAAAAGTATGTAATTTAAACTTTTTTTTATTTATTTAAACTTTAAGTTAAACTTAGTTTTTACTTCTAAGCATGGAATACAATTTCAACTGATCGTTAAAATTGTGAAAATACGATAAAGTGTAATAGATATAAAAAAAATCACAATTTTATGGGTTAATACAGACATTTAATGTTTTAAACTAGATACTTTTCGTGCTTTACTTCATGTAAGATAATTGTTTATGTAACATGACTCAAAAAAAGTAATTTGTGTGTCTAATGCTTGTAAATAAAGTAATGGGACACAAAATTGTACATGCTCAGAAAAAAAGGTACAAAGCTGTCACTGGGGCAGTATTTTACCCCATATGGTACATATTAGTACCTTATTAGTACTTTAAAAGTACATATTAGTACCTTTTGAAATGTTTTTTTTATTATTATTTTTTTTGCTCCAGTGACAGTTTTGTACTGTTTTCTGAGAGTGTAGAGTATTCATGAGTATTCAGAGCTAAACAATTTGAAAATGTACCACAGCCACAGTCTTCAAAAACCAGTACCATACGCCTGACAGCTGATACTTAAAAATTTATTGATTTGAATGTATGATCAAATCATATTTGACATAAGAAACAAAAGAACCCTTGCATAGATCACAGACCATGCCTTTGTCAATGTACGACAAAATTAAAAGATCGTAACACAATTTAGCATAACGAAGACAGAAAACATATAGAAACATGTTAAGACAACATGAACAGTTTGACCAGATGTACATGGAACAAACATTAACATGGAGTCATCATCTGTCATAAACATAAACATGTAGCTGAGATGGTCAGTATGGAATCGCTTTATGGATTCTAGTGTGGGTATCCTGCTTTCTTTCTTTTTTGGCGGAATTAAATGTTTTGTCAAATGCATCACTTCCATGACTTCCATGTATCATTCAGCATCCTGAAAGCAAACAGCAAAATCTCAAATGAAGCCAAAATAAATAAATAAACCAAATACAAATATCTGATCAGTGGAGTTTGACGGATTAAAGAATTTTTCCCAAACAAAAGGGAACAACGTTGGCGTATAAATAATGAAGATGGCTTTAGGAACAAATGACAGCAAGGGCTTAAAAAAATGATGCAACCAGAATATAGTTGATCCTCAGTTTTGAAAGGCTAAGCTCATGCAGTCTTCCATACACCATGCAGATTTTTGCAATTGCTAGGTTGCTGTTGAGTTTTGGTTTGTTATGGCAGTATGGAGTTAAGGTTATTACAAAAAAGTACAATGTACAGTACATTTTCGATGCTAATGCCGTTTATTTTATTTATTTCATGATATCGATAATACAAGCTATAATCTTCCTATATATTTGTAATGGCTTGTCTTATGGACTCGTTTGTGAGTCTACTGTAGTGTAATCAAGGGCATGGGTTCTTTAAAGCACAGTTAACTATAGTGCCACATGGACGCAACATGGTAATATAGCTAGACGAGGCCACGCAGGTGAAGAAAATAAATATGTCTGCAACATCCTCCAAAAGGCCACAACCTGGGAGCACAACTAGGGTTTCTCATTTTTCGACAACTAGCTTTCATATCGGGTTATGATGGCACACCAGTCGGTTCTTTTTTTATTTTTCCACTATAGTGTATTTTATCTTTCATCCTTTCTTGAAATAAAGTTAGATTTCAGCTTGATGTTAGGAAATTCGGAGCTATGCAAATATATAAAAAGAAAAACAACTAAATAAGTATGCAGTATGTTATGGATTTACACCTTTACGGACTCAACTGATAAAAGACCTACCTCTAAGCCATAACTGATTTAAAATTTTGCTCATAAATGGTCCTCACTTCAGATCAGAGGCAAAATAAACTTCAACAGGGAAAGGAAGCAACACTTTTTTGTTTGGGACATTTTTCTTCTGTTATAGTCTCTCAACATAAAGCATATGAAATATGAATTTTGCCAACTAACACATTATCATTGGTGGAAATCATTTTTTCTCTTGCATTATAGTAGATTTAAATCTCTATTCTTATCAAAAGTTTGCCACAGCCCTTGGTGAATATTAAAATAAGCATTCTGGACAGTCTTGTAATACACTTGATCCCTATTGCTATGATTTATGGTGTAGTTATTAAATATAGGATTATGCATAGCACCATAGGGTTTGATCACCGCTCACACACCCACTAGAAACAGTTCGTCCTTATTTAACAATTGTTCCATTTACTATATTAAATTAAATCAAGTTGCATGATTTTTATGTGTGTTAATTCTTTAATCCTTGATAAAAAAAAAGTATTTGTTTTGCTTGCTAAGCCCATATTTTTTTCTCTGAAGCAATGTTAGGAATTATAAACAAAACCCGTAATAGTTCTTCCTGACACAGAGCTGCGGCAGAGGTGACTAAACCCATGTTAGTGTTATAGGAAACGGCCCAAGGTAAAATACTGCTGTTTGCCTTTGATTACAATCACACCTCATGGATCAATAAAGATCACATGATCAGGCAACTTGTTTACGAGCTGCTCTGGCAGACTTGCTTGTGTTTGTTAAATGAAATTACCCCAAACGGGCTAATTTAATCACGGCTATTTTAAAGTGTTTTTTAATTGTCAAGGAAAATGGAAATGAAAGATGTAGCTCTATGCACTGGAATGGCCCACAATAGCACGAACACAAGATTTCACATTAATGTTTAAGTCAACAGTACACTCAATAAATCAATTAGGTCTGCATTAAAATTTGTTCTTTACAGCACCTGCAGCCTTAATATAGTCTTAATGGGCTAAGCATGACTTTTAACATTAAGTGGACATGTCTTTTAGACAACGTACTTCAAAGTGACAGATTTTTGACGATGTAAACGGTTGTGTACCCTGTGGTAAATGAAAGCCTGTGCTGTTTTCTCTTCCCAGATCTCTCTCTTTCAAAACAGGACTGTGGTAATAATAAACAGAACCAAAGTGAATGTTGATTGTGCTTAGCAAGGGAGCGTTTCAGATCCAGGGGTCAGGGGTGGTCGCATTGTTGTGTTTGTTGTAATTGCTTGAAAAAAGGCTAATTCTGGGGTACTCTAAGTGTATTATTTCTGACGTAGCATCACACTTCACAGGCTGTTATGTTCTCTCTTGTTCTGCTCTGCAGTGAGCTGTGCGGCGACCTCACTGAGGTAGACTCTTTATTATGGCACAACATAATCAAAACCACAACGAAAGGCAGATCGAAAACTCTAAAAGGTCCCGTCGTGTGAAAGTCGTATGTCCGATTTCATAGTCAAGCTCAGCCGTCATATGAAAACGCAGAAAAGGTTTGCGTTTGTGCCTGACAACCATGTGTCACGTTCAAAAGAACAACAACGAAAATGAAAAGCACTCTGTATACACTGTAATGACCAGCCTCAACATACATTATGACAGTTCTAGAGCAGATATTGTTCCCTTGCCCTGCCTAAAACTCCAGTTACTCAGAGGCACTTTCACCTGTCCGGTTGCTGAGAGGGTCAAAGGCACTAGCAACTAATATGAGTAATTCTGCCATGATCTCTTTTGCATCCTGCTAAGATAAATTAAGCGATTTTATATATCGTAAATCCTAAATTTGACTGCAAAATGGAAGCGTGAAGAATAATTGCCCATTTTTTTCTTTTTTTTTTCCTCTAGAGAGAGAGAGAATGCCCATGCACTGCACTATTTGTTATATAATTTTTTTTTTTTTTTTTTAACAGGTGTGCTTAGTATGAGTATATGCATTTGATAGTATCTTGATAGTTCTTTTTCTGTGTCTTCGACTACGTTTTAGATTGAAAAGTTTGCATCCCAGCGTTGGGGCTTGCATATATATTTTGTCACATTTCAGAAAATGTCAAGGAATCGACGTCCCTAGTTTCCCTGATTGTAACAACGACACCCTTATGAGGTATCTCAATTGCAACAAGCTGTATTATACCGATGTCATGCATTAAATATACTAGGATACACAGTACCTTAGTTGATTAGGCCATAATGCAGGTTCTTTTGACATGCTATGATATCATTAAGATTCTGTTTCCTGTAAGGTTAAACATTCAGTCTTTAAATACACCTAAATGATAAGCATCTCAAATCATTACACACTAGTGCACTTTTTATGGCGGAGGTCGATGGAGAGGGGAGCTGATGGAACCGAACGCAAAAGAAAAGCAAAACAGGAATGGATTTCCTATCGTCATGAGGTAATGTCCGACGCATGCCAATATCAAAATGAGGGTAATCAAAACATGCTAACTATGAGGCTCCTCTTTCGGCATTGTGCTATCTTATATCTAAAGGGCATGGCATTTAATCACTTGGTGATATCTAAATTACAGCATCTGCTGGAAAATAGCAGCAGTGCGGATGTCCATGAGGCGATGACCTTGGCCTCCATAGCATCCCAGCAGAAGATAAGTCTTGTTCATATAAGGTGCTTTGCTGGTCAGTTGGGAAGACCACCTACGGACGAGGCGTCCACCGAACGCTGCACTCGGTCTTTTACGCACTTTCCTGGATGCAGTGTGCAGCTTGCTGAAATGTAGTCTGCAGTCCATGCGTCATGTTTTAGTAATCCCGTCGTTGAGAGTCCTTCAATGCCTGTGGACGTTAGCTAGGTGCTCGAGGAGGCTTTTTTCTCAAACATCCTCTTTGGAAATACTCTGTACATGGACTAAGTACATACTGAATCATCTACCTCTTTTGCTGCAGTTATGTTCTATATGTTTTGGTGTAGTACTTTTCTTTCGTCTGCATTGTAGAGATATTCGCATTGCAAGGGCTCACGAGAGGAGGTAAAGTAAGCATTCATACGTACGTGACTGAATTTTCGACTGTGTCTCTAGACATCTGTTAGCAGCTTACTTTTGTTCACACAGTTCTGATTTGGGATAGTGCAGTTGCCAGTTCTGAGGTTGGCCTCTCTGAAGTTGTCGATGCTGTTGTTTATGTCTCCGTCTATCTCCATGTACTCGGACTTGCTGACGGTCGAGGAGCTGCGACGACTGGAGTTGGAATCAGAGGCGATGTTCGGGTTGCTCACGTTGAGGAGTTGGGCCTGCTCCTCTCCTTCGGTTTCTCTATGGTAGAAATAGTTGAAGTTGGACACGATGACAGGCACAGGGAGGGCGATGGTCAGCACGCCGGCGATGGCACAGAGGGAACCCACGATCTTGCCCCCTATAGTCACCGGCACCATGTCCCCGTAGCCTACGGTGGTCATCGACACAACCGCCCACCAGAACGCATCCGGTATGCTGGTGAAATAGGACTCTTTTTCCTCGGCCTCTGCGAAATACACAGCACTGGAGAACAATATGACACCAATGAAGAGGAAGAAAATTAGCAATCCAAGCTCTCGCATACTGGCTTTGAGGGTCTGTCCCAAAATCTGAAGGCCTTTGGAGTGCCTGGACAGCTTAAAGATCCTAAACACCCTGACCAGACGGATCACCCTGAGGATGGCCAGTGATGTTGCCTGCTCGCCCTTTCCCTCCTTCTCTCCATCTGCGTCCTCCGCTAACTCTGTACCCAGCGTGATGAAGTAGGGGATGATGGCCACAATGTCTATGGTGTTCATCATGTTCTTAAAGAAGGCCGCTTTGCTCGGGCACGCAAAAAAGCGCACTATCAGTTCGAATGAGAACCAGATGATGCAGAGGGTCTCTATGATAAAGAAGGGATCGGCCAAGATGTTTGGTTTGTAGTAGAAGGTGCTGTTGCCTATAATCTGAATTCGCCCCTCAGGGTCTTCTTTCAGTTCAGGTAAAGTCTCCAAACAGAAAATGACAATGGAAATTAAAATGACCATAACAGACACGATAGCAATTCCTCTGGCTGCCCCCGAGCTTTCGGGATGCTCGAACAGAAGCCAGATTTGCCGCTGAAACTCGCGCTCAGGTAAGGGCCGCTCTTCCTCGCGAATGAAGCCCTCGTCTTCGCGAAACTTCTCCATTGCCTCGACCCCAAGTTCATAGAACTTAATTTCTTCCGAGAACATATCCAACGGGACGTTCGCAGGCCTTCTCAGTCTGCCCCCGGACTGATAGTAGTAGAGGATGGCATCGAAGCTCGGACGATTTCTGTCAAAGAAGTACTCGTTTCTCAAGGGATCGAAATACCGCATTCGCTTCTTTGGGTTACCTAACAGAGTCTCTGGAAACTGGGCGAGAGTTTTGAGCTGGGTCTCGAAGCGCAGCCCTGCTATGTTGATGACCACCCGTTCGCAGCATTCGTGGTCGTCGTGGTCAGGGGGGTATGTGTCCTGCGGATGCCCCGGCACGGCAGAGGTCTCGTCCATGTTGTCCCCAGCCACGACTGTCATCCTGCAGGTCAAAGTTGGAGCTCCGCAGGAGTTAATTTAATTAAGTAGACATCCAACTGCCCTCCCAAAGTCGTCACGTTCCTTCCTTTTCTCCGTTTCCAGACCCTCAAATCTATCTCGAACCCGGGGTATAGGGTATAACTTGATCTTTCCTCAGTGTGGCCCCACTGCGGTTGTCACTGATTCGACCATCGCTCCGTTCCGCTGCATCCACTACGGCTGCCTCTGTCACCGAGACAGAGAAAAATGGATCGAACAGCGGCGATATTTGCTAGCTCAGCAAGTTCACACTACTTATTTATTTACTTGTGATTGTATGTATAAATCAGAGAAGTGCATAGCCTTAAGGGCTCAATTCTGAAAGATTATGCTCATTTAGTTTATTGAGAAGACGTGACAGGACAGTGTCACTTTTACTCCATCACCACATACATGCAGTCTCACTATCTAGGGAAACATATTACTGAATTGCTTATAGGTAAGTTTGAGTAAGTAAATAGATAGGAAAACATGAGAATGACTTTCACTTCAGGCTTATTCAATCAGTTTTAGTGCTCACCTCGCTACAGAAGGAATGCGTCTTCTGCTGGCAGTCTCCTGTCAGTAATGCACCCTCGATTCCCTTTTGTTGGAGAAAATACGCTTGTAAAAGGCTCTTCACATCTTCTCACATTCAAACTGTTCGGTTGCGGTCCATAAATGTCACATCCATAATGGAAATGATTCACGACATTCGCAAGCGATGCTATAACGAAAATAATATATGGCTTTGAGATGTAGCCTATCATAAAGCTTCACATTCAATATAAACGTGTGCTAAAAGACAAGAAGCGGAAAAAAGGCTAAAAGAAAACATGAAGCCGCAACGTCTTCCCTCCACTCCTGCTCGTGCGGCAGCACCTTGGTGTAAATGGCTTATACTGCATGAGAAATTGTAATGCTGCAGCTCAGCTCAGGCGGGAGATACATTAAGGAGCAAAAGCGAATCATACCATTTTCAGACATTACTGCATCAGCAAAATTTCCCTCTTACGAGTAGACAAGATGACGAGCGGGCTGTTTTATCTGGACGCACTGACAGGGGGGCATGGATGCGAAAGGCTTCTTAAAGGGGGGATCAATAAGGGGAGAGGGAAAAATTCCTTAATCATGCCCAACATATTGTTGCACTGTATTGCACATGGGAGAGCGCGGAGCAGGAGAGGGGGGTAGGACAGTATGGGGGAGGGGTTCGACGCAATGCAGACCGCGCGTGGCCACAAGTGCTTGTCCACGCAATGCGCGAGAGCATTTATGTGCCAACACTGGCGCAGTATCTGATTCGCCGAGCACTAATGTGCACAGATACTTTAACTGACCACACTAACCAATAACCACAATAAAAAGACGACTTCTCTAAAGTGCTCTTCTTGGTGGAATACTGCGACTTTTTTTTCCACCCAAAAGAGTTATAAAGCCGCACAGCTCCATGCGTATTGTTTGAGACTGGATCGTGCGGGGATTGGAATATTTATAGAATAACGTGGGTGTGTGTACTCGGACGGACGGCGATTTTTTGCAGCACACAGAGCGCTTTCCAGCATACTGTCCCAGCATATAAAGACAGTTTGTTTTTATAAATCTCACCTTTATTTTCTTTTAGAATTGCCTTAGATTTTTCTTGAAACGTTTGAATGTTTGAATTTGTGAGTCACTTATTTCAACATAATTTCTGTCATTTAGAATGGTGGAGAAATCACTCTGTAGCCTATAATTCACAAATTATACAGACCTGCATGTTAATGATGTCCGACATGACAGAAAAAGAGAGATATTTTTAAGATGCAGCTGACATGTGCCAACTTAAAAATGTAATTCTTGCATTCATGTTCCATAGAAATATGATTTAATGATTCTAAAACGTGGTGTCATTAAGTAAACAGTATAGCCTACTATTCTTTTCCTTACACCTTGAAATAGGCTATTATATTTGTCATACAGTTTTAAGCAATAAATATTCCTCAGATATTGCTTTTGTAAAGATATTGCATTTTTCTAATGTTATTCCATTTACCCTGAACAAAACGTAGCTACATTAAAACACATTGAAAAGTCTAAATGCGACGTTTTACTTTAGTTTAGCAGACAATGATTTAAGAAATAATATTTTTAATAATATTTAAATAGTGATAATATTTAAAAACATTTTTTACGTCAAAATTTCAGAATTTTCACATTTGCCACATTTTATTTTATTTTATTTTATTTTACAAAGCCATGATTTACTTTAAGCCTTCCAAAAAATAATAACTTGTAACTTAAAATATGTTCAGCACAAAAACGTTTAATAAACTTCATAAGCTTAATGGATTTAATAACCTATATATTTCAATATTAAACAATCCAATATAATTCTGATGATGATGTAATAATGCTTTCCTTGATTAAATTGACAATTTTTTCATGTTTGTAGACGGAGGTGATTCCTCCAATTCACCAGTAGGTGGCGCACAAACATCATCAAACGCCAGCAGAATGACTGATCTGTGCATTACATCCACCCATTAGTTTCAGGAACGTATAAAAGAACTCGTGACTTAATTCATAGGGGGATAGCTTGAATAATAATAAAAAAATCCTATAATAAATATGAGCTATTGTATATACAAGATGACTTATGAACTTGGTAAATTGTTAGCTTGTAGTCTACCTACAGTAACCGTATGTCAAGTTGATCTTAGTACTAATTTGTTTCAGACAAATCCTGAACATGTCCATCAGCCAAACAGAGTACAAGCACTACAGTTTTCATTATGAGGCTCTGTTAGAACAGCAGCTGGAGTGAGTGAGCTCTTAACTGCTAAATATCATGAATAAGAAATGGGCAGCCCATTCCTCCCCTCACTTTGTCGTTCAATGACTTCCCCTCAGTACATGTAGGTCTACTTTCGGTGAGAAGTGATTAGTTCAATCAACATAAATGCATCAGTAGTCATTAATCAGAGCTGTCTCTGATCCCACCATACATTATTGATGGAGTAACTGTACAGTTTTGTAAGTGTTTCATCGCTCTGTTTAAACTGACCATGACCATATTACTTCATCTTGAGTTTTAGAGACATAATATAATTGCATGGCTCAACTTCAAAAGCTTTTTGAAAAGGACATCCACTAAGCATAATTTAGTTAAATTGTAAGAGTTTGGTCTTGCTATAGTAAATGATGCAGGACATTCAATGAACTTTTACATCTAGTCAGCAATATTATTCAGGGTAACATGCAACAATGCCACAATAGAAACATTTTTGCATTATCAACACGTTAGTATTTTTGTAATAAACAATTAAAAAAGAAAACATCTTTCACTGGATAATAATTTTGATTACTCAAACATTTGCTTTTAGTCTTTAAAGTTTTACTTTATAGAAAACTTTTCAAACTTAATTCATCAGGAGAAATGATTCAAAAAATGTTTGATTATGAATGTGACAAAATATTTATTTATCAAAAATAAGTTAACAATTCATACCTCATTAACATGTTAGAAAAATAGCTTGTCCACTTGGTCTGCAGCTGTCATGTGGGCAGTTTAACTGGCCAAGATGTTAAGGTAACAGGTATCTAGTGTCAGACCATATAATTACATTTTATCCTGAGAAATGGCAACATATGAACAACTCTTGCATGCTTAAAGCACACAGATTACACAAGGCAGAGATTATTGAGATATTTTAAAGAACAATATCTCACAAGGCAATGACATGAAAACTTAAATAAAGCTTAAAACATTTTACAAATAATATGTAAATTAGTTCTAGATTATAAATATATTACAATATATTACAAACATCAGTAGCGGCCTGTGAAGATTTTTGAAAGGCTGATTCGTAAATTAGACTAATGATCGATGAACCAATATATAGCCTGTTTATATATTTACTTATAATTATGCAGCTTACATACACAAATGATAATTAATAGCGTTATAATCGCAATAATAAATCAACAGAAAAAATCTGCAGCACCATATACAGACTATATGCACATATACACCAAATGTATACTATATACTTAAAGACCATTTAAAACTTTTTTTACATGAAGGGAGAGCCTCATTCTTTCTAACATTAATTCACCTGTGTGAATTCAACCATTTGCTCCTTCATTTTGGTAAATGTGTATATCGTTCTGTCATTCAGGCTCACCTGTTTTGAAATCCTTCATTCATTTGTATTTCATAGATTTTTTTGTCTAAACGTATTAAAGTTTCTGTTCACCTGTTGTCTGACAACAAGCCGGCTTGATGACACAAAAACGTGATACTGAAATCTGATTGATTTGAATGCTTGCCTCTCTGACAACAATTGGTTATATGCGGAAAGAAGCGAATTTTATTAGCCTCATTTTGCATTTTGGACTGGAGTAATACTCTGAGTGCTCAGTTTAGTAATAATGCTGTCAGCATCCTGTAACATCCGTGCAGTGATTGAAACGGGCTTCCGCTTAATAAAAAATATTCACATCATATGCATTATGCACATTAATATGTCAATTGAAAAAGTTAATTTTATCAGTTCTTCTGTTTGTTCCTTTCATCTCTTTCTCCTCTGACGGACCGCTACTGATACACACATATTTCATGTTTATGCAGGTAATATGAACTTCTGTCTTCTTTATAGAGAAGAAATGTCTTCATACAGCTGCTGCTTCCTGCAATTAGAAGTAATATCAATGTGGTGACAGATAATGAGACATGCACCTATCAGTGAATGTGATATTTGTGTTCTCAAAAGTGTTTACTGCTAGGCTCAGCTGTAATGTAAAGAACCCTAATCCCGCCGCAAGGGGGCGGTCGATACTCATAACATTACGTGGTCCTTTTGAGTGACAAGTGAACAAATAATTTGCTATTTACATAACCCCTTTCTCTATACCATGTACATGATTGTAGCAATAGGCCTAATAACATATTTTGCTATTCTTAAGCCATTAATAAAAACCCAATGGATTTCTTTTGAAAATAATTTTTTTTATTTTTATTTAATTTTACAGCTGCTGAAGTGTAGGCTTAGGTTCTGTCTCAAATTACATATTATGCACTTGTATTATGCACTATGTACTCAGCAGTCCAGTGTATGATTTGTGTAAGGTTATAAGGTTATTTTGTCACCAACATTGGAGTCCGATAGCCTTTCCACCTCCGTTACGTAAGGAAGGCTGTGACAGTTGAGTGCTTGAAGTGTCTAACAGCCAAGGGCCAAATTCTACTGTGGACCATTTTGTGAATGTAAACTGGAGAAGGGCCTGGTTTCTGCTGGACATGTTTTATATATCTAAGTCTATTTTAAAATCATTATAAAATTTATCCTGTTAATTCTTCAAATTCTGAATATTCTGACGTTGATGAGACATTCATTTTGTGGCGTAGTAGAAGAAACAGCTGTCGACTTATTTTTTAATTGTAACAAAACAAATAAATTCTAAAAAAAAATTCTTTTTTCAGCCCTATAAGAGTTAATTATTCCTCCAAAGACTTTTTTTTTTATTATGAAAACCCTGATTGTTTATCTCTTGTATATGTTACCAACTTCCATACTGTATGCAAAATCTTTCATTCACAAGCAAACAAGGTCTAAAATTCTTCTTTGTGTCTTCCAATTTTTCATCTTGAATTAAATTCCTGAATTTCATCCCTCAGACTAATAAGAATAGGTAATGCTAGATTCTTGAGGAGTTTATTTAAAGTTCTTTTAATTTCATTATTTTGCTTTTTTTCATGTATGTTTGTATATTTGTCTTTTTTTTGTCCCTTTTCCCTATGTAATTTCTGTAATTCCTAATGAAATGTCCAACATCATACACAAATATTCTAGATCGATAGAGAACATTTAATTAAGAAGCAATTGAGTGTGAGTGTATCTGACATAATTATACATTTTAATGACCATGGAATTGGTAAAGATGAAACATATTTTATAAAATTGTTTTAATTGTTTTATGAATGGGAAAATTTCACACCCATAAATGGTCTAACTCCATTTTGTCTCATATTTAAAACAGCTTTACTGTAATATTTTACACAATTGTAAAAGCAAGTGATGTTGCATAAAGCGCATGGCAATTCAACTATTTTTGAGTTGAATATGTCTCATTCTATCATTCTTTTATATGGCATTAAAATCTAAAACGTGAGTGTCCAACATTCCAATTCAATGCATCACTGGGTTATCTGAAGTATCTAAAGTGAATTTTCAGTGTGAATACACTACTCCCACTGTTTATACTATAAAATGGTATAGAAATAGAATAGTGTATAAGTAGGGGAACTGGGATGCGCCTTTTGTGTTAGTAAACATTCAGAGAAGACGTAAGGCTCAACGTGGTTATTCGGGCGCTTTCAGCGTACTGGACATTTACGGTTGCCAAGCAACGTAGAAGCTTGGGGCACTAATTTAGAATTCATCTGAGGTCACACATATTAACTAGTCTACAACAGTTCTAAACAAGGTTCACCCAGTCATAATCTAGAGTTGTAACACTAGAAACAAGAAACCCAAAGTATACAAACAGCAAGACTACTAATATGATACTCACATAGATGCGCGCGCTTTGATACAGCTCTTCTGATGTTCTTATACATCTGTGAGTTTGCCTGTATATTCCTCTGATGGATTGAAATGTAACACGCTTACTGAATTCCAGTCGTCGTCATCTGAATGCTCTGATTTCAGGAGCGAGGGTTTACTGTCACTTTTATTTCGGTCACATACTGCAGGCAACGGGCGACCGCAAGTTACGTGCGTATATTCCACTTGCTCCTCCGCGCTGTGCTCTCGGTGATAGAAGTAGTTAAAATTCGACACGATTACTGGTACCGGCAGGGCGATTGTAAGAACTCCTGCAATGGCACACATCGATCCAACAATTTTGCCTCCTATAGTCACTGGGTACATGTCACCATATCCAACAGTAGTCATAGAAACAACCGCCCACCAGAACGCGTCTGGGATGCTAGTAAAATACGATTCCGGGTCGTCCACTTCGGCAAAGTACGCAGCACTTGAGAACAATATAATGCCGATGATAAGGAAGAATATCAGTAGTCCAAGTTCTCGCATACTCGCTCGTAGGGTCTGACCGAGAATTTGGAGACCCTTGGAGTGCCGTGAGAGTTTGAAAATCCTGAAGACGCGCACCAAGCGGATAACTCTCAGAATGGCGAGAGACGTGGTCTGTTGTGAGTTTGACTGGACTTCGCTGAGGTCTAAACTCAAAGTGATGAAATATGGCAGAATAGCTACAATATCTATGACATTCATGATGTCTTTGAAGAAGGCGGGCTTGCTTGGACATGCAAGAAACCTTACAAACAGTTCGAAGGAAAACCAAACGACGCAGATGGTCTCCAGCAAGAAGAATGGATCCGTGAATGTACTAGATCTTTTTCCAGGGGTCGTTCTGTTCGGCGCAAGGTGGTTGTTGAACACCCGATCATCCTCTCTAAATTCCGGCAAAGTTTCTAAACAGAAGATAACAATGGATATCAGGATGATCATTACAGATACTATGGCGATCATTTTGGCTGGACCAGAGCTGTCGGGATACTCAAACAGCAGCCAGATTTGACGCTTGAACTCATTGGACGGAACGGGACGTTCATCTTCTTTTAACAAACCCTCGTCCTCTCGAAAACGATCGATGACCTCATCGCCAATTTCGTAAAATTTAATTTCATCCAGAAATATCTCAACAGGCACGTTGATGGGTCTTCGAAGCCTCCCACCTGATTGATAGTAATAGAGGATCGCATCAAAACTGGGTCGGTTCCTGTCGAAGAAGAACTCGTTCCTCAACGGGTCGTAGAACCGCATCCTTTTAATCGGGTCTCCTAGTAACGTGTTCGGATATCTTGCGAGGGTTTTAAGTTGAGTTTCGAAACGCAGACCTGAAATGTTGATGGTGACCAGCTTGCAGCACTCCTGGTCAGGGGGCTCCACTTCAAGGACGTCCTGGAAGGGTGCAGCGTGGTCCACACTCTCATCTCGGGACATCTTTGGCCCTCGAGAGTGCTGTCTGTTGTGCCTCCACGACTTTCCGCCACTCCACCAGTTTTTTGGATCCGATAGCTCCAGCCTGACGGAGATAGAACCCTAAACTACCTTCTAAATGTTTGAACAACTTTTTAAAAGTAGTTTATTGGTGTAAAGAAATAGAAGTCATTCTGACAACATGCTCAGCCGAGAGCTCAAACTGATATAGTACCGCTCAGACTGCTTAAGACAGCAAAGGGTGGGCTGACTTTGATTGGCACACCGAAGCAATGCGCGTCGGGTGTTTTGAACTTTAGTGGCACGAAGCTGGAACCTGTACTTTGAAGAAGACTGAAGAAATAGATGTTGTTTTTATTAATTGTATTTATCAAATACGTTTTAATTATAAATAGAAGACAGGCCTATATAAAATAAAAGTCAACATTTATATGTTTGTGAAATTGATATTGTTGCGGCTTTTTTGGAAGTGACCCATTTTGTCATAATTACGACAACTGTTCGAGTAGTCTGCGAATTCAGAAATGCTTACAAACAGTTTATTTCCAACATCTAAAAACTCTCGCAGTGTTGCTCCAGCCTGGGCCTCTTGAACTTGAAAATGCGGGCGTGACTGACACCTGAGCACCCGGACAGGGTGACTCCTTAAGAAGAGTCATTAGCAGCGGTTACATTGGACGACTTTACAACTACACTATGAGGCCCCAAGCAGAAATGTGATGATGCCTCGTGTTCATTGGTGCTGATTGATATGGAGAAAGAGAGAGAGAAAGAGAGAGAGAGAGAGAATCACCACACCTCCGACACCTGTGTGCTGAAAGTTGTCTGAATCAGCTGGCTTGGTAATGAGTCGTTCTCTTTTGCTTGCTTCCGTGTTTGTTTATTTATTTAGGCCTATTTTGGACCAGTGCTCTGATTCTAATCACAGCCAGTCAGGGACCTTGACATAAGGGATTCTCATTAACATTAATAACATAACTTGTCAAAATAACGACAGTGACCATTTTATGGTGGCCTGTTTAGATACACCAAGGAATAACGATAACTATAAAGTTTTAATTCTATAAGAATAGGTAACACCACAGTTATAAAAATAACGACAAAGGAAAAATATCGTTGGAATCACTTTCGGAACGACTGCAGCTGATGAACGTTA
Organism: Spinibarbus caldwelli; assembly: GCA_039654775.1. Taxonomy (NCBI): domain Eukaryota; kingdom Metazoa; phylum Chordata; class Actinopteri; order Cypriniformes; family Cyprinidae; genus Spinibarbus; species Spinibarbus caldwelli. The sequence goes on along the minus strand of CM077265.1, from coordinate 12,950,812 downwards.
AAAAAAAAAAAAACAATCAGAATCCTTTAAAGAGTGATTTTAAAGAGCTGGCATCACACGCTTATAATAAACAGAACGTTATGGTCTGTTGGTGCGGACGCTATATAGCTAGTTATAGTCATCGTCAGGGTTGAGAGTAATGCATTAGGCCTACTACACTCTAAAAAAATGCTGGGTTGTTTCAACCCAATTTTGGGTCAAATATGGACTAACCCAGCTGTTGGGTTAAATTTTTACATTCAATTTTTAACCCAAAAGTTGGGTTAGTCCATATTTGACCCAAAATTGGGTTGAAACAACCCAGCATTTTTTAGAGTGTAAGTAATTAATTAGCCTACTGTAATTTAATTGAAAACGTATAGACTAGAGCAATTCTTGTGGATTTAACATCAAAATTTATCTAATGATAAAAATGTATGTTTTTAATGTTACCTTCTCATTTCAAATACTTTGGTCAGTTCAATAATAATTTATTTAATTTTATATTATTTACTTGAAAGTATTAAAAGAACAGTTTCATGTCTAATCTTGGTCAAGGTTGATATAGGATTTAGTAATAAAATGCAATACATTTTAGAGAAAGTAATTAGTACAGTAATCTAATTACGCTGTTAAAGATGAAATTATGAGCTAGTAATTAATTACTTTTTTTGAGTAACTTACCCAACACTGCACTCTAAAAACTGCTGGGTTGTTTTAACCCAACTTTGGGTCAAATATGGACTAACCCAGCTGTTGGGTTAAATTTTTACATTAAATTTTTAACCCAAAAGTTGGTTTTTTTTTTTTTTTTTCCTTTTTTTTTGTGGGTTCATGTATAGAATATATATATATTTTTTTTCCATGTTTCAGCAATTCTGTGAGATATTTTGTTGGCTACTAATTGTAACTTGCTCAGTAGCTGTCTTTTTTATTAATGAAGTTTACAACACTGTTACCTTCCGACATTAAAAATAACTCTGGATATGCATGGATATAAACAGACATGATAAATCAGTAAGGCACTTCCAAGCAATCAGTAACAGCAGATTGAGTCTTGGAGGTGGACCCGATAAACAGGCAAATCCCTCGTGCCGGGCCAGAAAAGGCCAGGGATTCCCATGAGGGGAAAATGCTGACAGTAAACAATATGCCACCTTAATAAATGGCACCAGCGCTGGCCATGTGAGTGAAGGACGGCCCAGTGGGATGAGATATCATCATTCCGTTCACACCCAAACATCAGCATGGAATTTCTGTAATGTTCAGATGCCGTCAGGCTCCCCGAGGAATCTGGGCTCACGTTCCACCTTGTGTGTGACGGTGTAATGGTACATGCATAGAATTTAACATGTTTTCAGCTATGACAACCCTTAGGCCCTCAAATTTCAAAGACCTTAATATGGAGCCGAGACCTGTGGCGCTGATAATCTTCAATGAAAGTTACTCTCCACTTCTGTGCAGTTGTGTATATAATATTATAAGAGTCTTTCCCGTGGCTAAATAAAGCTCTGATGAGTTTACCCGCTAGCATCTCCGATCAGTTTATTGGCTCATATTACAAACTCATGTCAGGCAGCTTAATACTTTTACCATCCCCGGTGTGTGATAGTACTTTAAAAAACTCTTGTGTGTGTAATAGTGGGACAAATTCGTACTCATTCACGTACCAAGTATATATTGGCACAGTAGTTGATTTGCATGTGAGGTCACATTCCTCCTTAAAGGGATAGTTCAGCCTAAAATTATACCATTTACTCAGCCTCATGCCATTGAGTGAATGTTCAGGCTTCCTTCTTTCCTGGACAGCCAAAGTGAATGAGAATTGGACTATCAAGTTCCAAATATAACAAATAAGTAGCACTGGTATTGTAAAATAAAACTAAAACTTTGAAACACAAATATTAGATTAAAAAAATTAAACGAAAATGAGACTGACTGGAATAAAAAAAAAGTACTAAAATAACAGACTAAAACTGAAATAAATATAAATTAAAACTACACAGAAATCAGCAGTGTCAAATCGATTAATTGGATCCAAAATAAAAGTTTGTTTACATGATACGTGTGTACATGTATATATTTAAGAAATATATACATAAATATAAAAAATCCTATTTCTCTCTCTATATAAATATATATTACATGTATTTCTTAAATATATGCATGTATGTGTGTATTTATATATACATATATAAACAGTACACACACAAATATTACGTAAACACAAACTTTCCTTTTGGATGCGATTAATCAATTTGACAGCCCTAAAAGAAATATTTAAGGAAAAAAAAAAACTAATAAAAATTACTTATGTATACAAAATTGAAACTAAAATAAAAATTATTTAAAATGCTACCAAATACTTTAACAGTACTATATATAGACTATATACACAAACAAATAAAATAATAAATATAGTATTAATAATTCATAATAATAGTAATATATAACAGTATAGTATAAATAAGCACAATTAAAGTCAGGAATTAGAAATATGTAAATAAGTCATCTGGACTAATTTATATTTTATGTTTTTATTTACAGATATAAGTTTTTATGTGTTATTTTTTGTATTACTTATAAACAACAACAACAATAAATTGTAATATTTTTTTATAATTAGTTTTATATATATATATATATATATATATATATATATATATATATATATATATATATATATATATATATATAATTTTTTTAACTACTGCTAAAAGATAAAATGACATTCATGAAAAAAATTTAACTAAAAAAAATGGGCTGGACCTTCCATTTAAGATTTTTATTATTGATTTATAGTTAATATAAGCCTTTGCTACCAGTGAGCTAATGTGTTATGGCTAATATAGCAATGGCCTTTGAGCCAGAGGTGACACAGGCTGAGATATGGGTGATGGGTGATGATAGCTTCAGATGACAGGAGGAAGACTGCTGAGAGATTTTCCTTTAAATTATCATCCTCTTAAACATTTTCATCCCATGTAAACTTATTCTAATGTCACCTAAATGGACTACAAGATTGTTTGCAGCAACATCTAATTACTACATTTAAGGTGAAAAATATTTTTGTCGAAACAAGCTAAGAAACACCTGCTACTGAGGCTCAGCAGGTTCATAGTGTGAGACAGTGCTAAGTTGCTGCTGACTTCGACACCTTTAGCTGCCACAGATCAAGGCTTCCTCCATAGAAAGTGAATACGACTGCAAGGCACTGCGCCAGTTCTCGGGGTTTGATGGTCACCGATTTTAGCAGGGTGTCAGTTGAGTTTGATGACCATGTTTTTGCTGATAGGCGACCATGGCATGAAGCAAGAGGGTGAAACCTGAGAGTGGAGATCCGGAAGGTTGGAAGGTATCTTCTGCATGCTCTGTTCCTCTCCTGACTCTTTCCGGATTATGATTACAGGCCTTGATTAAGACTTGCCCTTTTTGGTCACAGACACCGTCTGCTGTCGAGCCGCGGTCGGAACTGCTGGAAGGAAGCCTTGAAGTGTGTCCTGCTCAACATGAAAGCGCTGGGTTTGAGTGTGAATGAACATCAAAGCAAATCTCCTTGAAGGTCATTTTATTGGAGGCTTTACATTCCTATCAATTCTAAGCCAAAGGCTAAATCTGGATTTTAAAGCGTTTTTTTTGTAATGAAAACGGGTATTTTTGATCCTCAAAAGTACATTCAGTAATTTTTATGTTGCATAATGCTGTCGTCTTGGGCTTATAGTGGCACCTAGTGGTGTGGATGAAGCATTATGCAAAAATGTTTAAAAATGCATACATTTTTAATAAATAATTTATGTCGTAAGCCGTAAAATTTCATGGAAAAAAAGTGATACATATGAGTGATAAAACAGAAAAAAAAAAGCTGCATGAAATTAAAAAAAAATTAAAGTACTAATTTCTTTAGCAGCAAAACTACAAAGTGAAAGAAAAAAACCAAAAAACTAATATTGACTAAGGTGTGAAATTAACCTACTTTAAGTATGTGAATGCTCTGTGCAAAATTCAGTGAAACTGAACACAGGTAAATATTCCTCAGCGATTCTTAAATCGGAACGCCCATAAATCATGTAGTATCTGTAATAAACTGATACTGTAGCTGGTATGTTGACGCACGCAATACAAGTGAACATTGTGTGCATCATGTCTCAGTCGTCTCAGTACACAGGAATTGGGAGACACAGATGTTTTACCCACAGATGCAGCTGAAACTATATCCAGCCCCACAAGTATCCCTTTGGACTGCCAGGAACTACAGCCAGTATTAATAGCCCTCTAGCACTTTCTGAAGAACTGTATGGAAAAAAACATGCCCTGTTACATGCAATTTGTCATTAGTCTGCATTAAAATCAATCAATAGTGAGCTTTAATGAAGAGCTATAAAATAAATCGATCTGTAAGTGGAGTGTCCCTTTGGCTGATTCATGCATTTATAACAGTCAAACAGGTGAGTGGTTAGAAAGGTTCGTTTAGACTTTGTTTAGATTGATGATAAATAGCTTGATTGTGACTAAAAACCCCTTTCCACTCAAATGGACCTCACATTAGCAAAATTTTACAGGCAAAAAGTCCACTGCCAACTGTCAATAGCGTAGCAATGTATGAAGCATAGTTCACACAGATGTCATTTCCAATCCAAGCAGTCATTTCAGTTGCAAAATCTGAACCGTAGGCATTTAATGCAATGATAAAGACATAGGTGAATTTATTTTCCTGATTGAATTAAGGAATTGAGTAGTTTAAAATATGTAATTTTGTTCTCTTCAGTATCATGTCCTTGTATATATTTCTTCTACACTACTACATGTGATCAAAGTTGCTTTATTCTCTATCTGATTAATTTACTTAAATCTCTAGCTTTCCTATAAGCATTGGCTTCAGAAGTGGACATTTGACCGAAAGTGCCTTGCTCTCAGTTGTTGAAGCCCTAAGACTTGCAAGAGCGGCTTCCAAGTCTTCATTACTTATCTTGCTGGATCTGTCCGCTGCTTTTGATACGGTCAACCACCAGATCCTCCTGTCAACCCTATTGAGAAAGGGCATCTCAGGAACCGCACTCCAGTGGTTTGAGTCTTACCTCTCAGATAGGTCCTTCAAGGTATCTTGGAGAGGTGAGGTCTCCAAGTCGCAACATCTAACTACTGGGGTGCCTCAAGGCTCAGTTCTTGGACCACTTCTGTCTACATGGCATCACTAGGTTCTGTCATTCAGAAACATGGCTTTTCATATCACTGCTATGCTGATGACACTCTACCTCTCATTCCATCCTGATGATTCGATGATAGCTGCTCACATCTCAGCATGTCTAACAGACATTTCTTGCTGGATGAATGACCATCACCTTCAAGTCAACCTAGCTAACACAGAACTGCTTGTAGTTTCAGCAAACCCATCACTTCATCACAATTTCACCTTCCAGTTAGACTCATCAACAATAATTCCTTCAAAAACAGCCAGAAACCTTGGAGTTGTGATTGATGATAAGCTGATAAGACCACATTGCTAAACCTGCCCGGTCCTGCAGATTTGCTTTATACAATATTAGGATGATCAGGCCCTTTCTTTCGGAACATGCAACACAACTCCTTGTTCAAGCTCTTGTTCTGTCCAGACTTGACTATTGCAATGCTCTCTTGGCAGGTCTTCCAGCCAATTCCATCAAACCTCTACAATTAATCCAAAATGCCGCTGCAAGATTGATCTTTAATGAGCCAAAAAGAACGCACGTCACACCTCTGTTCATCAATTTGCACTGGCTACCAATAGCTGCTCGCATAAAATTCAAGGCATTAATGTTTGCCTACAAAACCACTTCTGGCTCTGCACCCCTTTACCTAAATTCAGTACTTCAGACCTATGTGCCCTCTAGAAACTTGCATTCTGCAAGTGAACGACGCATTATTGTGCCATCTCAAAGAGGCACAAAATCACTTTCACAGACTTTTTCCATTAACTGTTCCCATCTGGTGGAATGACCTGCCCAACTCAATCCGAGCAGCTGAATCCTTAGCCATCTTCAAGAAACGGGTAAAAACACATCTCTTCCATCTTTATTTGACACTATAACTCTAGCACTCTCTATTCTAATTCTATTTGATCTATCTGTCATCTTTTTATTTAAAAAAAGAAAAAAAAAAAAAAAAAACACTTGACCCTCTATCAATTGTATATTTATTCTCTAACTGCTAGTTTTTCTTGAAAAACTAACACTAGCTTTCTTTTTCTATTCTATATACTTGTTTCTTAAAACCCCCCCACTATATTTCTTTTTTTCTATATTCTATCTACTTGTTTTCTTTAAAAAAAAAACTTGCTATGTGTACTGCGTTAGGCTAACAGAGACTCGTCATAGCGCTTACATGTTGTTGCTCTTTTGTTGGTTTTGATTGCTTCAATTGTTCTCATTTGTAAGTCGTTTGGATAAAAGCATCTGCTAAATGACAATGTAAATGTAAAATGTAAATGCATTAGAAGCATATACAGTAGTGAAGACTCCATACAAATCATGGTAAAAGCTACATGTGGTGCCCTCTAGTGAAACATCATACTATCTGTAACTATAACTCTGATATATTGGAACTGACATTTGTGAAAAGTTATGCATTTATTTCATTTTATAACACCGTTTTGGCATTCCCACAAGTAGAAAAAAAGAAAATAAACAATAAAGGTTACAAAGAACTCAGAGTTTATTTCTTCTCCAATGAAGACTATTCAGAGGAAACCAGGAAAGAGTTTACCAGACATGTACATCCAGTGTAAATACAAATGTTTGATAGACAAACATCCAGTCACTTTCAGCACATGAGATTCACTTGAGTCTCTGAGTAATTAGATTTCAATTTACGGTGGTTGTTCCTCTGCGAAGTCAATTAAACCCAGTCGTTGGGTGGCCGTACCAAATGTGATTGTGACAACAAACTAAACAGATATTTGACTGAAACATAAAAACGACTTGAATAGGGAAATACACTGAGTGAAATAATACAACAACACCCCTCCATGCTATAACCAACAACTTCCTGGGAACAAGAATCAAATTCTTAAAGCTGGATGAAGAATGTGTTATAATGCAAAATAAAAGAATAAAATGTTTCAACAAAGCATTTCAAATCCATGATTTTCCAGCTTCTTCAACATTCACCACAGGCAAAAAAGGCTAGTTTTCATGCCCCCGTTGGTCCAGGGATCAAAATAGCCTTTTTTGGAACACAAATGTCTAAACACAACTGTTCTGGGGCAGAAACAGAGCGCAAACAACAATACACATTGATTTGGCAAATGACAATCATTGGTGGTCAATTTTTCCACTTTAAGAGTCAATAATTAATGGATTATTAATTTGTTTTTAGAATTGAATGTTAAAAGGTGAAATTAATAAAACCAAGGTGCACTAATCATGTTTCACAAATACATACTTTTGCACAGACAATATTAGCATCATATTTATTCTATCTAAATGGTCTTCCACTATTTAAGTGGCTATATGTTTAGAAAGCACAAAAAAGTGCTATTTCGTAAACTTGGTAAACAGCATCCAAGGAGTCCAGAGTCTAACCCCAACAGACACATACTGACTCAAAATTATATTAAAAAAAAAAGAACATTTAAAGTGTCAAATTACTCTAAAGAACAAAATAAAATAAGGCAGAATAAGGCATGTGAGAAACAAGGCTTAAAACGGATATAACAAACGAAAAAGCAACAAAGTGCAATTTAGCACAGCAAATTTTGAAATGCATAAAAATTAGAAAACCAAGAAAAGTCTCAGGGACCAATAAGCCAAAAAATCATGACGTACTATATGACACCTCTCTTAAGAAAGAAAAGACCTCCTTTAATCCAAAAGGAGCTGTTGAAGGCTGCATAGTCAAAATTTACTAAATAAAATGTTATGCATGAATGAGTAAAACAGTGTATTTGGAAGTAGAACTTTTATGTAGCATGTTAATTTTGGAGTTCTCCTACGCAAACTTTTAGAAAAATCATAACACACTACGTCCATTACAGAAATTAATCTGTGGTTCCTTTAAGTAATTACATCTTATTTTAGGGTGCAATATTAGCAAACTAAGACATTTCTCTAACCAGTGCCAACATATTCAAAAAGGCATTAAATACTTCAATAACCTCAGGGCTCAATGACAAGGAATAGAATATATTAGCAAAACCAGTGAATTCCGGCTTAGTTTGAACGGTCCTTTATTTGTGCACATTCGTTTTATGGGTAAGACCTGTGATAGTTTTGTGCTGTAAGTTAAAAAATTATTAAATGACAATTCTGTCATTATTTATGCACCCTGATGTTGTTCCAAACCAATATAATATTCTGTATGACTTACTTTCTTCTGCAGAATAACGATAATATTTTAAAAGCACATCAGACTCTTTTGTTTGGACAAAAACAGGTAAAAACAATTAAAAACCATCATCTTTTGCATCCCACAGTAGGAAGAAAGTCACACCGGTTTGGAACAACATGAGTGTGAGTAAATTACGAACAAAATTTTTATTTGTGGGTAAACTATCCCTTTAAACAATTGACTTTCATTGTAAGGAAAAGAGAAGCTTGGACATTCTGCCTAAATATCTCATTTTGTGTTTTACAAGTTTAAAACAACAAGAGGGAAAGTAAACAGCATTTTTTATGTGCACTACTCCTTTAAAATATGAGGTTGTTTCTATGTGATAAGTTAACAAGTATTATAAATACTGAAGAGAAAGTTGGTGCGCCCCAAGGAACAATGTGGCTGGCAGTTACAAGCTGCTTTGCGCATATGGATTTCAGTTGACTGTTAAGTCTGTTCCTTTTCCCCCTAAATCACATCTAAAAGCTCTCAGCAACACTAAGTGCAGTGTTTCTTTGTGCAAGGCCAGCGGTGATGCAATTAAGTGAAAATGGCGGTAAGTTCAGAGACGGTTATATGGTCTGACTACACACGGAACACACAAAGCCCTCCCATGAGACAAAGGAGTACCAGCTCCTGTTCTGACACACAAGTAAGAAGCACAACGAACCCCTAACCTTATAAAACAAGACCCATCCTGACAAACACTTGTGTAAGATTATAGTATGCTGTTTGAGAGAACATTATATAAAATACTTCTCCTAATACTCACGCAGAATCTAAAAGAGAATATGAAAAACAGTTTCTTCGCAGTTTCTCCATCGTTTTGGGTTGGAGATGGGGCGGACAACTTCTGGAAGCCATTGTCTCTGTATAGGGGTTTAGGATAGTGCTACATTAAGGTTAGGGCTGCCTTATGGACTACCTTAAGTCATATGTTGATCCGGGTGAGACTATGTCTCTGGGTTTGTGACTGTCGTAGCTGATGTGGAATTCACGATCTTCATGTACTGAATGTGAATGGCATCAAAGGCCTCGTCCCGATGAATCATGGCACCAAACACTAGAGGCTGTGGAAGAGACAAGTGACAAAATTCTTAGTGTGCTTTCACATTGGAGATTGTCTGACATCAGTATTGGGTCCACCTGGTTAGCATAACTCATTATGGTGCCTGATTAGAAATCCAGCAAAATCGTTTTATGTCATCTTAAATGTGACAATTAACATCTTTGATTATGTCTCATATCATATTATATAACCAATGCTATAAATGCAGTTTCTAATTCAGTTTTTTCAGTTAGTGTGCAAGCTAAGCAATTAGCCTACTTGCTTTTCCTTCAGCTACAGTGGTGAACAGCTGCCGCTAGTCCTCACTGAGGGACTAGTGCTGATGACACAAATGTACCATGATGTGGCGCCAATAATAAAATGCGCAAAGAAACCTGGCAGGAAGAGGGGGTGGAATTGAACTCTGGTTCACAGCAAGTGTGAAAATAGCCTTGAAAAAAAAAAAAAAAAAAAAAAACTTAAGACTGGAGTAATGACTGCTGAAATTACGGATTTGCCATCACAGGAATAAATTACATCTTTAAACATTAAAATACAAGAAAAATTGTAATAGTAAAAATAACAATATTGTGAAATTGATGTTTTTGATTCGGAAAAAAAAAATCTCTATTTATCTATCTATCTATCTATCTATCCACACGTGGTCAGAATTGTTGGTACCCTTGGTAAATATGATCAAAGAAGGCTGTGAAAATAAATCTGCATTGTTAATCCATTTGATCTTTCATTTAAAAAAAAATGACAAATCAAAAACAAAAATCTAACCTTTCATTGGAGAAAAATTATTTAAAATGGGGGAAATCTCATTATTAAATAAATGTTTTTCTCAAATACATGTTGGACACAATTATTGGTACCCCTAGAAATTCTTATGAGTAAAATATATCTCATAAGAAAATATATATTCCCATTCATATTCACAATTTTGAGCACACCAGGATGATTATGAACATGAAATTATCCAGCCATGGCTTCCTGTTTCATAGAAATATAAATAGGAGGGAAAACAAAGGCCAAATTCCCTTAATCATCCAACACAATGAGAAAAGACAAATAATATATTTCTGATGTGCAGCAAAAGATAATTGAGCTTCACAAATTAGAAAGTGGCTTTAAGAAAAGAGCTAGAGCAGTGAAAATTCCCATTTTTTAGAATTCCCAATAATTAAGAATTTCCAATCAACAGAAAATGTTATGAATCTGCCTGGAAGAGGACGTGTGTCTATATTGTCCTAATGCACGGTGAGAAGGAGAGTTTGAGTGGCCATAATCTCTTCAAGGATCACAGCTGGAGAACTGCAGAAAAAGGCTGAGTCTCTGAGTCAGAAAACCTTAAACAAACAAACAAACAAAAAAAAAAGATCAAAAAGCACCTACATCGCCAAAAAAAAAACCCAACAAGAAAAGACAATACTTTCACCAAAAAACAATCTCCAGCATATTCAGTTATCAGACACGACTGGTGTACCAGCCAGTATCCATCCAGTCAACACGCTTCAGGCAAGTATAATCCATTTATTTTCATTTGTTGTTTCAGCTCTCACAAAGCAACCTACCGGCAGGCATTTTAGGCTGACTACTACATCCCTTTAAGCAGGACCCTACAGGTATTATTTAGGTGCAGTGACTGGTATGCAACACTAGAGGTAGGTATACAGCTTAAGGACAAAATGTATATGGAAATCACAATCTCAATTAATTTTACATATATTCTACTCAATTTGAAAAGACAATCAAGGCAAAATTAAGATGGCTTTAACAACTGGAACTTCAAATGGGACTGGCTTCTATGGTCAGATGTAACTACAAAAAAAAAAAAAAAAAAAAAAAAATAAGAGCTTTTTAGCATCAAACACTCAAGATAGGTTTGGTGAACACAGGGATAAAAAGTACCCCATATGTACAATGAAATATACTGCTGTATTTTTGATGTTGTGGGCCTATATTTCTGCTGAAGGTCCTGGACATCTTGTTTAGACTCATGGCATCATGGATTCTATCAAATACCAACAGATAAAAAAATCAATAAGTGACTGACTCTGTTAGAAATCTTATAATGGGCCATGTTTGGATCTTCCAACCGTACAATAATCCAAACACAAACCTTAAAAACAACACAAAAATGGGTCACTGAGCACAAAACCAAGCTTCTGCTATGGCCATTCCAGTCCCCTGACCTGAACCCTATAGAAAATGAGTGGGGTGAACTGAAGAGAAGAAGCACCAACATGGAGCTGGGAATCTAAAGGGACTGGAGTGATTCTGGATGAAGGAATGGTCTCTGATCTCTTGTCAGGTGTTCTCTAACCTCATCAGGCATTATAGGAGAAAACTCGTAGCTGTTAGTTTGGCAAATGGAGGTTTCAAAAAGTATTGAATACAAGGGTTCCGTTAATTGTGTCCAATGTGTATTAGAGAAAAACATTTATTTCATAATGATACACACCCCCCCCATTTTGAATTCTTATTGTCCAATGAAAGGTTAGATTTTTGTGATTTTTAAAAAAATAAAAGATCAAACGATAAAAAAAAAATTAACAATGCAGATTTATTTTCAAACCCTTCTTTGATCATATTTACCAAGGGTACCAACAATTCTGACCACGTGTGTGTGTGTGTGTGTGTGTGTGTGTGCGCGTGCGTGCATATATATATCATCTTATATCTTCTCAAGGGACAATACTATAAAAATGAAACTTGGATATATTTTAGAGTAGTCAATGTGCAACATGTATAGCAGTGTAGATTTACTGTGCTCTGAAAATAACTCAACATACAGCCATTATTGTCAAAATAGCTGGCAACAAAAGTGAGTACACCCTAAGTGATAACAGCTATACGTCGTTTAACCATGCAAAGCCACATGTCCTATTCATCATGTTCATGTTTTTGTCTGCTTAACAAGACTATACAAATTTGTGTATCTTGTATTAGAGCAGTTAAAATTTGGTGCTTTGAGTACAATTCTCTCATACTGATCACTGGATGTTCAACATGGCACCTCATGGCAAAGAACTCTTGCTTTTTGTTGCTCTCCACAAAGATGGCCTAGGCTATAAGAAGATCAGTAACACCCTGAAACTGAGTTACAGTACAGTTGCCAGCATCACACAGAGGTTTTCCAAGACGGGTTCCACTCGGAACAGGCCTCGCAAGGGTCGATCAAAGAAGCTGAGTCCTCATGGTGTGCGTCAGATGCAGAAGCTGGCTTCAAAAAAAAAAAAAAAACATACGCATGAGTGCAGGCCAGCATTGCTTTAGAGGTTGCAGAAGTGAAAGGTCAGCTTGTCAGTGCTCAGTCTATACGCCACACACTGCAACAAGTCAGTTTGCATGGCCGTCGTCCCAGAAGGAAGCCTCTTCTGAAGCTGGCTCACAAGAAAGTCTGCAAACAGTTTGATGAAGACAACCTGTCCAAGAGCATGAATTACTGGAATCACGTCCTGTGGTCTGACGAGACTAAGATAAACTTGTTTGGTTCAGATGGTGTCCAGCATGTGTGGTGATGCCCTGGTGAGGAGTACCAAGAAAATTATGTCTTGCCTACAGTCAAGCATGGTGGTGGTAGCACCATGGTCTGGGGCTGCATGAGTGCTGCTGGTACTGGGGAGCTGCGGTTCATTGAGGGAAACATGGATGCCAACATGTACTGTGACATTCTGAAGCAGAACATGATGCCCTCCCTTCAGAAACTGGGTTTTCCAACATGATAACAACCCTAAACACACGGCCAAGATGACAGCTGCCTTGCTGATGAAGCTGAAGGTGATGGAGTGGCCAAGTATGTCTCCAGACCTGAACCCTATTGAGCACATGTGGGGCATCCTCAAGCGGAAGGTGGAGAAGCGTCATGTGTCTAACATCCAGCAGCTCCGTGATGTCATGGAGGAGTGGAAGAGGATCCCAGCAACAACCTAAAAAAGCTCTGGTGAATTCAATGCCCAGGAGGATTAAAGCAGTGCTAGATAACAGTGGTGCTCACACAAAATATTGACACTTTGGACACAGTTTTGAAATGTTCACTTAGGGTGTACTCACTTTTGTAGCCAGCTATTTTGACAATAATGGCTGTGTGTTGTTATTTTCAGAGCACAGTAAATCTACACTGCTATACATGTTGCACATTGACTACTCTAAAATAAATCCAAGTTTAATTTTTATAGTATTGTCCCTTGAGAAGTTATAAGAAAATAGTTGCTGAAATGTGAGGGGTGTACTCACTTTTGTGAGATATTGTATATATACAGGTGCATCTCAATAAATTAGAATGTCGTGGAAAAGTTCATTTATTTCAGTAATTCAACTCAAATTGTGAAACTCGTGTATTAAATAAATTCAGTGCACACAGACTGAAGTAGTTTAAGTCTTTGGTTCTTTTAATTGTGATGATTTTGGCTCACATTTAACAAAAACCCACCAATTCACTATCTCAACAAATTAGAATACTTCATAAGACCAATAAAAAAAAAAAAAACATTTTTAGTGAATTGTTGGCCTTCTGGAAAGTATGTTCATTTACTGTATATGTACTCAATACTTGGTAGGGGCTCCTTTTGCTTTAATTACTGCCTCAATTCGGCGTGGGATGGAGGTGATCAGTTTGTGGCACTGCTGAGGTGGTATTGAAGCCCAGGTTTCTTTGACAGTTGCCTTCAGCTCATCTGCATTTTTTGGTCTCTTGTTTCTCATTCTCCTCCTGACAATACCCCATAGATTTTCTATGGGGTTCAGGTCTGGTGAGTTTGCTGGCCAGTCAAGCACACCAACACTATGGTCATTTAACCAACTTTTGGTGCTTTTGACAGTGTGGGCAGGTGCCAAATCCTGCTGGAAAATGAAATCAGCATCTTTAAAAAGCTGGTCAGCAGAAGGAAGCATGAAGCGCTCCAAAATTTCTTGGTAAACGGGTGCAGTGACTTTGGTTTTCAAAAAAACACAATAGACCAACACCAGCAGATGACATTGAACCCCAAATCATCACAGACTGTGGAAACTTAACACTGGACTTCAAGCAACTTGGGCTATGAGCTTCTCCACCCTTCCTCCAGACTCTAGGACCTTGGTTTCCAAATGAAATACAAAACTTGCTCTCATCTGAAAAGAGGACTTTGGACCACTGGGCAACAGTCCAGTTCTTCTTCTCCTTAGCCCAGGTAAGACGCCTCTGACGTTGTCTGTGGTTCAGGAGTGGCTTAACAAGAGGAATATGACAACTGGAGCCAAATTCCTTGACACGTCTGTGTGTGGTGGCTCTTGATGCCTTGACCCCAGCCTCAGTCCATTCCTTGTGAAGTTCACCCAAATTCTTGAATCGATTTTGCTTGACAATCCTCATAAGGCTGCGGTTCTCTCAGTTGGTTGTGCATATTTTTCTTCCACACTTTTTTCTTCCACTCAACTTTCTGTTAACATGCTTGGATACAGCACTCTGTGAACAGCCAGCTTCTTTGGCAATGAATGTTTGTGGCTTACCCTCCTTGTGAAGGGTGTCAATGATTGTCTTCTGGACAACTGTCAGATCAGCAGTCTTCCCCATGATTGTGTAGCCTAGTGAACCAAACTGAGAGACCATTTTGAAGGCTCAGGAAACCTTTGCAGGTGTTTTGAGTTGATTAGCTGATTGGCATGTCACCATATTCTAATTTGTTGAGATAGTAAATTGGTAGGTTTTTGTTAAATGTGAGCCAAAATCATCACAATTAAAAGAACCAAAGACTACTTCAGTCTGTGTGCACTGAATTTATTTAATACACGAGTTTGACAATTTCAGTTGAATTATTGAAATAAATGAACTTTTCCACGACATTCTAATTTATTGAGATGCACCTGTGTGTGTGTGTGTACATCGTAGTCTAAAGCAATATATTTAAAATACATTATTTTTTTTTATTTGGAGTACTACTTGTGGAAAATGCACATTTCTTAATATTAAGCTTAAAATGTGTTTTAATGTCACTATTGATGAGGACTGTATGATCTTTGAATAATATCGGTCTTTAAATGCACTATTTAAAATGCACCTAAAGTATATTTGCAATAGTTATGCTTTAGCACAATCAAATATACTTCAGTATATCTTTAGTTGGACTTCAGCACTACTTCCGCACAATTAAAGTGCATTAAGTACAAAATTAATTGTTCCAATTTAGCAGACTTTAAGTATACAAGTTTAGTATACCAAAAGTACAATTGCAGGGTATTTTTACTAAAGACATAAACATGTAAATGTATTTTTAGTATACTTAGCATGAAATAAATGTATTTCAAATACATTTTAGTATATTTATTTTTCACTAGGCCATATACATACACACACACACACACACACACACACACACACAGAGACAGATATGCTATATATTGGTTGTTCTATAGTGACTTACCTTTAAAGTGGATGGCGTTGTAATTGAGATCCCCATCCCAGATCCAGGCAATACTGACAACACTTTGTACTGTTAACAAGAGTGGAGAATCCAGTAAGATACTAAGCATTCAAAAAAAAAAAAACAAACAAAAAAAAAAATTCAACAAACATAAATAAAACATCTGGCAGACCTTCTGAATATCGGTGATGTCTTGGAGCTTGATGACTTTATTTTTCTTCGAGGATGTCGCCCGGGAGCTGGAGCTCTCGAAACACAGGTAACTAAAAACACAAAACACATACTTTTATCATAAGGTACTACGCTGGCCTAACAATGCCAATAGGTCTAGTGCTGTATTAAGTACAACAAAACATTTACACCTTTGTTTGTAATAAATGCAATTTGTAAATATTGCCATTTAATGCAATGTTGCTGATTCTGAAAAAGCCCCTAAAATGAATAATTTGCAAAACAGCAAATAAAAAATACTGCTGTTTAAACATCTGAACATGCATACTTTTCTGTGACATAGAGGACACCATTGCGGATGTAGTCGGTTGGTATTTTTCTGTCCCTGTTGATCAAGCAACATCTCCATCCATTCTCGCACACTGTGAATCAAATCACACATTCTTTTACAGTTAAACAACAGCAAATACATCCAAAAACATTCAAAGGTTAGTGCAGTTTCTCTTCCCACCTGGCAGGGGGCGCTCATTCTCTGACAAGTTGAAGACTTCATGAAAAGGCCCTCTTTTGGTGTTATAGGCCCGTCCGCTTTCCTCCTCACGGCCAATCCCGCATGACATCCCGGCCGACTGATTACCGCGCGCCACCACCGGCTGGATCTGCTGTGAGGAACAAGCCAAACGATTGATTTAGTAGCAGGACGTGCAAGTACAGCCCCAGAACTGCAAGGTTCCTGTGTGCCAGTGAAGGATCAATGCTATCCTTTAACGCCTAACCAGATAAAGAACAGAATTGATCCTAGATCAGCACTTGAGGGCCCCAACAGCAACACCCATGTGGGGGAAGCTTGTCAATCATTATTAAACCAGTGTATGTTATTGAGCCAAGCAGCAGTGGTGACCTAGCAGAGTGAATGATGGTCAGTGGCTTAGCTGCATGTGGACTCCTGAGATCAGCTGGTGCCAGATTCAGTTCTCTGGGTTGGTTGGATGCCAAACAGTAGCAAGGGATGCCTGGAGGGTGCGGAGGACCAGTGCAAAGCTCAAAGCCGGTGTTAAACAGCCACTTATCATAGGTATTACCACCCACCAACATATTACCAAGATATTCGTTTATTTATGTGTTAGAAGTTTGGGGCTGAACAAGACAGATGTCATTTCAGAAAGATTTATGGACATTTCTTCAACTTTGGGCACTTTTAGGTAAATTTTCCTCAAAATGAACAGAAGAACTTTTTGTTATGCACTATAAAATTATTTAAAATTTAAATAATTTTATTCACATTAAAATCGAAAAACTTTGCAATGCCATCAATTTATTTTTGATATACTCTTATTTGCTTATGAATAGATTGTTTCAAATAAAAATATAATAATACTAATAATAATACTACTAATAATACTACTACTACTACTAATAATAATAATAATAATAATTATAAAACTGATAGCAATAACAAACATTAACAAAAAAATTAACAAACTAAATCTTAACAAATAAAAAAAAATAATATTAATTGTTGTATTTTTATAATTTGTTGCATAAATTGTTATAAATTGTTATTTTTATAATTTAAAATGAAATCCTTACATTATTATTGATTAAAAACACAAAGACTGAAATAAACCATTTTAACATCTATTTGTCTTACTAACACTACTACTCATAATAATAAAGAATGAAATAAAGCTATTTTTAACATTATGTGAAAACTTTATAACAATAAAAAAAAAAAATCTCCTATTAATCATGTACGTCTACCTTGTTAGTAGAAAAATTATATGAAGTACTATTTTCTAAATATCCACAAGACAAGTGGCCACAGTTGAAGAAACACCCTTATATTTGCAGAAATTTATTCTTCATCGTGCATAGCGTGAACATCTGCAAATACAACATCTGTAAAAGAAATGCTGACTAACTCTGACACAACTTGACTAAAATGTAGCTTATTCAAGGCCAGCGTTCAAACATGACAAAAACCTGGATCCAACATTACTTAAATAACAACCATACTGAAAGTAAATGTATGCATCTATCTTTAAATTTCTAATATAACTCCTTTGATCCCCACTTAGGCAACTGTAAACTAGCTTAATTAAAAGCAACGAAGTGGCAACCAGAAGAGCCAAGCTTTTCAGAGTTTCTAGCCACCTACTCAAGACTTTTAAAAAATTCAGAAAGTTGATACAGAAATGATTGTTTCCTTTTAACTCTCAACAAATGTCTCCATAAAGTTGCTAAAATATGTGAAAGCTTGACTTCTCTGATTTAGTCACTGCTTCAAAATACTATTAGGCCTATTAAACTACACTATGCTATAGTATACTACAGCAGTGAAACTCTCAGATATAAACCCTGCATGTCACACACACTCACACACAGAATATCTACACTATAATCTTGTCTGATGACAATGGATCAAAAACATCTTGCTATTTTTCTTTACATTCTTGTTGACTTTTTGTGCAAATTTCTGGGAAGATCCATTTTGAAATCAACAGTTTTTGATCCAATCGCCAACAGATGTTTTAATTGTCATATTGCATATTCCTGACAACACACACACACACACAAATATAAACACACATACGCAGGACCAGCCATTGGTGGCAAACACAGGCACTGTTGTCAAACCAAAGGCCACACTAGATCCCTACCTTTTCAAACCCAGACAGCTGAGAGAGGAAAAATAACAGAATAAACATGTGACAGACCATAACACAAACCAAAATCCTACCATTTATTAACGAAACAGAGGAACCACGTATCCTCTGTTGCCTGAATATTTAATAATCATGCAGACACCTTTATGTCTTGATCTGTCCTCTATTTTGTTTATTCATTAATTTTTATCAATGTACTTTTAAAATCTTATTTGGTATTATATTTAACTGATCTGAGATGCATACTAGTACCAAGATAAAACTCTTATTCTACATAAAGTCTTTTTTAATATATAGCAACATATATATAATATTATGAAATTACATATTCTTATTGTCATCTTGGCCAAGTCACTCTTGAACAAGAGTTGTATCTTGGTTAAATGAAGGCTACTAACTACAAGAGGAAGTCATCACTCATTTTCAGTCATAACTAACAAGTTCCTCCTCACAGAGAGACAAAGAGGAATCAGGATTAATATTTTACAAGCTGTTCGAATGGGAAAAATGAGACGGCATACGCAAACAGTTTCACTCACCCGTCTGCTCAGAGTGGCATTGTTACGCTCTTTGAGTTGTGGGTCTGTGGGTAAACTGGTCCATACAATGTAGGGTGTGTCATACTTGTCCCTCAGCTTGGGGCAGCTTTTGAAGATGAAGTCAATGATGAAGAATTTGATGCCAGCATAGCCACCTAAAAATTTTGCAAATAACAACAGGTGAAAATTAGAGACTTGAGCCCCTACAAAAAACAACAAGACTGAAGTTGTTGTCACGCGTCAAACTGAATTTCATACCAATCATGAAGCCTAAGAGTTTATATGGCAGCAAACAGGATGTGATGAAGGCCACCCACAAACCAACATACAGTTTCTGTGTGATTTCAGGCTGCACCCACATGAACAGGCTGAAATGAAAACACAATCATATGCAACTCAATCATAAACGCAGTACATATATGCATGTAAATATATACGTAATTAAACATCCTTTTAACAGGGCAGTACTACCAAAATCTTATCAATATCATGGTATGAGTATTTTATATTAATTATACATAATTTTGAATTTGATTTTCATTTATATAAATCTTCATTACATATACATAAACATTACAATCTATTTCATAATAGTACTTATTTTCACAATAGTGAAAATAAAACCAAAATATTTTTACAAAAAAAAAAATCCTATTTTATATATATATATATATATATATATATATATACACACACACACACACACACACACACACAATATTTCTATTTTAAATAATCTAGTCAATTAAATAATTTAGAAAAGGAAATGAAACTTGCTCTCATTTAATTTTCTTTTTTTTTTGGAACTTATAAAACATTAAATAAAATAATGTAAAAGTATAATAAAATAAAAATACTGTCAATACACACTTAAAAAAAGATACTATTCTTTGCATTGAATTTTAACATTACAAAAATTGAAAGCTGAACCGAATAACGTCTCAACCATCACACAGTAATACCACCTATTCCCACAACTCAATATCTAACATACTCACTTTTTAATCTTTTCCAATACGTCTGCCATCTTTCCAAATAGATTCTGTGAAAACACATCACTCGTGTGTCAACAGCTTTATGTGTGAAGCAAAGCAAAAGGTGTCTGTATTACACTATTATCACAGCTAGAAAGCTACAAGAAGGCTAGAAATCTCTTACCTGTGCTTTCTGTGCAACATCCAACACTAACTGAAACTTCTCTGAGACTGTAAGATCTTCCTTTGGAGGTTCCTAATAAAAACAACAAAGCATTAAGGCTTTTAATCAAGAAAATTTTAATAACATGGTATTAATGATTCGAAATGAGGCTTATATTTACCACTGGTTCAGAGACCTCAGGCACAATGCTCCACTGTATCCTCCAACCTCTGATAATACAGACCAGAACAGTTTTATTATGTATACATTATGTATACTTCACAACCAATAAAGCAAAAAAAAAAAAAAAAGTAAATAAATGAATAAATAAAAAATAAAATTTGATAAATAATAAATAAATAAAATAAATAAATAAATTAATTAATTAAATAGTTTGAAGCCCATTTTTTAATTATAGGATTTAAATGTAAGTTTTTTTTAAATGCAATAGAAAACTTTAACATCTCTTTTTAAATTATTTGTTAACTGCATTCAATAATCATTTTATGCTAAATAATAATTAAAGGGATATGTAATTATAATGTCATTCAACCAGCACATGGGTTTGTGAATTATTTGTGAATTGAACCAGTGATAGATTATGTTGGACGTACTTTGCTATGAGGTAATTCAAGGACAACCGCAGAATGGCTAAAAATAGAAACATGGGGATAACCCAGCCATGCCAGGCAGCATTCATATAGATCTGTGGAAAAGATGAGAGGTAAGAAGACATTAAAAAGAAGAATGGCATGTCGAGGCCATGTTAAAACCATGTCAGCCGCTATACAGAAACATGGAGCAGCACTAGTCATCTACACTTTTGTATTTTAAGATTAGCCAACTTTTATAACACTGACCTACTAAACATTAAACAGTGTAACTGATCACGTTAACGTATTAGTTTAACCTGAGGCAGGGCTTTTCCGTGTCTGGTGATGTACGGATAATAATGAGCTTGGCGACATGTTTTATTTGTTTTAATTATGGTAGTAAAACAGACATTTGGACCGGGTGGCTACATAAACATGATAAACAGTGATGAATAGTGTTTGAGGGGTTTGTGTGGGACGTGCTCACAATAAAGGCGATGGCTGACGTGTAGACAGAGTGCCAGCTGGATAAGGCAGAAAGGTTCCTCATGAAGTTAGTTACAGGCTTAGCACCCCGTTCTGAAAACACACACATACACGCAACACACAGACCAGAACACAATCAGTTTCACGCCCGTGACACAGCAGAGGTGATGAGAATTAAAACACAGGCTAATTGGGAATTAAAATGGGGCTGCAATCTGTTAAAATATCTAGCATTCTGGCTTGGAGGGGTTTTTCTGAGATGCGGAATGAAAACACTCACTGAGTCGTCTCATATTTTCAGTTAATCTGCAAAGAGGAGAAAAGAAAATCAATTATTTAATGAGATCCGTTGGGAGAGTGAAATTATAAAGCCAGAAATAGCATGAAAATTGAGACTAAGATGGGATGACTACAGTAGAGGCTGAATGTCCTACTCATCTCAACATTATAATACTTCTAAATATATACACAATATAAAAGTATAAAAAAATGGGTTTTATCACCCCAGCATCAAAATTCCATCTGGATCATTGCAATTGTGCAGCACATTTTTACTGTTCCGTTATATACATACAGGCGCATCTCAAATTAGAATGTCGTGGAAAAGTTCATTTATTTCAGTAATTCAACTCAAATTGTGAAACTCGTGTATTAAATAAATTCAATGCACACAGACTGAAGTAGTTTAAGTCTTTGGTTCTTTTAATTGTGATAATTTTGGCTCACATTTAACAAAAACCCACCAATTCACTATCTCAACAAATTAGAATACTTCATAAAACCAATGAAAAAAAAAAAAACATTTTTAGTGAATTGTTGGCCTTCTGGAAAGTATGTTCATTTACTGTATATGTACTCAATACTTGGTAGGGGCTCCTTTTGCTTTAATTACTGCCTCAATTCGGCGCGGCATGGAGGTGATCAGTTTGTGGCACTGCTGAGGTGGTATGGAAGCCCAGGTTTCTTTGACAGTGGCCTTCAGCTCATCTGCATTTTTTGGTCTCTTGTTTCTCATTTTCCTCTTGACAATATCCCATAGATTCTCTATGGGGTTCAGGTCTAGTGAGTTTGCTGGCCAGTCAAGCACACCAACACCATGGTCATTTAACCAACTTTTGGTGCTTTTGGCAGTGTGGGCAGGTGCCAAATCCTGCTGGAAAATGAAATCAGCATCTTTAAAAAGCTGGTCAGCAGAAGGAAGCATGAAGTGCTCCAAAATTTCTTGGTAAACGGGTGCAGTGACTTTGGTTTTCAAAAAACACAATGGACCAACACCAGCAGATGACATTGCACCCCAAATCATCACAGACTGTGGAAACTTAACACTGGACTTCAAGCAACTTGGGCTATGAGCTTCTCCACCCTTCCTCCAGACTCTAGGACCTTGGTTTCCAAATGAAATACAAAACTTGCTCTCATCTGAAAAGAGGACTTTGGACCACTGGGCAATAATCCAGTTCTTCTTCTTAGCCCAGGTAAGATGCCTCTGACGTTGTCTGTGGTTCAGGAGTGGCTTAACAAGAGGAATACGACAACTGTAGCCAAATTCCTTGACACGTCTGTGTGTGGTGGCTCTTGATGCCTTGAACCCAGTCTCAGTCCATTCCTTGTGAAGTTCACCCAAATTCTTGAATCGATTTTGCTTGACAATCCTCATAAGGCTGCAGTTCTCTCGGTTGGTTGTGCATCTTTTTCTTCCACACTTTTTCCTTCCCCTCAACTTTCTGTTAACATGCTTGGATACAGCACTCTGTGAACAGCCAGCTTCTTTGGCAATGAGTGTTTGTGGCTTACCCTCCTTGTGAAGTGTGTCAATGATTGTCTTCTGGACAACTGTCAGATCAGCAGTCTTCCCCATGATTGTGTAGCCTAGTGAACCAAACTGAGAGACCATTTTGAAGGCTCAGGAAACATGTGCTGGTGTTTTGAGTTGATTAGCTGATTGGCATGTCACCATATTCTAATTTGTTGAGATAGTGAATTGGTGGGTTTTTGTTAATTGTGAGCCAAAAATCACCACAATTAAAAGAAGCAAAGATTTAAACTACTTCAGTCTGTGTGCACTGAATTTATTTAATACACGAGTTTCACAATTTGAGTTGAATTACTCAAATAAATGAACTTTTCCACGACATTCTAATTTGAGATGCACCTGTATATCTGAATATTATATATAATTATATATCTGAATATATTGGAAAAAATATGAGTATCAAGTTATAAATATAAATCATTCAATTCTCAATTTTACTATTTATTCATTTTATTTTTATTTTTTTAAATAAAAAGGTTTCAAACAAAACTTGCTTTCTTGGAATTTTTTTAAATTTTATTTTTAATTTAATTATTTTTTTCCTCATGTCTTTCATTTTTAATGTAAGAATAGCAGGAATAATATACAAATTATATTAAATTATATTATTCCATTTTATTATATTATAAAATAAATGGGATGGGTATGTTGTTTAAGTCTGGTATACCTTTCTCATAAAAATACTTAAAATACACCATAAATTACAGAATACTACATAACTGGAATGACCCATTCATGGCTTGAATGGTTCTCTGTTCAACTGCCTTTCAAAATCTGTAAATTATTAATCTAAACAAACCAAAGAAGGTGTTGTTTGGGCTGGTTACCTTTTAGCACTTAGTGGTTCCTCAGTCTCAACTGTATTTTCCTCAGGCTGAAAGCGGAAATCTTCAATATAAACACCAAAGCGCTCATAGAGCCATTTCCACAGCCGAGAGCTTAAGGTCTCCTTCTGTTTGTCCCCTATCAGTTCACAAACAGAGCAACACTTCAATTAATCAGATTCAAAATTTAAGCATCTACAGCCTGAGATGACTATAATATTGTCAGAAATCAAATGTGCATTATCACAATCATTATTCCATGCAAAAATTGCACAAAAAGAAACAAACTGCTCACAGATAGTAGCACTTCTTAGTGCAGGGAGACATTTAGGTTTAAAGAATGGTGTCCAAATGAAAAGGAAGCCTGGTTTGGCCTTTTTTGGGGATGTTTAATTACAGGTTAAATTAAATATGAATGCTGCTGACAAAATAATAAATGAATTGTGATATGACAAAAAACCTGAAGCATGAATGAAAGAGATTGTCAAAAGCTAAATCCTCTATCAATCAGCTGAAGTGTTGGATAAATTATAATCATGCTCCTCAAATGAACTTCAGAATAAGGTCACTGATTTTCATTCACTAATAAAGTGTTCTTAACCACACAGTACAAAACTGACACACAAAATTTCAGACAGAACAGGTGCGTTTGCAATTCGATTTGTTCTTCTCATTCTAATGTTGATGAATACGGATTATTCTGAATGAGGGACTGTGTGTCCGCAGGTAGTAATTACACAACACACACCCAAACCATCTCTATGTGAACACACACACACACACACACACACACAGAGCAAGTGTAAAGCCAAATGTGTCATTCTCAAAACCAGATGAAACAAACACATCTTACGTAGGTCTACACTACATGTGATCATGTTTTGGACCACTCAATATTACTCAATGCATTCACCAAAAAAAGGCTGCATTTTTATGCAGATTACAATATAATGCATATTATTTTTGTTACTCAGGTATAAGACTTATTGGAGGGTCACTTAGTTGTTAATTTTCCAATAATACTGTGTATATAAAAATCTAATCACCTTATGTAGCTTTCCTTTGCTAAATAGTCTATAGATATAAGTACTCTGTTAGAGAATAAAAGATATGAATGTGTTGAAAACAAAACAAAACAACATGAATAATGAATAAGCCTGTAGGGAGTCAAAACAACAACAGGCAAACGTGAAAATGATAAAGTATTGCTTTTAGAGATCAAAATTTCCATATGAATGCATAAGTAAGTGAGTCTCTCAGCTATAAATCTAAACGGAGGATGAATTGAGCTTTACCTGTTCCATTGACAGAAGTGACTTGTGGTTTCGGAGGTGGAGGTGGTGAATCTTCTAGTCTGGACCAAGCACACAAATTGTTTTACTTGCAGTATTAACAATATATACAGTATGTAACTAAAACAGAACATAATGTAGCTAAATGTAGTTGTGGGAAACTTTCATACTGTGGAAGAACATCAACTCTCATACCTGGATCTGAGAATTTCATTCATTTTCTGCTCAAGATCGACTCTTTTAGATTTTTCTTTCTCCAGCTCCTGTTTTAGGGTCTCGACATTTGTCTCCTCTCTGAGCTTCCTCAACTCCTCCTCTGTGGGCAATACATAAAGAAAAACAGTTTGTTTAAATGCGTGAGACTAAAAGACTGCTGTTGACTTGAGGAAACTCGGTGGAAGTCACACATAAATCAGCAGTGGTGTGGTTTCAGTAGAAACATTCAGCATGCTTGGTTTCTTTGCCACAGACATCACACACACACAAGTAAAAGGAAGAAGAGTCAGCTGGTCGTTGTTGCAAAATAAACCCTGACAGCATGATCAAGATCTTGTATCAACCTCTTCAGGTTTATTTTGCAATAATGACTGGCTAAATGTACTTTATATTGCTTATTATATGCCTCTGCACATAAACAAACATGAAATATTGATTTAATATCTATGAAAAGAGATCGCAGAGTGATGAAAGCACAGCTAGTGTAGCACCATGATACAAATTTATCTGACATCACAATGATGCAATTGTCCAATCAGAATCAAGTATTTCTGTAATAAGAAAGCTATGTAGTAAGACAAAATATGATCGTATCAACATCCAAATGTAACTAAAGTTAAAAACAAAAATTTAAAAAAAATACATTCATGATGATACGACACTATATAATCAGCACATTTTTCCCACATTTTCTGTGCCAGCTGTGGGAAAAATGAATGGGAATGGATATTATGGTAAAATGTGTTAAAACCAAATAAAAAAGCAAAAACACAAAAGCAAACTAAATGAAACCAAACCAAACCAACATGAAAAAAATACATCAACATGAATAATGAATAAGCCTGTATGGGTCAAAACAACAACAGGCAAAAGTGACAATGATGAAGTATTGATTTTAGAGACCAAAACAAAACACACAAAATCAAAATAAAATAAAACAATAAATTAAAAACCATCAACAAAAAAAAAACAAAAACAAAAACAAAAGAAACAAACATCAAAAACCAAACCAAAAAACACAAAGTCAAAAAAAAAAAAAAAGAAGAGACAAAACCATACAAAACAAAAACAAAAAATAAAAGCCATACAAATCAACAAAAGAATCAAAACAAAAACCAGAAACATTAAAAAAAGCAAAACAATTTAAAGCTGCTGAACACAACAAATGTACACAACAAATATTAATCAGAGCGCAGCCAGAGAGCACTCATCACTTAGAAAACAAGGAGGTGGCCTCCTGCCACTTTAAATTGCACTTAATCAAAATCCTTTCAATATGCTGTCATAATAAGAAAAAACTAATGACTAAACATGACAGTAACAGAGATGTTTGCCATTTTGCCAATGACAGAATTCAAATTTTGTGGAAACCCGCTGTGCTTTCTGCAGAATCCTGTGGGTGCAGATTCAGGCCTACACAAGACCAATGAAGTCATCCTGAATCTCAAAGATGACACTAAATTAAGCAGTCTCACAGGACAAAACACTCCGCAGAGCAGGCAGAGGAGGATCTGAAAGACAGTGCAAGACAGATCGACCTTTATCTAACAAAAGGTAAAATATATTGTTGCAGTCCTAAAAAACACTTTCACAGCATGTTTTCTGAAAACACCTTTCTGCCTCTCGCCTCTCATGCACAAACACAACAGTCCTGATCGAGTAGTTTTTCCACCTGCCCTCTATCGCATACAGTACCTGCCTCAAGGTTGCCTGGAACACAAGCCCATCTTCATCAATAATTTAGCAGCTCCTGCGTCTCCCGCAGAGGCGCTATACTCATGATAAAGACCCCCTGCAGCTGACTCAAGGGCAGGTGTGCTAAAGAGAAGACATCTGAATCCAGATGATCAGTGCAGACCCCAGGGGCCGTCGCTAAACCTGGAGCTAGCAGTCAACAAGCTGTTTCACAATGTTAAACAATAGATTAAAATGAGTATTTGTAGCCTAATCTAATCCCTCAGGATACTGTTCTTCACATCACAGCCTGTTCAGAGGTTCAAGCAACCAGAAAGCATGCAAATAAAATTTTTCCAGTTGGATGCCACAATTTTTAGTAGTTTAATAATTTAAAAGACTATAATATATGCTGTGTGATAAGCTGTGTAATAAGAGAAAGATATGATACTTTAGTTTATCTAAATGTAATGGAATAAGCTTAAATTCAGTAACATGCTTAACATTTTTTTATGCCAATTGTGGGGGAAATTCACAAGAATAGATGTCATGGTAAAGTGTGTTAAAACATACACACAAATCTAAACAAAAAAACACACACACACACACACACACACACACACACACACACACACACACCTAAACAAAAAACAAACAAACTAAAGAAAAAAACCCACCAACAACAAAAATCAAACCAAAACAGACCAAAAAAAGCAGCAAAACAATAAAAAAAAAAGATCAAACAAACATGAAACTATTCAAATGTTAAACAAAACACGCACAAATCTAACAAAAAAACAAACTCAAACACAAAACAAACTCAAAGAAACTCAAAAACAAAACACAATGACAAAACAAAATCAAACCAAACCCCCCCCCCCCCCCCAAAAAAAATCAAACAAACAAAAACAAAACTATTCAAAGTTGCTGAAAGCATTTTTAAAAATATTGTACAAGGCATAAAGTAACATAATAGATGTTATGAGAAACCACACATACATACACTATATTGCCAAAAGTATTGGGCCACCCCCTTCTAATGAACAGGTTTGACTACTTTAGTAATTTCCATGAGTACAAATCTTAATGTTAAAGTATATAATGATATTCTTGGGAATTGTGTGCTTCTAATTTTATAGTAACAGTTTGGACAGGACCCTTTTCTATTCTAACATGACAATGCCTCTGTGTATAAGGCAAGGTTCAAAAAGAAATTATTTATTTAGTCAGTGTGGAAGAACTTGACTGGTCTGCAGAAAGCCAAGTCCTAATCCAAGCTGAACACCTCTGGTGTGACTTTAAATGCAGACCTTGATCCAAAAACTCTTTACCAAACACCAATGACTTGTACATATGGGTACAGTCATTTTAGACACTTCCAAAACTGTTGCAACAGACATGGAAATACAATTTTTAAATACATGCATTATGTTTACATCTTTGTTGCCACAGTTTTGGAAGTACCTTTTTCTGTTCTAAAGAAGGGGGTGTCCCAATACGTTTGTCCATATAGTGTATGTACAAGTCATTGGTGTTTGGTAAAGAGTTTTTGGCTCATGGTCTGCATTTAAAGTCACACCAGAGGTGTTCAGCTTGGATTAGGACTTGGCTTTCTGCAGACCAGTCAAGTTCTTCCACACTGACTAAATAAATAATTTCTTTTTGAACCTTGCTTTATACACAGAGGCATTGTCATGTTAGAATAGAAAAGGGTCCTGTTCAAACTGTTGCTTTAAAATCAGAAGCACACAACTCCCTAGAATATCATTATATGCTTAAACATTAAGATTTGTACTCATGGAAATTACTAAAGTAGTCAAACCTGTTCATTAGAAGGGGGTGACCCAATACTTTTGGCAATATAGTGTATACTTATTTTACAATATGTAAAAAAACCAAACAAAACAAAACAAAACAACTAACCACAGAACAATTACAGAATTCGTAATCTCCTGTTACATGTTGTGCAAGGGAAATGTTTAGGAGCTTTACATGAATAATCCTTTTGGGAACATTTGCTAGATTTGTGCTATTGTGTGAGCTTTGTACGCTCTGGTACGCAACCTCACTTTCTACAGTCAGTGAAATGTGGCAGAAATAATCATGTAAGCAGATATTAATCCTTCCCATGCTAGAAGCACCAAACATATTTTTGTTGCAAAGTACAGATGAGACACTGGAGTCAAACAGCACTTACTGTAAACGTAAGGGTAACTAACTGTAAACTAATAACCCAGAGGTCAACAGGGAAATGTAATAAAACCTCAGTACAACAAAACAGTGTTTAAACATTAAAGAGGTGCTTAGTCACACTGTACCTTGGCTACTTTTACACTAAGGTTAAAGGTAAAGGTGTCATTTTCTGTGCCACTAGTAGCACCAAAGAGAATGGGGGAAAATGCATATAATATAATATAATTAATATAATATAATATATAATATAATAGATTATTTAAATAAACTCAGATTTTAATGTCAGTTATTAAATAAAAAGTGATTGCATAATTAACCCATAAGCAATCAGCACATTGTTCAGGCAGTAACTATGCAGAAGGAATGTGAAATGTAAACAATATTTTTTATGGCTTGATAAAGACATGTTCATTTTGTTTGCCAGATTCCTCTCTTCACTGAAGCTCTCTTCCTGTCTGGCTGACACATGAAACTTGGGCCTCAGTTCACACTAACTTGCTAAAGCAGAAAAGGACAGAAAAAAAGATGGGATCTAATGGCGCATCTACATCAAAGCAATTAAGCATATGAAAGCATTTCTGACTGACAGCATCCTTTGCACAATCAGTCTCTGCCAAAAAGACCATGGACACAATAGTGAATACTACACAAAACCAAAGCTAGCTCATCATACAGCCATCTGATTAACATTAGTGTGAGAAAATACAGCAATGAATGCCCTTCATAATTGACAATGTGTTTATTTGTATTATATTCTGACCAAGGAAGGAGTCAATAGCTGTCAGCACAACTCTATTGTAAAACTGAGACAGCTGCAGCTTCCAAAGCGGTCACGTCATATAATCCAAGAACAGTGACATAAAGGATGAGAAGCATGAAGATCTGGCTTATGATCTTATAACTGTTTGTTACTGGCAACTGCCATATACCAGTACTATAGATAGATATAGATATATATGGCTTATATTAGTATTATATTATTATATTAGTGCTGTATAAAATTAGCGCGTTAACACAGGCAATTAATTTTTCCAGTTTAATGGCATTAAAAATATTTAACGCAGTTAATGCAGGGGCGGGGCTAGGGTTGGTCACCCCACTCACAACTGCTGTTTCTGTCTCTTTTTTCTTGACAAGAATTACGTTTATTTAGACGCAGAATGTCTTTACGACCATATCAAACAGGAGACTTTTC
This sequence comes from Spinibarbus caldwelli, assembly GCA_039654775.1. Lineage (NCBI taxonomy): Eukaryota > Metazoa > Chordata > Actinopteri > Cypriniformes > Cyprinidae > Spinibarbus > Spinibarbus caldwelli. Next base: position 12,920,236 of record CM077265.1, on the reverse strand, counting down.
AGACGCACACTCCACTTCACCTCAGCGCCAGGTGCGAGTCAAATGAGCACGGAAACGGTACAGGTGACCAGGAGCTTCAGTAGAACATCAGTGAACTGCGGTCAGATGATTATCTTCAGGCTGTATGTCAGTAAAAACCATTATACTGTGCTCACAGCGCATGTTCTTCAATTGCCCGCACAAATATAGCGGCACACGCATATTTTATCATTTATATATCATTTCATATTAAAGCACAAATTAAACTGAGTATGCGTGTCAGATCCGCTTCAAGTTCAGCAGCGGCAGCTCTTAAAGTAACAGCAGCCAAATAACCTAATAACCCAGCTGCTGTAATGTCTGTTAAATCAAAGAACAAAAGAAAAAAGTCGAAATCACAATTTAAAAAATGTCTCAATTTAAAATATATGTAATTATATCATATATATTATATCTTTGAGTTTGAGCTCCGTGAAGTTAATTCTTTATCGTCTATATTTTATCTTAAAATCAATTTTATATACCATCAATTTCATTTCTATAACGTGTGAATATATCCCCTATTGTATTCTACAACAAAAACAATCAGAGCACCTTGCTATCAGTTGTTTTATTTTGATTTCCCGAGTCAGCTATTAGCTTATAGCCCGTTAGCGTCGCCAGCGTGGTTGCATTAGTGGCAACCAAGGAAGGTTGCTGCTAATCTCGCTTACATCGCTAATACTCTATTCACACATATTACCATTGTTTTACTCACTGCTACTTGCTTTAATGGCGGAAGTGTGTCTACCTTTGAGTGCAGACGAGGACACGTTCGAGCTGCATTCAGTGCAGCTCTAGCTGGAGGCCGTGGAGAAGCAGATCCGCTAGCTGGTGAAGAAGCAGGCCCAGCTGAGAGAGCGGAGAGCCACGTTGGAAACATCCCAGGCTGACGCTCACAAGTCCGAGGTAAGTATACAGCGCTGCTAACACTCCCGCCACCTCTACTCTGTGTGTTTCTCTGCACAGACCCTGTGCACCCAGGACACGATCTTCCCAGATGTCCTTCACTCCGGCACCGGGACACCATGAACCCTGGGTGCAGCAGCAGCGGACGACGCGAGCCAGGCCCCGCACGAGGACCTCTCCTCCTCCGCCGCCTCTGGTCTTCGAGATCTCCACCCGGAACCACTTTGCTCCCCTCCGCAAGATGGAACGTGACGCTGTGATCGTCGGAGACTCCATCATCCGGCACGTCCATGCTATATTAGTTGAAGGTAAAGTGCACACTCACTGTTTCCCTGGTGCTCATGTTCTCGATGTTTCTGCGCAGATACCCACGATCCTGAAGGATGACGAGAGCATCGGCACAATCGTTCGGCATGCGGGGGTGAACGACACCAAGCTGCGGCAGTCAGAGACACTGAAGAGGGACTTCAGGAGCCTGATCGAAACGGTGCGCAGAGCATCGCCTGTGACGACGATCATCGTGTCAGGACCGCTTCCCACGTATCAACGAGGACACGAAAGGTTCAGTAGACTTTTTGCTTTAAATGAGTGGTTATTGTCATGGTGTAAAGAACAGAAACTGCTCTTTGTTAATAATAGGAATCTTTTCTGGGAGCGTCCTAGGCTTTTCCAAGCTGATGGCCTGCACCCCAGCAGAGTCGGAGCGGAACTCCTGTCGGACAACATCTCCAGGACTCTACGCTCCATATGACTAGTAAGTCAAATCCCAAATATCTGCTATGATGACTTTTGTTCTACCCACTTAAATGACAGAAGTACTTATGCTGTCCAATTTATAAAGACTGTGTCTGTTCCCTGAACAGTGAGGCTAAAATATAAATTTAATGCAGGATCTAGAAATAATCTGATTGTGATTAATCCAGAAAAATGCAAAATAAATGAACAAATTTTTTTTTAAAGTTTGGGCTCCTAAACAGAAGATCACTCGCACCCAAAGCAGTTATTGTAAAAGAAATAATCACAGATAATAGTTTTGATGTGCTCTGCTTGACTGAAACCTGGCTCAAACCAAATTATTATATTGGTCTAAATGAGTCTACTCCACCAAGCTACTGTTATAAGCATGAGCCCCGTCAGACTGGCTGCGGCGGCGGTGTTGCAACAATATATAGTGATATTCTCAATGTTACTCAGAAAACAGGATACAGGTTTAACTCATTCAAAATACTTCTGCTTAATGTTACACTGTCAGATATGCAAAAGAAATCTCTCCTATCTCTTGCTCTGGCTACTGTGTATAGACCGCCAGGGCCGTATACAGATTTCCTAAGAGAATTTACATATTTCCTCTCAGACCTATTGGTTACTGTTGATAAAGCGCTAATTGTCAGAGATTTTAACATTCACATTGATAATACAAATGATGCATTAGGACTTGCATTTACTGACCTAATAAACTCTTTTGGAGTCAAGCAAAACGTCACCGGGCCCACTCATCATTTTAATCATACGCTAGATTTAATTATATTGCATGGAATCGATCTTACTGATATAGATATCGTACCTCAAAGTGATAATGTTACTGACCATTTTCTTGTATCGCACATGCTGCGTATTACTGATATTAACTATATGGCTCCACGTTATCGTCCAGGAAGAACTATTGTTCCAACCACTAAAGATAGATTCAGAAATAACCTGCCTAATTTATCTCAACTGCTCTGTGTACCCATAAATACACATGAGCTAGACAAAATGACTAGCAACATGGGCACTATCTTCTCTAATACGTTAGAAGCTGTTGCGCCCATCAAATTGAAAAACGTTAAAGAAAAACATACTGCGCCATGGTACAACAGTAATACCCATTCTCAAGAAAGAAACTCGTAATCTTGAACGCAAATGGAGAAAAACTAACTTGGAAGCTTTTAGAATTGCATGGAAAAACAGTATGTACAGTTATAGACAGGCTCTAAAACCTGCCAGGGCCGAGCATATCCGCAAACTCATAGAAAATAGCCAAAACAATCCAAGGTTTTTATTTAGCACAGTAGCTAGATTAACAAATAACCAGACGCCACCCAATCGAAATATTCCCTCACAGTTTAGTAGTGATGACTATGAATTTCTTCACAGACAAAATAGATAACATCAGAAATAGAATAACAAATGTAGATGCTACAGCAGGGGTGCCCAATCCTGCTCCTGGCGATCGACTGTCCTGCAAGGTTCAGCTCCAACTCTAATCAAACACACCTGCCTTTAATTTTCAAGCGATCCTGAAGACCTTAATTAGTTGCTTCATTTGTGTTTGATTAGAGTTGGAGCTGAACTTTGCAGGACAGTCGATCGCCAGGAGGAGGATTGGGCACCCCTGTTCTACAGCATCTAATACTTCAGCTTCATTCATCGTACCCAAAGAAAAAATGCAGTGCTTTACAATTATAGGACAGGAAGAGCTAAATAAAAACTTAATCACTGCATCTAAACCAACAACATGTTTATTAGATCCTGTACCCACTAAATTACTGAAAGGGTTGTTACCTGTAGCAGAAGAACCGCTTCTCAGTATTATTGACTCATCGTTATCTTTAGGTCACGTCCCAAAACCATTCAAGCTGGCTGTTATTAAGCCTCTTATTAAGAAACCACAACTAGGATTCCTTGTGAACTGGCAAATTACAGACCCATTTCAAATCTTCCGTTTACGTCTAAAATTCTATAAAAAGTTGTCTGCTCAATTGTGCTCCTTCCTGCAAAAAAATTATCTATATGAAGAATTTCAGTCAGGTTTCAGGCCCCATCATAGCACAGAAACCGCACTTGTTAAAATTACAAATGACTTGCTTCTTGTGTCAGACCAAGGCTGCATCTAATTGCTAGTTTTATTTGATCTTAGTGCTGCGTTCGACACCATAGATCATGACATACTCATAGATCGATTACAAAACTATACGGGTATTCAAGGGCAGGCTTTAAGATGGTTTAGATCCTACCTGTCCGATCGCTACCACTTTGTTTATTTAAATGGGGAGTCATTTCAATTATCACCAGTAAAGTATGGAGTACCACAAGGATCTGTCCTAGGTCTTCTGCTATTTTCAATATACATGTTGCCCCTTGGTAATATTATTAGAAAATACGGGATTAGTTTCCACTAGGGCTGGGCGATATATCGAACGTGATATTCACGCGCATCTAGTCAGTAAAGCCGGTTCTGTGATTAGCACTAAATCTTCATCACCTGTTTTCAAATAGAGCGCCATTTAATACACAAAGCCGTAGATCACTGACAAGCTACGCAATATCGCATTCATTATCGAAGGCGATTCATCTGCGATTTGAACACGATATTGCGTAGCTTGTCAGTGATCTACGGCTCTGTGTATTAAATGGCGCTCTATTTGAAAACAGGTGATGGAGATTTAGCGCTAATCACAGAATCGGCTTTACTGACTAGATGCGCGTGAATATCACGTTCGATATATCGCCCTAGTTTCCACTGTTATGCTGATGATACTCAACTATATATCTCAACAAGACCAGATGAAACTTCTAAATTATCTAAGCTAACAGAGTGCGTTAAAAATGTAAAAGATTGGATGACCAATAATTTTCTCCTATTAAATTCAGATAAGACAGAGATATTACTTATTGGACCAAAAAACAGTACACAGAATCTCTTGGATTACAATTTGCAACTAGACGGATGTACTGTTACTTCCTCTACAGTCAAAAAACTAAGTGTTATATTAGACAGCAACTTCTCTTTTGAAAATCATATTTCCCATGTTACAAAAACAGCATTCTTCCATCTTAGAAACATTGCCAAGCTACGAAACATGTTACCTGTTTCTGATGCAGAAAAGCTAGTTCATGCATTCATGACTTCTAGACTGGACTATTGTAATGCACTGCTAGCTGGTTGTCCAGCATCTTCAATAAACAAGCTACAGGTAGTCCAAAATGCAGCGGCTAGAGTCCTTACCAGATCAAGAAAATATGATCATATTACCCCAATTTTATAGTCTCTGCACTGGCTACCTATTAAGATCCGTATCAGTTACAAAATATTATTACTAGCCTATAAGGCCTTTAATGGTTTAGCTCCTGCATACCTAACTAGTCTTCTACCACGCTACAATCCATCACGCTCCCTAAGGTCGCAAAACTCTGGACTTTTGGTAGTACCTAGGATAGCAAAGTCCACTAAACGAGGTAGAGCTTTTTCGCATTTGGCTCCCAAACTCTGGAATAGCCTTCCTGATTCAGACACACTCTCTTCGGGGCTCAGACACACTTCGGGGTTCAGACACACTCTCTCTGTTTAAATCTAGATTAAAGAAACATCTCTTTGGCCAAGCTTTCAAATAATGCATCTCATAATCTTGTACTGCAGTTATATCTGATCAAACGCACATTATTATTCTTTAGATTGGGTTAAACAAATAAATTTTGCTTGGTTGGAACAGCAGCTACCCTAATTATGTCTCTATTTGTTTCTCTGTTTCTGCCACAGGATTGGCATCCCGTGGAAAATAGGACTTACACAAGCTTTAGTCTGGATCCAGAACACCTGAGAAGAGATGATGCCAACCCCTCAGAGGACCTCAGAAGATGCCAACCCTGAAACAACATACAGAACTACCAAATCTTGCTATAAGTTTGATTTCAACATATAATAACTGCTCTTAAGAGTGTTCATCGTCTGTTTGATTACGTCTTTAATTGATTTTTCCGTACATTTCTGCCATATGTACATTAACTGACAGTCACCAATGATAAGCTACTACTAAATATATTGTAGAAACCTAATTTTCTGTACAGCGCTTTGCAACGATTTGTATCGTGAACAATGATCAGAATAACGGCATTATAAATAAATGGCGTTACTAACGGCGTTATTTTTTTCAGTAACGAGTAATCAAACGAATTACTGTTTCCCCCGTTACAACGCCGTTACTGACAATAAAATGCAGCGTTACTATAATTTATTATAATATTATCATTTTATTTTTCAGTTTATCTGAATGGATGCGCAGTGTAGCTGTATTTGACGTACCGTAAACTCTAGTGTGAAGGCGCACATCTCGACGTCGCTTTGTCTCACACGCGCAAAGAAAGATACAGAGCAAGAGAGTCTTACATAACATGCAGAATTGACACGCTACATGTAAACAATATTATTTGTTGTATTTTCCTGTCAAAATAACAGAGTTCCTTTGGAATTCTTCAGCTTTTAAGAGCTGCCGGGTTCTCTGGTAGTGGGCAGAACTAATGCGCAAACGACAATCTCATTGGCTGGCGCTCACCTATTATCATCCCTGTCTTGATTTCAGTAAATCAATTAGAGCAAACACAGACAACGTGATTAATATTCATGAACCCAGCAGCTCATTAATCCTTAGTGCGTTTTATAATGTTATTAGTAGTAGAATTCGTAGTAGTTTTGTTATCTTATCATATATATGAGAGAGAGAAATTCATACAGTTATTATTATAGTTATTATAAATTAAAATACATTTAATTCTATTATTCTACCAACTATGCATGATTATATAGTTATGTGGACTTTATTATTTACATTTACCATTGTCTTTTTCTCTACTGTTCCTATCATAGATCTGTGACCCATTTTTGGATCATAACCCACTGATCTACAGGTCAGTCCAGATGTGAAAAAGCACAAAAAGAGGTTACAAAACTCTTACATTATCTCATATAAGCCTGAAGCAGCATCATGCACTGCTTTGAATCACCTCTACGCTCTCTTGCTAACTCAAAGACAGTGATTCATCAGGTTTTGCCTTTTTTTCTAAATAGGGAAGCTTCAGTTGTGTAACAAACTATTAATAAGTCCAGTCTGCTTTTATGGTCACCAACAGTTTGGTGGTCCCGGTCTGACCTTTTGCTGCTTTCCAGTACTGCAGTGCTTGAGGGCAATGAGCACAAACACACACATATACAAATACTAAAACAGGCTCTAAAAATAGACCAGACACTCCCAACCTCGTAATGTTCCGTTTAAGCCAGTATAATGAATAGGGAAATTGAATTATCATGCAGTGAACAAGATAATATCATACATCAACATTCTGGGAGAAAAAAAAAAAAAAAAAAAAAAAAAAAAAAAAAAGTATGCTAGATCTGTTATATGTTTGTGTCTTGGTATTCCCTATGTTATGGGGACCAAATATCCCCACTAGTATAGTAATACAGTCAATTTTGTCCTTGGGCAAATTTTTTTGGTCCCCATGAGGAAAGCAGCTTATAAATCACACAGAATGATCTAAAAATGCAGAAAGTTTTATGCTTTAGACTGAGGTAGGGTTAGGGTAAGGGGATAGAAAATACAGTTTGCACAGTATAAAAAAAAAAAAAAAGAAAAAAAAAAAAAAAAAAAAAACCTTACGACTATGGAGAGTCCCCATAAACATGGAAACCAATGTATGTGTGTGTGTGTGTGTGTGTGTGTGTGTGTGTGTGTGTGTGTGAGAGTGAGAGAGAGAGAGAGAGAGAGAGAGTGAGAGTGAGTGAGTGAGTATGAAAGCCAGTAGAGCGCTAATCTCTGCTGCTGAGAGTCTCACTAATTGAAAAGTGGTAGAGGTCAGAGGATCAGCAGAAGACATGGTGGGTTTATCGCTGTAAGGTGCACGCAGCTCCGGCCTTAATGAGAGTGATGTCACTGCACTGCTCAGGGAGATAAACCGACACACACCGTGAGCGATCACCTATTTAGCTTGTGATATATTACAGATCTGCAGGCCTGAGAGGGCAAATCACTTTTTCCTGAAGAGCTGTTTCTAACAAATTCTGGACATGCAAGTTGAAAGTCCATTTTGAAACATCAGAGAACATGTTCATATATTCTAAAGCATTTCAAGGTATCACAGGTGTGGTTTTAGGTAAGCAATTCCTAAATTAATAAATTATAATAAAAAAGGATTATAATTTTATTAAAAAGTATATAATATTGTTTTATTTTATTTATTTACTATATTTTATTACATGTAAAAAATAAATAAAATAATAATAATAATAATAATAATAATAATAATAATAATAATAAAAAAAAAAAATAAAAAAAAAATAAAAAAAAAATCACAGCCTGGCCAATGAATATTAATTAGGTAAAGCATTATCAGAGTTGTGGACATAAGGAAGCAATCCAAGAATGCATTGTAACAAGCTCAGCTGGAAAAAAAGGAAAAAATATTCAAGATGATAAAATGTGTTAAGAGAAATTTTGACTGTAAACAGATTTGTATTTTATTAAATACTTTTAAACAAAGTATACAATATTTATAAATATTTAATGTTATAATTTTATTAAGGTAGGAAACTACAAGTGAATAGGCTAAATATTTCAGAATCAGAATCAGAATTAGCTTTATTGCCAGGTATGTTTACACATGCAAAGAATTTGTTTTGGTGACAGAAGCTCCACAGTGTGACAGAACAGTGACAAGACAAGACACAGATAATAAAAAGAATAATATGCAAATATACAAAATAGACAATGTGCAAAATAGCACAAACACAATATACAAAACAGACAATTTAGTAAGTACAGGTATGTTTATTTAATATATATATATTTAATTTAATAGACATCACCATACTTTCTAGGGCTGTGCGATTAATCGAAATCGTCATAAAAATCACGATTTGAGGTTGCGCGATTCTAAATCGCTTTATAGCACGATTTTATAGCGTCCCCGACCTCCCACAGTATGCTATCCGAACCAATCAGAATGTAGCGCATCCAAAAGGAGTGCGAGAACAGAACAGACCAGGCATACAGACAGACGTAATGCCATACTCCGTCTGTGGTACGTATGCAGTGCGTATTTTTTCCGTGCCCATGTTAACGGTTTAAAGCGTTCACACTGTACACTGTTGCGGTCCGACAGTGCGCTCTAGGAGCGGTGCGTCTGCAGCAGTGCAAAGATCGTTTCCACACAGAGTCTATTTCTGCTGTGCTGCATGCGCTGAAATGAAAGTGACAGCGCACTGTTCGCGGTAAAAAATGAACATGGATTGACATGGAAATGTAGTAATTACACCATAAATGCATATAATTAAAGTCTACTGTTTCACAGTCAACACGTGGCTTTTTGGCTATATTTAAAAAAAGCAAAAGTTCACTTTTAGATAAACAAGGCAATAATAGATGGCACTCGTGGAGGTAGGAAAACAAAGTTATATTTATTGAGTTTAAACGTGAATAAGTCTATGAAAGGTTGTATTACTGTACTGTGATAAAAGAGAATTACAATGCTGAAAAGCATTTTCAGTCAACGTTTGCATGTGAAATCAAAATAATGGATAAATGTTGTGTTTGTGATAAACAGCCGTAATATTTGCCATATGTCTGTTCTAGAGACATTTTGTTACACCTTTACTTAGTGATTATTTTCCCTTATGTCTGTTCTAGAGACATGTTACAGCTTTTTGATGAAGCTCTAACTGGTTTTCTTTGGAAATATGTTTCAAATTCACACTGAAGGCATTTATTACGTCTGTAAAGCCTGTGTGTCAAAATCTTGATTAAAATCAAAATCGCAAAATTGATCAAAGAAATCGTGATAGGTTTTTTTTTTTTGTCCATAATCACACAGCCCTAAGTTTGTTTCAATATGCAAATGAGCCATTATCTAATTAAATATGCACTTTGTGTTAAAAAACAATTTGAACACATTTCCAGAATGGAAATCTAAACGACTAAGAAAGGCAGGTTCAAAATTCTTGCTTCATTTTGTTGACATAAGAGTTAAAGGTTTTATTTATTTTATTACTCCATAAATCAAAAAAATAAATTCACCATTTAAACAAAAACCTTATTTAAAGAAAATGGCCTTTAAAGATATGTATTGCAATTACAAATAAAGTATAATTACTGTTTAAAAAAAAAAACATTTTAATGTGTATTTTGGATGTTTTCTTTCCACTAGTCTGAAAGTAGTCAAGCTATGAAAGCAAAATAGCACATTATCTCAAAATGACGTTAAAAAAAAAGAAAAAAAAAGAAAAGATTTTGCCTGTTGTGTCTTGCCCTAAAAGCAAATATTTACAACAATTATAATACACTTTGATAAAATGATATACTTGAATATTTAGAATTATAATATAAAGATTATATATATATATATATATATATATATATATATATATATATATATATATATATATATATATATATATATATATATATATATATATATATATATATATATATATATATATATATATATATATATATACACATTTTTATAAAATTTTATTATTGTATTATTATTATTATTATTATTATTATTTATTTTTATTTTTTTTATTTATTTTCTTTTTATAAAATACCGTATGCATTTTTAATACAATTATATTATTTTATTTTATTATTATCTTTATTATTAAATATAAGTCACAGCCTGGCTGATGAATATTAATTAGTAAATGTAAAATCAGCCCAGAAGTCTTAACTGATTAGCTGAAAGTGGCCTCCAACCATATTAGAATTACTGTTCACTGCTTCCACTTTCGTTGAGGCCACTGTCAATGCAACCAGTCCCATGACAGCTGACATGTGGACAGTAGGCAGTGAGGTAACTTGCTAACTTGCTAAGAAACAGAATTTATAGCACAATGCCTCAAATGACAACGGAACCATAATAGGGTATAAAATCTGACAGAAAAGAAAAAAATTAAAAATATTTCAAATCAGCAACAGAGCAGGAGCTGTGATAATACAGAAAGATGTAACAATGTAAAATAAGGATGCTGTGAAAATTACTCACGAAGAAAGTGCTTTTCCAGTAAGGCTATCTCCAGGTGACCTTTGACCTCATTGAGTCGGTCGGCATCACTCATCTTGTAGTCCTGGATGGGAGCAGCAGACATGGTGAGAGTCCCTGAACCAGCCTGGAAACAAAGAGTAAGTGAAAATATGAGAAGCTTAAGGTTCACAGCAATGACAACATCAAACAGTTGTTAAGGTTCAATTAAACATCAAAATGATCATCTAATGGACATTCTCTTTAATCAAACAATACAGAATATAGCCATGTTACAGTCTAATAAATGAGAGTCCATTAGCATCTGTGGCTCCAGCCTGCCAGAGACATTACAGCATCGTCTTCACAACCAGGATTCGACAAATCACGGCTCTAGTCACCAACCGGACGCCAGTGCTGCAGCTGTAACCATAGTGACCAGCTCATGAGCTCACACAGACACAACAGATCTCTTAGGTGAGCTTTCCTGCGCTTATCAAATTATACGCAGCAAATGCAATTTCTTTGAAAATGTGCTTGGACGAGAACGCCCTATATAAAAGCCCGTAATAACATCATTTTGTCTGAACTTGGTTTCCAATCAGTTCTTTTCTTGTAAAATGTCATGCAAAACATTAAAAGTCAGTGCAAAACACAGGGTGGCGTCAGAAACAAATGTCAACGGGAAAAGATAGAGCAGCTTTACAAAGATTGTTTTTAAGACTAAGGCTTGTGAAGTCTGTGGATGTGAACGATGGAGGGCAATCTCAGCTGCAACAACAGGAAGAGGTCATTTATACAGAAAGAAATACAGTGCAGCAAATGGATGTTTGGGTTGAAACTCTGTTGGGAATTTGGCTTAGAGCCCTGCATTTCAGCCCGGGCCCAACGGGCCCTGACTTTTTTTTTTTTTTTTTTTTTTTTTTTTTTTTTACGCCCCTAGGGCTGGGCTTCGGGCCAATTTTCACGTCATAGTTCAGACGTGGGCCGGGCCTCGGGCCTGTTTTAGGCTTCTCATTTTTATATTTTATATTATACTCATCCGTCAATTAGTGATGACAAAAAAAAAAAAAAAAAAAAATTATAATAATAATAATAATAATAATAATAATAATAATTGCAGCGCTGGTGGAAACAACACACGACTGTCAAGAGCGGCTCGACAGTGTTTAGTGTCTCCTCCAGCAGCAGCAGCAGCAGCAGAGTGCCGTCAGCGCAGCGGAAGAGTTCTGCATTCAAATCAGGGGGAAATAGTAAGGAGATATTTTAATTATTTACTAAAAAAACTAGTGTTTTCTGAGTCTGTGTTGCAAGGATGAAGTTACCGATCCTGACTCGACATCTCCTCATTAGACGTGCCTTTAGAGAGAAGTGCATCTTTACGGATTATGATTATAATGAAAGAGTTTTTGTTTTTGATTAGTTTTATTTCATTAAGTAGTAATTTAAAGCTTTCTATAGATACAGGTGCATCTCAAATTAGAATGTCGTGGAAAAGTTCATTTATTTCAGTAATTCAACTCAAATTGCGAAACTTGTGTATTAAATAAAAAGTCAATGCACACAGACTGAAGTAGTTTAAGTATTTGGTTCTTTTAATTGTGATGATTTTGGCTCACATTTAACAAAAACCCACCAATTCACTATCTCAAAAAATTAGAATATGGTTACATGCCAATCAGCTAATCAACTTAAAACACCTGCAAAGGTTTCCTGAGCCTTCAAAATGGTCTCTCAGTTTGGTTCACTAGGCTACACAATCATGGGGAAGACTGCTGATCTGACAGTTGTCCAGAAGACAATCATTGACACCCTTCACAAGGAGGGTAAGCCACAAACATTCATTGCCAAAGAAGCTGGCTGTTCACAGAGTGCTGTATCCAAGCATGTTAACAGAAAGTTGAGTGGAAGGAAAAAGTGTGGAAGAAAAAGATGCACAACCAACCGAGAGAACCGCAGCCTTATGAGGATTGTCAAGCAAAATCGATTCAAGAATTTGGGTGAACTTCACAAGGAATGGACTGAGGCTGGGGTCAAGGCATCAAGAGCCACCACACACAGACGTGTCAAGGAATTTGGCTCCAGTTGTCGTATTCCTCTTGTTAAGCCACTCCTGAACCACAGACAACATCAGAGGAGTCTTACCTGGGCTAAGGAGAAGAAGAACTGGACTGTTGTCCAGTGGTCCAAAGTCCTCTTTTCAGATGAGAGCAAGTTTTGTATTTCATCTGGAAACCAAGGTCCTAGAGTCTGGAGGAAGGGTGGAGAAGCTCATAGCCCAAGTTGCTTGAAGTCCAGTGTTAAGTTTCCACAGTCTGTGATGATTTGGGGTGCAATATCATCTGCTGGTGTTGGTCCATTGTGTTTTTTGAAAACCAAAGTCACTGCACCCGTTTACCAAGAAATTTTGGATCACTTCATGCTTCCTTCTACTGACCAGCTTTTTAAAGATGCTGATTTCATTTTCCAGCAGGATTTGGCACCTCCCCACACTGCCAAAAGCACCAAAAGTGGTGTGCTTGACTGGCCAGCAAACTCACCAGAGCTGAACCCCATAGAGAATCTATGGGGTATTGTCAAGAGGAAAATGAGAAACAAGCGACCGAAAAATGCAGATGAGCTGAAAGTCACTGTCAAAGAGACATGAGCTTCCATGCCACCTCAGCAGTGCCGCAAACTAATCACCTTCATGCCACGCCGAATTGAGGCAGTAATTAAAGCAAAAGGAGCCCCTACCAAGTATTGAGTACATATACAGTAAATGAACATACTTTTCAGAAGGCCAACAATTCACTAAAAATGTTTTTTTTTATTGGTCTTATGAAGTATTCTAATTTGTTGATAGTGAATTGGTGGGTTTTTGTTAAATGTGAGCCAAAATCATCAATTAAAAGAACCAAAGACTTAAACTACTTCAGTCTGTGTGCACTGAATTTATTTAATACATGAGTTTCACAATTTGAGTTGAATTACTGAAATAAATGAACTTTTCCACGACACTCTAATTTACTGAGATGCACCCTGTATATTTATCATGTCTGTGAGGCACGTATTCGCTGCGTTTCGGTTCATTTTTGTAAGCGCTCCTGTTCAAGACGAGACAGCAGAAAGCGCATCGTGTTTGTTTTCTTTATTTTATAAAAGCACAACATTTTGATATTGTGAGTGCACACAAATAAAAGTAGACCCTTTACAGTTATGAATGATGTATTACTCTTACCTTTATGAGCAAAAATGACGGCGTATTCACTGAAAAAGTGATCACACTGGTGTCTCCATGTTCTGCACTCTCCACACAAACTATTGGATATACCGCACATTTATCTAGGTTTAACGTTTAAACATGGTTATAAGCTTGAACTGTTTTATATCTGTAGATATTATTTTAGGGAAGTCGTGATGATTTGAGAAGGCTAAATTGATCAAACATAGGCTATGATCAGCTCACTGTCTGCCGCTGGCCGCTTGGTCGTTACTTATATATATATATATATATAAAAAAAAAACTATTTAACAAACAAAAATGCTCCAAACGTTTTTCTAAATTAACTTAATAAAAAAAAAACTAAACGAAATATAATCACTTTGCCATTACACACAAAACTGAATTATTTTAATAGCTGAAACAGTAGTATAAGCTGTTTTGAGAGAAGGGGGAAAAAGATGGGCTCGGGTCGGACACGGGCCGGGCTAGGGCCTGAGCATCTCAGGCTAGGGCCTAAATCTGAGGCCCGTGCAGGGCTCTAATTTGGCTGTCTGCCTCTTCAAACAACGCAAAAAAGAGAAACTAAGTGACGGGAATACATGTTTTTTATGACTACTATTATTAATAATAATATCACTGAGTATCTGTTTATAAAACTCAAAGGAATATTTCATTTATATTCACATTTCTATATAAACGCCAGTTAAAAAAAATTAATAAAAATAACAATAATAATTTATTAATTAATTGAACTTAAATTTAGTTATGCATTTACAGTGGAAGTCTATGGGAAATTATTGCATGGTAGCCCACTGACTTCCACTGTAAATGTATAACTATTTGTATTTTATTTTATGAACTCCCACTGTAAGCAAATTCTGTAAAACAGTGAAACCTCATTCTTCAACCCATTTTACTTGTGGAACAATTTTTTTTTTTTTACCAAAACGGGACATTTAAATGAAAAATTAGGAATGAGACTTTTATTTTTACAATTTTTCCAATCTGGGATTGATTGGATGGTCAAAAGTGGATGTTACATCTCAGAATAAGCAGATCTGAATTAGTGATAGGAAGACTGCATAAATTTACTGGCTTAGATCTTTGAATCTCATTTTTGCAAAATGAATTAATCTTTGTTTTTTCCTCCAATTTAGTTTCGAAACAAAATGCAAAAGCACCCGTTTTAAAAATATTTTGGATTTTGAAAAGCCTGTTGACTTTTGCCGTTTATCTAAGGTAATTAATTTTGGAAGTTTTTTTTTATAAACATTTGTTTCTTATTTATCTGGTTCCACCGTGTGTGCTGATTTTCTTATATATATATATATATATATATATATTGTGACGCGTGTCCCGAGCACTCATCAGCGTCGCCCTGGAAACAGAAGAGGCACACCTGCAAGCAATCTGCACAGGCTGGCCGGTCACAGCTGAGACTCATCAAGAGACAGCTACAAAAGCCGCCGAGTCACACACACGGGTGAGACATGTCTCCAGACGAGCTGATACTAACCTTCCTCTGTTTACGTTCCAGAGAGCAGTGTGTGACCGGCCAGCCACGACTTTTGAGCACAGCACGGACACCCAGCACCTGGACACTTGGATTGACCACGGAAGCGGATCTCGGAGCACGGGTTCACCTCACCAAGACACATCGGCACGACACATCTCACCAATAAACGCACCCTTCGGGGCCTTTATTGTCATTTCCTTGTCGTGTGATTCTTCAGCCCGTTACACTGGTGGAGAATGCGGGCATACTACTGAAGAATCACCGACAAGCGTACTTTTTGGTTTTTTTGAGTTGACGCTGTGTCGAGGCGCGACTATTTATCTGAGTTTTTTTTTTCCTCTCCTTTTTTCTTTTTTTTGTGCAGGCGGCGACTCCTTCCCAGCCATGGAAGAATTATTAAAACATCTCACCGAGGTGAGCTTCAGACAGCAGCAAATTGTGGAACACATGGCCGCCCGACAAGGAGAGACCGTACGCGAGATCGCTGCGCTCCGCACCGATGCTGCCCAGCGGGTTCCGCTGCCCGACCCCCGCGTTCGGGCCACAATGCTCGTGCCGAAGATGACTGTCCACGACGATGTGGAAAGCTACCTACAGATGTTTGAGGCTATTGCGACCCAGGAGGACTGGCCACTGGAGGAATGGGCACGCGTGCTGGCACCGTTATTGACGGGGGAACCCCAGCGGGCCTATTTCTCAATGTCGGCGGATCTGAGGGATTCCTACGAGGAACTTCGGAAAGAGATCCTGTCCCGCGTGGGCCTCTCACCCATCGCGGCAGCACAAATGTTTCACGACTGGGAGTATAACACCCGGTTGCCAGCCCGCGCCCAAGCCGCCAACCTCTCCCGCCTCGCACGACACTGGCTACTCACCGGGGACCCCAGTGCCGCACAAGTAGCCGAGCGCGTCGTCGTTGATCGTCTCCTCCGTGCCCTTCCTCGTTCGCTTTGGCAAGCGGCAGGAATGCGGAACCCGCTCACCGTCGGAGATCTGGTGGAGGCCATCGAGCTGGCGGAGGCGGCCCACCGTCGGGAGGCGGAGGGCATCTTGCGACCAGTGAGCAGGCCGGCGGTACCCGGGCCCCAGGATGAGCCGATGCCCACGGATCCTCCCCCTTCACCACATCGGGCCTGGCTGGCAGGTTGCATCGTCCACCATGAACCACCGTTGGAAGCACCACGGGTGGAAATAAAGGTGAATGGACGACCCTACCAGGCACTCCTGGACTCGGGCAGCGCGGTCAGCCTGGTGCAGCCGACAGTGTTTCCCCCTCGGGTAGAGTCTAAAGCCCGCCTACCCATCACGTGTGTGCATGGTGACACTCGCCAGGTCCCCGCTCGGCAGGTCACCATATCGGCCGCCCCAGGCTCCTGGTCCGTCGAGGTGGGGATCGTGAAGGATTTGCCCGTTCCCGTGCTACTCGGGAGAAACTGGCCGGGTTTTGACCGCCTGCTCGCCGCCGCCACCCAGCCTGCCAGCCCTGCCGGGAACCGCCGAAGACGGAAGTTCAACCGAGGTCCCCGACGGCACCCCGTCCTACTAGCGTCAGACAGCGCCAAAGACGGTGAGTCCCCCTCTCAATCCGTTAACCTTTTCTATGATGTGTTCCAACAGGTTACGGGAGGTGGGGCCTTTGCCAAGGAACAACTCGGGGACGAACGGTTGAAACACTGCTGGACACAAGTGAGGGTGATCGAGGGAAAAGAGGCACAGCCACCGCCGCATCCAGTTCCCCACTTTGTTGTCCAGAATGGCCTGCTTTACTGTGTCGCACCCCAGAGGGGGGGAGGAAAAAAAACTGTTAGTGGTGCCGCGGTCGAAGGTAGAAACCGTGATGGAGCTGGCACACTCGCATCCGATGGCTGGCCACCTGGGGGCACGAAACACCATCCAGCGGATCCGAGACCGTTTTCACTGGCCAGGTCTGGATGCTGAGGTGAAACGGTTTTGTCAAGCCTGTCCGACGTGTCAGCAGACATCGCCGCGCACCCCTCCCCCCAGTCCGCTGATCCCGTTACCCATCATTGAGGTGCCCTTCGAGCGAATAGGGATGGACCTGGTCGGGCCGCTGCCGAAGTCCGCCCGGGGCCACGAACACATCCTCGTGATAGTGGACTACGCCACTCGCTACCCAGAAGCCATTCCCCTACGCAAGGCCACATCCAAAGCTATCGCTCAGGAGCTGTTCCTCCTATGTAGCCGAGTTGGCATCCCCACAGAGATATTAACCGACCAGGGCACCCCGTTCATGTCCCGGATGATGGCAGACCTCTGTCGCCTCCTAAAGGTGAAACAACTGCGCACCACAGTCTACCATCCTCAAACCGATGGGCTGGTCGAGCGTTTTAATCAGACATTGAAGCAGATGCTCCGTCGGGTGGCCGCTGATGACAAGCGGGACTGGGATCAGATGCTGCCCTACATCCTCTTTGGCATCAGAGAAGTGCCCCAGGCTTCTACCGGTTTCACCCCCTTTGAGCTCTTGTTTGGGCGTCAACCTCGCGGCCTACTCGACGTCGCGAAAGAGGCCTGGGAACAACAGCCGGCCGCCCATCGGTCAACCATCAAACACATTTGTGAGATGAGGGAGAGGATCGACAGGGTCATGCCATTAGTCCGGGAGCACCTCACGAAAGCCCAGCAAGCCCAACAACGCCACTACAACCGGGCAGCCCAGCCACGGGAGTTCCAGCCAGGAGATCATGTCATGGTCCTAGTTCCGACGGCCGCCTGCAAATTCCTCGCTAAGTGGCAAGGACCCTACACGGTGACCGAGCGAGTGGGGCCCGTTACATACCGGGTGCGGCAGCCCGGAAGAAGAAAAGAGGATCAACTATACCATATCAACCTCCTAAAGCGATGGGTCGGGACTAGGACCCAGCTGGCCGCTCTGGCCACCACTGACCCCGTGGTTGTCGACGTCAACCCCCACCTATCGGCTGCCCAAAAGAAGGAGTTGCAACATTTGGTCGGTCAATTCTCTGATGTGTTCTCCCCACTCCCTGGGCGGACCCACGTTCTCCAACATGATGTTCGCACACCACCCGGAACCATTGTCAGGCAGCGGCCCTACCGGGTCCCGGAGGCTCGGCGACATGCCATCGAGGAGGAAGTGCAGGAGATGCTGAGGTTAGGGGTAATAGAGCCCTCGCGCAGCCCCTGGTCCAGCCCCATCGTCATGGTCCCAAAACCGGATGGCACCCTCCGCTTTTGCAACGACTTCCGCCGCCTCAACGAGGTCTCCGAGTTTGACGGCTATCCGATGCCACGAGTAGACGAGCTGCTGGATCGTCTGGGGAGAACCCGGTATATCTCCACATTAGATCTTACCAAGGGCTACTGGCAGGTGCCATTGACGGAAGAGGCCAAACCGAAGACCGGCTTCTCGACTCCCAGTGGCCACTGGCACTACAGGGTTCTCCCCTTCGGCCTGCACGGGGCCCCAGCCACTTTCCAGCGGATGATGGACATCCTGCTGAGGCCCCACCAGTCCTATGCGGCGGCCTACTTGGATGACGTCGTCATCCACTCGGAGAGCTGGGAGGATCACTTGGAGCGGTTGCGGAGGGTGCTTGTCGAGCTGCGCCGGGCTGGACTGACCGCCAATCCCAGAAAATGTCACCTGGCCCTCTACGAAGCTAAGTACTTGGGCTTCCAGGTGGGCCGGGGCCTCATCAAACCTCAGGAGAAGAAGGTGGCAGCAATCCTCTCGGCACCACGGCCCACCTCAAAAACCCAGGTCCGGGCCTTTTTGGGATTGGCGGGTTACTATCGCTGTTTTATCCCTAACTTCTCCTCCTTAGCAGCTCCCCTGACAGACCTGACCAGGAAGGGGCAGCCGGAGAAGGTTTCCTGGGGTCCCACCGAAGAGGGGGCGTTCCAGCGAGTAAAGGCAGCACTCACCACGGAGCCGGTACTGCGAGCCCCAGACTTTAACTGCCCCTTTCTGTTGCAGACGGACACCTCCAACACCGGGTTGGGAGCCGTCCTCTCCCAGGTGCAGGACGGTGAGGAACACCCGGTGATCTACATCAGCCGGAAGCTGACCCCAGCGGAACAACGTTACGCGGCCGTCGAAAAGGAAGCGCTGGCCGTCAAGTGGGCAGTCCTGGAGCTCAGGTATTACCTCCTTGGCAGAAAGTTCACGCTCATTACTGACCATGCTCCGTTACAGTGGATGGCCCGGGCCAAGGACACGAACGCCCGAGTGACTCGCTGGTTCTTGGCGCTCCAGGACTTCCACTTCACTGTGCGACATCGGGCGGGGACGGCCAACGCTAACGCCGACGGGCTCTCGCGGATTTGGGCAGCTTTCGCAGGTCTGTCAGGGTTCACTCCCCACCCGACCCCAATCTCCCCGTTGTCCCGCGGGACCAGGACGACACTTAGGGGGAGGGAGTGTGACGCGTGTCCCGAGCACTCATCAGCGTCGCCCTGGAAACAGAAGAGGCACACCTGCAAGCAATCTGCACAGGCTGGCCGGTCACAGCTGAGACTCATCAAGAGACAGCTACAAAAGCCGCTGAGTCACACACACGGGTGAGACATGTCTCCAGACGAGCTGATACTAACCTTCCTCTGTTTACGTTCCAGAGAGCAGTGTGTGACCGGCCAGCCACGACTTTTGAGCACAGCACGGACACCCAGCACCTGGACACTTGGATTGACCACGGAAGCGGATCTCGGAGCACGGGTTCACCTCACCAAGACACATCGGCACGACACATCTCACCAATAAACGCACCCTTCGGGGCCTTTATTGTCATTTCCTTGTCGTGTGATTCTTCAGCCCGTTACAATAAATATATATATATATATATATATTCAAACTTTGTGTAAATTATTTGCTATTTTATATTAGGCCTATAGCATGGTGTATTCATTTTGTTAATAAATTAAACATTCTATGTTCAAAATAAGTGAGTTTGTCATTGTACTGTTTTGTTGTCCATTCAATCAATTGACGCCGAATTGCCGCTAATTCGAAAGTGAAAGTAAAATGCACACATGTATTTACAAGCAATTAAAAAGCAAAGAAAAGCAAGGAAGAGAGGGAAAACTCTAGCGAACTACCCCCACGAACAACAATATACAGGATTCATATATTAAAATGTTATCTCTGCCGCTTAATATTCACAGACACTAGTTCATATCGTGTTTTAATTTAAGTGTATTTGACCTACTTTTGATATATCCATCCAAAATTTGGCAAATTCTGTTACATTCCGCGTTACCACGTTCTGTCTACGTAGGACCCTAAATGTCTACTTACACAAAATGTAATCACATTCTGGAAAGAAAAAGTGACAGTGACAGAAATTCACAAATTTATAAATTGCAAGAAATAAAGTATAATATGCCCAAAAATGCAATGTTTACTATCTGTAAGAGTAAAAAGAGTAAACTACCCACTTGTTTAAGACGTTTGGGAATTTCTGTATCCAATACAAAATATATAGGCTGTCACGTCATGTGAAAAATGAACAAACGAGACTCAGACTGAAGAAGAAATTAGGAAATGAAATTAAGTAATTTCTTGTTGAATTGAATGGCTTTCTATGACTGGTGTTACGAAATCTTCAAAATAGAGATCAACACCATTTTTCACAATCATATCGCATCTCTATATTTTTCTACAGAGACAAACAACACAACCACATTTTTAAAAAACAAAATGCATTCAGCACTTTCTGACAGATTCTCCCTTGATATTTCCCACAGATGAAAAAAACGACACTTACAGGGTCTCGCTGCTCTTCCGTTTCTTTGATGGAGCTCCGATGTTTTACTGGGACGTCGTCATTACATTCGCTGTCAGATGCATTGGGAGACTCGGCAAGGTCCAGGAACTCATCTCGTTTCGGTCCTCTGAACCTTATCTTATCCAGTCGCTTTAGCATGTTCAACACAGAGACCTGTGTCTTTATCTTAACATGGCGGGTGGCAACCCTGTAAAGACAAAAGCAGCTTTTGAAACTGTACAGTAATGAAGAAATGTTGCACAACTGTACAATACATCTTTATAAATATCATTATCATTTAGACCAAGTTCTGGTTTTTCATTTCTTAATTGCACACGTTGAATAAGAAAAGTACCATAAAATGAATATTTACAGTCTTTTAAAGGCAAAAACATACTTCATTTGGTATGCTATCTTATTGTCCAAGTGAAACTCAGCAGTGGAGTAAGACAAAGCCAGTCATTCTTGGCAAAAGAAGTCGGCTCAGGAATAATGTGCAACTGACAGTCACTCGCTTGCACAATAATAGTCTCTCTGCACTGGGTATTGAGGCCTGTGAACTGTAGAGCAAAAATGGGCCGCTTGAACTCACTGTGAGAAATTGCTACAATCTCAAAGAGATCAGCTGATGTTGGACTAGTGTGGCGCAGGACCCTGTTTTGTACAGTATGTGGGTCAGAGGTAGAGGCCCCATGATCCTCATGGTCGTTTCGGTTCATAGTGAGACCCCTGTACACAGTTTATCATGACAAATTGATGCATGAGGAAAACCAGACACTGATTTTATTATCTTCTCCAGGCTAAAAGTGATTGTTACTCACCTCCATGTCTTTCCAAATCTGTATGACTTTCTGTATGACGAATTCCTGAAATAATCATTTACAGTGCCTTGCGAAAGTATTCATACCCCTTCATTTTTTTCACGTTTTGTTATGTTGCTGCCTTATGTTAAACAGCTTTTAAATTACTATTTTTCCACATGAATCTATACTCCATACACCATAATGGTAAAGCAAAAAACAGGTTTTTAACATCTTCGCAAATTAATTAAAAATAAAAAAACAAATAATTCCATTGCGTAAGTACTCATACCCTTATCTGGGACAGTTGGAATTTAGCTCAGGAGCATTCATATAGCTTGTAGATGTTACTACACTTCGAGTGAAGTTAACCTGTGGCAAATTCAATTGAATGGGTATGATTTGGAAAGGCACACATCTTAATAAAAGGTCTAAGAGCTGATAATGCATATCAGAGCAAAAACCAAGCCCTGAGGTCCAAAGAACTGTCTGTAGAGCTCAGAAACAGGGTTGCGTCAAGCCACACATCTGGGGAAGAGTTGAGAAAAAAATTTTTGCTTCACAGAAGCGTGTGGTCTCTGTTACCCTTAATGGAAGATGTTTGAAACAACCAGGTCTCTTCCTAGAGCTGGCCTCCTGGCCAAACTGACCAATTGATAGAGAAGGACTTTGGTTGGTGTGGTGACTAAGAACCTGATGGTCACTCGAGTTGAGCTCCATGATCATATGTGGAGACAGGAGAAACTTACAGAAGGACAAACATCACTGCAACACTCCACCGATCTGGGCTTTATGTCGGTGTGGCAAGACTCAATCCTCTCTTCAGTTTAGACACATGAAAACACACTTAGAATTTGCAAAAAAGCACCTAAAGGACCCTCAGACTGTCAGAAACAAGATTCTCTGGTCTGATGAACCTCAATTCCAAGCATCATGTTTGAAGCAAACCAGGCACTGCTCATCACCTGCAGAGTACCATCCCAAAAGTAAAGTGTGCTGGTAGCAGCCTCATGCTGTGGGGCTGTTTTTCAGCGGCAGGGACTGAGGGACTCGTCAGAGTAGAAGAAAAGCTCAGTGCACCAAAATATTGAGATAGTCTTAATGAAAACCCAGTCCAGAGCATTCAGAACCTCAGACTGGGCAGAAGGTTCACCTTCCAACAGGACAATGGACCTAAACGCACAGCAAGAGTGGTTTATAGACAACTCTGTGAATGTCCTTGAGTGGCCCAGCCACAGCCTGAGCTTGAACCCAATCAAATATTTCTGGATAAACTTAAAATGTGCATCTGCCCCTGTCCAACCTGACAGAGCTTGAGAGGTGAAGAGGCGAGGAGAAGAATGACAGATAATTGCCAAATGCTGATGAGCAAAGCTTGTCGCATCAAACAAAAAAGGCTTGAGGCTGTAAAGGTGCTTCAGCTATATATTTAGTTAAGGGTATGGCTACTTGTGCAATGTACTTATTTCAGTTTTTTATTTTTTAATAAATTTACGAAGTTGTGACTAAGTTTGACTTTTAAAAAAATCTGTAAATATTGTACATATAAGTTGATATTGGATATTTAATTGTATAAGCTAATTTTCAATATTTTTACATTGAAAGTACCTTTGCCGTCATCCAACACTCACTTAAAAGTAGCTAATCTTTAAAAAACGAATACTTTAAATAACGCTGTTAAATGTAATTTTATGGCAAGTCTCAAAATATTTACATACTGTTCATTATAACACTGTGATGCTTAAATTCACTCGTAGCATTTATGATGATTAATTTTCATTTTAGGTGTGTTTCTTTTTTTAGACAAAATGGTGTCAAAATCAGTCAAAGAAAATTATATAATTTAATATATAACAATTTAACTATATAGCAATTTACTAATCTTAACCAGTGTTATTTTAGTATTATTATATACTATTTTTAAATTATTTTTATAGTATATTAATATTTTTAAATCAACAAACATTTCATATAATAAACATTTTCATAGTTTTAGTTAGCAATAACTCTGTTCCTCACACAAAGCTACCATATGGCTTTAGAAGAATCAGAACCAGATTTAAGAACCTCATTTAAAATATTTTTATGGTGCCTTTGTATCCTTTTTGGGCATTCATTTTAACTATTTGGAAATAAGAAGCCAGTACATTCTTCTAACTGTTTCCTTTTGTGTTCCCCAAAGAAAGTCAGTCATACAGGTTTAGAATGACATGAGGGTGAGTAAATAATGACAGAATTTAATTTTGAGGGGAACTGTCCTTTTAATTCTAATATGTGCTGATTGCAACCTACTGGAAACAGCACATTGGGCTGTTAAACTCATGGAAAGATGCAGGTCATGAACTATTGTGCTCTTCCTCAGGCAACATCTTAAATGTCTTTGTGCATCTAAAAAAATTCCCTGAGAATGCTGAGGCTAAAGCACTAACACAGTTTTGCAACATGTGACTGGATTATATATACAAAAAAACTCTCCAGGAACCAAAGGCCCACGGTGTTGTACAAAATAATGCTATTGGTGTTCCAAACTCTGCATTCCCTGCAGTTAGTTGACCTTACAGCAAACAAAGCAGGCCTGGGAACAAAGCGGCCGTATGCATGCCTAGACACTCAAAACCTGCAGCCGAGTTCTAATTTCACTTCCAGAGCTCAGACAACATGCTGTACATGATAATGACAGGACTGAGGTTTAATGTGAGCCGTCTTGCTCTTAAGCAGCCTGAGTTTGGCATCCTGTGAATTAGAAAGGGACTTTTTTGACAATAAGCAGACGTTTCATGCAGCTCACACAAGGGAAAGGGAAAAAGCTTGAGTGGATGATATTTATCACCCATGTCTAGATTCGTCAGATTTACAATGTTTTAACTCATTAGAATGCACTGTTTATGAGAAGTTATGACAGGGTGTTAAACATCAAAACTAATCATGTCCTATTCATACAAAAGTTTTGCTTGGGAAAAAGTACTACAGTAAATCAGACCTGCAGTACAATAAAAACATCCTTTCCTCTCTTATGTTCCATAGTGTAAGAAAATAACTTCTTTAAAAGGAACAGTTTGCCCAAAGATGACATGATCTTAAGGGAACAGGGTTTGCATGCACACTTTTCCAAGACTTGGATCATAGAATTCAATAACAATAACAACACTGATTTGGGGAAACTTTAAATATCTTTTGCCCCCTCAGTTAGATGCATAATAAAATGATCTAGGACAAAGGATCCCCACTGAAGGCCAAATACACACAGAATTGGGAGAATATTTTGAGACATAAGTGGTTGAGCAAGTTTGATTTGTTCAGGGTGGAGCATGATTTTAACTTTCCCACTCCTCATAGTCTACACAGCTTTTGGGTGGAGCTCTACCAACAATCAACCTACAATAAAGTTTAGGTGGAGGAAAAATTCTTAGCATCTGTTTGAAGGGACATATCATCCAAAAATTTACATTGTCATCATTTACTCAGACATCATTCCAAACATGACTTTCTTCTGTGGAATACAATTATTTTGAGAAATGTCTCAGTGTTTTTGTCCATGAAATAGGAGTCATATACACATACATATTTATTTTGGTGAAATATTCCTTTGTCCAACAAGTTGAACAACAGCGATTTGCTCTCAAAGCATTCTGTAATCACTCCACTCAAGATCCACTCCACGTTTTATAACTCACACTCCTTCACTCTACTGAGAGAAACCCATTCAGAGCAAGAGAGACAATATTAATGTTCTAATTAAAAAAAAAAAAAAAAAAAAAAAAAAAAAAAAAAAAACCTGCCCAACTCCAGCATACAATGTATGCTCAGCTCGCACATGTGCCTTGAGTTTTTTTTTTTTTTTTTTTACTAGTTTGTCCATAAGATGGCAACATTGCCCCTATTTTTCACTTTGGTAAAGGAAACTGGGAACAGAACCACAACAAACTACTGGATATGGTAACAAAAACAGATGGCTCCACTGATGAGCACTTGTGATGAGTTAAGATACTCGCACCTCTAGTTTAAATGAGTATGCGTATTAGAAGCATATTTCTGCGTACCATGAATTAGAAGTACAAAACAAGGATTTGTAAAAAAAAAAAATGTCGGAGGATTTCGATATAAGCCAAGAGGAGACTGATTTTCATTTGCTGTAAACAAAACTTGGTTCTCGCGAGACCAGCATATATTTTATTATTTTTTTTATGAACATTATCAATCAATTAAAAAAAAGTTACAATACACATATACAAACTAATAATAATAAAAAGAAAATTAAAGAAATTATAATAAAAATAAATTACAAGACAGGGGTATAAAATTAAACAAAACACATTGCATTCAAAGGAAAAGATTAAACAGCTTACAAATTTCAAGTTTTTAAAGCCTTCTTATTACATGAGTTAGAAATAGTCTCAAAGTAATGCTGTATTTCAGCAAGCAATACATAAAACAGTGGTTTCTGACATGAAAATTTACATTTATGTATATAAAATTTTAACAAAAGGAGATTAAGTTAGTACAATTTGTTTTTCTGTAAATGCATTTTTTTTTTTTAATTAACAAAACCAAATAAAATTTTCCCAAAGTAAAGAAAAATCTTGCGAGACTAGCATATTCTCACAGGAGATTCCGCTACGCCTACGTCATCCACTGGAACACCACTTTCTCGTGAATGTGTGTCCAACAGTTAGCTGAAGCTTGAGATTACGCTTTATAAAGTTTTAAGCCTTGTGGAGTACTTTTTTATGATAGATGTACGCCGTTTTTTGGGCTTCAAAATCTCGACCCCCATTCACTGCCATTATAAAACTTGGAAGAGCCAAGACATTTTAATGTAACTGATTGTGTTGGTCTGAAAGAAGAAAGTCATATACACCTAGGATGGCTTGAGGGTGAGTAAATCATGGAGTACTTTTCATTTTTGAATAAGTCCCCAAGTGCACTAGAAGTTGGAACAGGTCTATGCGTTCAGCATACACATGTCCTAAGCGTTCTCATCAAATCAGAAGTATACTTTGGGCTTTAGAGAAATGTCAAACTAAAATATGCTTTACAAAAGAAAACAAAACAACATTCTTTGACTCTGCTGTACACTATATTCAAAACGCCGCAGAGCCTAATTCTATATTAACGCCCATTACAATTACATCATAGGTAAACACCATGACTACCACAACTATTTTCTCAGTACTGACGAGTGACTCCCCTTTCACTCTCCCCGACTCTGACAATGAGTTTAGCGGTCAGGCTGCTCGTCTGTGCTCCCTCCGACACCGGCATTGTGTTAGACATCTCCATTCCCCCATACTCTCTCTAAACACCATCCGCCCCTATTGTCATACCCTCTGCAGCCTATCATCTGTCAGCAATGTTTTGCTCATTTATACATTTTTTTTCTCGTGTATTGCAATCTCTAATCAAATAATATCAACAAGCATCTTGTTAACACAAAAGCACGTTATTCCCAAGCATCCTGCTCCAAGGTTTTGCATCTTCATCACCTCACCGTGTAGGTCAAGTTGGATCTCATCAATAAAACATCGAGGGTTGACACAGTTGCACCATCAATAGATTGCCGATTAATGCCTTGACCTAAAAGCCCTTCGTCACTAGATCGATGCCGTGGAGAATGGCGGCTTTCGTACGCGTGTAAAATATTTGAAATCGTTTTCTTACCTCGTCTTGAGGCTAAGGGGTGGTTGTCACATTAAGCCACAAAATATATGAAATAAAACCATGAAATAAACATACGTACAGAAAACGTGCCGCAGCTGTGCAAAACTACAAACAATGAGGCACATTCGCACGCGTGTCGCGCTGGCTGTAAAGGAGTTTGAGGATTCGAATTCGAACGCAACAATGCAACAAAAGCTTCTTCAGTCTGACACATTGTAACACGCGCCCCGCCCGCCGCGGGATTAATAGCCAGAAAGGAGAAGAAAGTTTTCTTACCCACCTTGCACGGAATTCGTAATTAAGTTTCATTAACAGGAAGGTATGAATTTTCGAGCTTCGCCCCTCTTCGTCGCCACCTGCTACCAGCTCGATGAGAAACCCGGCATAAAATGCCCGAGCGGACACATTGATCCACGGCGATTCCCTGAGCTGTCAGATGTTATTTCCAGCGTTACTGCGGATTAGAATCGCATGCAAACGGCAAACCATCATTTGGGGTTCGTTTCAATTAGTTGTTGATATACAGCGAGACTCACTTCTCACCAGGAAATTTCGTCAATGACAGCGACAGACGCTCTTAAAGGGGCCGATAATTGACAGTCGTCTCTTATCAAATAGAAACGCTCTCAAATCTTCCTTCTTCGTGAATAAAGTAAAATATGCTCAAATTGGTGTATGTATTTTGAATACTGAACAACTATAGAGGGCATATTGGGTTTTAACAAGTGAGGTGGACATTAATCCCATAACTCTGTCAATCCATGCTTAAAGTTTATGCGTCATATACGCACGCGAGGGTGTATTATTTATCTGTAATTCTTTTGAAGTGGACTTGTTTGGACGTGAACATACGCCGTTTGGTCTAGACGGCTATGTGATAGGGCTGGTTTGACTCGTTTTTTGGGTGTTTGCACTGCAGTTAGCCTCGACCACTGGATGATTGTGTGTCCACTAGGTGGCGCGCAATGACAGATCATTGTGTTTACTTTTAAACTGTCAGAAATAACATTTTGTTTTAATCTCACATTTCATTTTTTTAAATCTAAATTTTAAAATGTTATATTTAACTTAACAATTTATTACACAATATTAGCAAAACACTACCAAATACTACAATGGGAATTAGGTTACCATTTGTTTTTTTGCACATAAATAATCATGAAAATACTATGGTATTTGAGTCTGGTAATCATTCAGCACCATGGTAGATAGGGGAGCATGTTTATTTTTATTTTTTTTTAATAATTCATGAATTTTTACATTTTGTTCACTTAAATTGACTCACTATCATTAAAATGTTTGGGGTTGGTAAGATTTATTTATTTATTTATTTTTAAATGTTTTTGTCACATTGCTTACAAAGGCTGCATTTATTTGATTTAAAAAAAAAATACATGTAATAGAACTCATTTCTATTTTAATATATTTTAAAATGTTCCTGTGAGGCAAAGCTGAATTTTCAGCATCATTACTCCAGTCTCAGTTTCATTGATTCTAATATGCTGATTTGCTGCGCAAGAAACATTTCTTCTTATTATTAATGTTAAAAACCACTGTGCTACTTAATATTTTTGAGAAAACTGATTTATTTATTTTTAGGATTTACTGATGAATGGAAAGTAAATCTCATACATGTCTTTACTGTCACATATAATGTGTCCTTGTTGAATAAAAGGGTTAATTTATTTTTTAAATATATATATATTACAGATCACAAACTTTTGAACAGTAGTGTATGTTGAAGGAATTTCAACATTTTATTATAGCAAAAAAATATATATATAGCAAAATAATACCAGTCATACCGGGGGTATACTTTTTAATTAAATCTTTTAAATTCATTTATTTACAATGTTCAAATGTATTAGTGCGAATAGTAAGAATATAAATACCTTATTTTACATGCTGGTCTACATCTAATATCTATGAGCTTTGACAAGTAATGGAGGTATTTCATGGATACACATTTAATCTACCAATCAATAAATGCTTCTAAACTATAACAGATTACATAGTTATTCACCTGACATCATCACTTTCAAATAGACTGACCTTTAACATGAGTAAAAACAAAAGAACGGCTCCCTGAATGTCTCAGTCTATACTATTTACACAAGAGGTTTGGCAGAGCTATAAAATAGTCGACAGGCACTTTAGGAATCTTTTGATTCTCTATTGGTAATTTAGATCCAAAGCAAACAAAACACTGTTTTTCTATGTACAGCACCGGCTGAGACTTTAAGGCATGCTGAACATAAGCTGTAAAATACTGTCAGAGGTAATCAGTGTAAAAACACAACTGCCCATTGAACCCGATGACAGACAATGTGTATGATGGTCATCTTCATATTAATAATTCATCTGAAACATAACTGGGGGAGCGAAAACTCAGATGTTTGGGGCAAAAATAAAAATAAAACAACAAATTAAGCTACATCCGCTTAAAAACGCACAGTATAAAAAACACAATATAAACATTCAAAACAGTGCTGTAAAAAATACCACAGTAAACATTAATATTCAGTATTGGCATCACAATGAAATCCTAATTTACAATTTTACAGATAAACCTATTACACATCTAAAATACAAAATGTAACTATAAACATTACTTACACATCATAAGTCATCTGTTTATGACTAATGAAATAAACTGTACAAATGCTAATTAATATCAAAGTCTTTTGCTGTAACTCCAGATGATCAGCTTTATCCATTTCGACGTCAGAAAGCTTTTCTGCTCAACTTGGACAATGTAGCACTTTGGAATGCTGGGATAGCTAGCGCCCGGCTTCCTTTTGTATTAAACGAACCTTTATAAATACTAGAAACAACTTCAGAGCAGGACCATGTTGTGCTTTAATACTAGTGGGGACACAGAAACTGGTTCAAACCCATTCCAGTTCATTCAGAGTCCTTCATGGTGAAGACTCAGATTGATGTTTCATTGCTGCCACTAACAAGAGAAAGACGGAGAGCTGTTACAATCAGAATGAGACCAAAGAAATCCTAATGATCAGAATTTGACATCCAACTCACTCAGAATCTAAGTCTTCGTCTGCCAGGGTGACAGGGCTCGTGCCCAGCTCCACGGTGATCCCGTTCAGTGCAGACTGGGGTGGTAATGGAGGTGGTTTGATGATGATGCTGTTGGCCTCGGTTCCTGAGCGAACCCCCTCGTTTGACCCCACTGATGGAGTCTTTTGGGGGATCTGGGGTGGGTTGTAGTCACTGAGCTTCTCCCTCAAGCGGTTCTTCATGTTTTTGTCCGTCAGTGGGGGTGGATATGTGATCGTGTTCTTTAAAATGCCTAATTAAAAGTGAAGCGATTATAATATAATGTAATATAATATAATACATACATATATATATATATATATATATATATATATACATATATATATATATATATATATATATATATATATATATATATATAAAATATATTTTACATATTATACATTAATGAAATTCTTGTATAGCCACAATTCAATTTGAAATATTTATATAAATAAATAAAATGTATGTTTAGAAATAAAATAGAAATATATTTCTATTATATAAATATTTATATAAATATTTCAAATTGAATTGTGGCTATACATTAAGTTTATTAATGTATAATATGTAAAATATAGTTTATTTATAAATATAAATAAAAACAGATAATAGTTTAATGTATTATTCTAAATATTCTGTACTAAATTATGAAATCTTATTTAAATATACATTAAATAAGCCAGCTTTACTAACAGCTTGCGCCAGCGCAAATTGTCTTTTGGCGTTAAAATAGTACTGTCAGGATTTACTAAAGATGCGCAGTGAAGAATTAGAGCTGAAAAGGTGTGGACAGTTATTTTTGTGCCTGACCTTATTGAATATGCATTTATAGGAGTTTCCCTTTCAGACACAAAATTTATGGGAAGAGAGTATTAAAATGAATAACGCAACACGATTTACTAACGCTTGTGCTTGTCAAATTACTGGTATTTGCGCCATTATTTAACACCCAAAAAAAGCATGTCTTAAAGCAAGCGCTAATTTGCGCTGCTCTTGGTAGATTGCGCTGGTCATTATGGAAATGACCTGGCTGCGTCTGTGCTCTTTAATGTAAATCGCATGCAGAATTTTCCCCTCCCATCTGTGCTTTTATAGAATTGCGCTCTAATGCTAATTTGCCCTGTTTAGTAAATCTGGCCTCTAGCTTTTAAGTAGTAATTTTTATTTAGTTTAAGTAGTTGTCGCTTACCTCTTCTGGGTAACTGGTTGCTGTTTGGCTGACTGGGTGAACTCTCACTTTGAGACACATCTCCATTTTGATTTAATTTATTCTCTTGATGAAGTTCCACATTCACTTTCGTTTCCACCCGCAGTTTATCTGGACCACCCAGGTCCCCACTTTCACTGGCTGTGGGCGGCTCCTGCGGCCAGTATGGCTTCCTTTGACTGGACACGGCATCAACTATAGAACAACATGAGTAAAATTATCAAAAATCCAAGTTTAAATATAAATGAAATGAATAAAACACGTAAAAGAGTGGGTCAGAGTTCACAGAAGAGGCTGCAGGCACCTTTAGGAGTGCTGTGGATGGGCGTTCTCTCATTATTCCATTTGGTCCTGGAGTGCCTGGCCTCATCCTCACTGTCCGAGGAGTGGGAGGAAGCGTAGGAGCTGCTGTGTTCATCCACTGAGAGCTCACTGTCCGAATCGGAGTCTGAATAATACCATAAAATGAAGTTATGACACCAAATGAGCCTTCAATTGTCTTAAAAATAGTCGCATATTTTTATTTCTGTCCTCACCTTCTGCCTTTTTACTCTTGTGGAAAAAGAGTGACGAGTCTCCTTCATCATGCCCCACATTTCCACCATTAGATGATATGCTGCGTTTCTTCTCCCTGAGTGAAAACAACATCAAATCCAAGCATTATTACGGAAATACTGTTTAGTGACAGTAAGTTGCTAGTGAAATGTTCACAAATGCAGCTGCCAATATAGCAATATTACATATATGACAACCAGAATTTTTTCTTTCATTAGTTAACATTTCCCTTTAAATGTCATATACTAGTCTTTATAGTTAGAAGTGTGTCTGAGAGATCAAACATGTGCATCAATACACACTGGATCCAATATGTGATCCATGTATCAGATGACACTGTGCTGTGAATTACAATACTGTAGGGCTCTGTCAGTGGTTATGGTAAAAAATATAAGTCATAAATATGGCTAAAGTGGCTCCATTGATAGTCATGATGAACTAAAGATATTCAGTGGAGTGACCTAAAAACCGAATGCCCCTTTGAGACGTTTACGCACAATATAACAGGTAATAATTGGTGCAAATAGGTTAGTGAAACAGCTGCAGGCAAATACTGCATGAGTTCATAATTCCAGATATATTTAGATCATTAATATATGAGGTCTGGGGAAGTTCAAATGATACACGATTCTCGTTTTAAGAGGTTAAGGAGGAGGTATGGGGATATTTCACATAAGCATGTCAAATGAAACATTGTTTTATTACACGGATGTTTAAGAAATACTTGATTCTGATTGGTCAGTTGTGGCATTCAATATAAAATAACTAACTCCTGGTGTATTACCTGAGTGTGGAAACAAGGTAGCTGCTGCCGTGACTCTTGCCTGATCTAATAGAGCTCTCTAGAGATACAGTGGACTCTCCGATGGTGGTCCGGTACAGACCTCCATCCTCTGTGTAGACGTCACCATTCAGAGAACGCTGGGACGGCAGAAGAAGAGACTCACTCTTAATGATTCATCAGTAAATACTCTGAGCCTATACACGAGTCTTTACATTTTTAATAAACTTATTTATTTAATGTATGTGTCAATCTCACTGTGAGTAAGGTTGCCCGTGTTGTACTGGGATCTTCAACTGGTACTTTCTTCCCTGTGAAGACACTTTTTAGGTTCCTCCTCACATCTTTGTTGAGAATACAGTGGAAAAAGAAGACGCAAATGCCCTGGAATTAAAAAATACACATCATCACGGAATAATTACATTCATATGAATTTGTCATAATACACAATCAAAACGGTTTGTTAAAGAGAGCAATCCAATCCTATATGGTTTGTAATAAACACATTAAGTAATTCCCATTGATTAATCTTACATTTTTTTAAATATTTTACCTCATCTTTTTTTATTTTAACTTTCATTCCACATGTATTTTACTTCACTTTTCTATTTCTGTATTGTTTGTTTATTACCATCAATAATAATTATTATTTAATTACAATATCATGACAATTTTATTGATACAGGATTGTTGACTCTAACTTGACTTGATTGTATTTAATTTTACATTTTTATTTTTTGATTTATTTATTTTTCTTACTATTATATTATTTTATTGTTTTCAAAATAAACAATATAGAAAATAAATAGTAAATAAACCGATGAGATGAAAGGTATAATAAGAGGTAAAAATAATAATAAAATCAAATAATATCAAGTTAGGGTCAACAATGCTTTATTGACACTTGCAAATTGCATACATTGTCAACATAAGTATGCATATATGTTGTTGTTGCTAATAAAATAAACAATAAAGAAAGATTTTTTTCTTTATGAGTTTTAGGACAATATTACAAAGAAGAAAAAGCAGAACAAAAGACAAGATCAACTTAATAATACAATAAATTAAAAAATAATAATGATAATAAAAAATAAAAAAAAGTAAATAAAAGTGTGGCTTAGCACAACAATGAAAGTGCACAATCAGTAAGATACAATAAAATTATAACTGAAAAAAAAAAAACTAAACTAAGATTCTGTCAACTTCCGTCAGTAAAACATGTTCTGTGACATTGCTTAAAAGGGCCCCAAGCTTTATTAAACTGGTTAGATGAGCCTCTTATAGAATGTTTCAGAAAAATTGTTAAGTAAACAAAGAAATGTTAAATAAATGGTTAAAAAATATATATAAAAAATTACACAGCACATGAACATATGTACCTGTAAGCAGCTGAGGATGGCAAAGAGGTAGTGGAAGGACAGCACATCGCTGTTGACTGCCATTAGACCCAGCAGCCAGGTGGCGCTGATGAGCAACAAGAGGAGGAAGGCCACTCGAAGAGCAGAGCTGCACAAGAGCAAATGAGAATGATGAAAAAGATTTGCTTTTACCTGCTTCAGGCCATTTGTATTTCAGTATTGTTCAGTTTGACCTTTAAGCTTTCTTGCTGAACTTACATTGCTCCTGACTTTTCTGTTCGTTGGCGCCGTCCACATGAGGCTTTGGCTGCCAGCACAATTAGGACTGTATTTATCTGTTAAACAGAGTTTTGTTTTTCATTATTTACTCAAAACCAAATACATCAGTTGGTAGATGGAAAAAAGCACCGTTTCCACTGTGTTAAATAAGATTAAAATACACAAACTGACCAGCACTACTATGGAGATTGGTCCTGTGATGCTCCAGATAAGAGTGTCATAAACAGAGAGCCAGCAGAAGTCGGGGTTTCCATAACCCTGAGGATCCAAACCCACAGCCAGACCTGAGAAGAGACAATCAATCAGCAACAGTGCACGAACAAGATTTATAGGGGGTTTGGGCGGAGAGAGAAATGCCAAAAAAATGTATTTTCATTGACGAGTATGTTGGTAGATTTTGAAACAAGCTTAATTTTCAGTGAATTTTGAGTAAACATTTTTTTTTTAAAAAAATGTCATAAATGTAGTAATTTGGTGTACTCTACCATTCAAAAGTTTGAGTTGGTAAGATGTTTTATGTTGTAGAAAAAAAGTCTCTAATGTTCACCAAGGTTACATTTATTTAACAGTAAAACAGCAATTTTAGCAATTTTCAGCATCATTACTCCAGTCTTCAGTGTCACATGATACTTCAGAAATCATTCTAATATGCTAATTTTCTGCACATTTTTGTGGAAATCATGATACATTTTTTCAGGATCCTTTAATGAACACAAAGTTCAAAAGAATGGCATTTATCTGAAATAAAAATCTTTAGTAACATTATAAAAGTCTTTACTCTCACTTTTTATTAATTTAATGTGCCTTTGCTGAATAAAAAGTATTAATTTCTTAAATTAATCTTACTGACCCCAAACTTTTAAATGGTAGTGTATAACATATACAGTATAAATACATATTAGTGCTGTCAAAGCAATTAATCACGATTAATCGCAACCTAAAAGTTTGTGTTTACATAACATTATATATATATATATATATGTGTGTGTGTGTGTCTGTGTGTGTGTGTGTGTGTGTGTTTATTTTCATATATAAATACACACACATACGATATATTTAAGAATTTTTTTTATATATTTAAGAAACTTTTATTTTGGATGTGATTAATCGTGATTAATCGATTTCACAGCACTACTACATATACAGTGTATAAAAAACATATTAATTGTAATAATGTATTTTACAAATAATAGCTTAAAAATATAGTCAGGTAGATGTGTCCTCTAGATCAAACTATGACCTGAGTTAGTGAGCGACTGAGTATCGTACCAGTGATAATAGCAGGAATCCCCCAGCCGATGGCGTAGTAGAAGCGCATGTGACCCTGGTTGATGTTACGCATCTCGGTCAGCATACGATAGATGTGCAGCCCCTCCACAAACATCCAGGCAAATGCGCACATGTACGAATAATGTAGCAGAATGGCCACAACTGTACATACAAACTACAAATCAGACAAGAAACAGGTTTAGACAGAAATGTCCAAGATAAATAAAATAAAAGAATGCTGTTGATATCATAATGTAAAAACTCTCCAGACTGCTTACCGGACTGTCGGTCTGATTGATGCCAGTGAGGAAGATGAGCTCAGAGAGGAAGATGGCGGCCACCAAGTTCTTGTGGATGCTGTGTAGGTTAGAGCGCAGCTTGCGAAGAATGGCCAGCAGGAGAAAGGTGATGAGGAGGGCCACCAGAGAGGCGGACACTGTCGTGTAGGTCACCACTTTCAGAGGAAGAACATCACCATGCTATGGACAAGATGACAGCGTTCAAAAATCAGTTAGCTTGTTATATACTAGCAAAATCCATATTAACCAAAATAGCCTGGTGTGTCTTACCTCTCGTTTGGAGATGTCCATGAGGACAGCAAAGCTGGTCAAGTGGTTGCACTGGCAGCTGATATGAGTAGAGTTTCTGAAGACCAGCTCACAGCCTTTAGAAGACCAAGCGCCTCCACCAGAAACCCTATCAAATAAGAGCAGGAACAAATTATTCTATTATCACAGCACAAGCAGATAGGTTTCTTATGGCTATAACAGAAACAGAAATATAATCTATTGATTCATTAAGGACTCACGGGATGGAGTGGTTCCAGTAGACGCACACAGGTTTGGTCCTCTCATGGGTCTCCAGGAGCCTGAAGTTCAGGGTGATGGGTCTTTGGAGTGGGGTGGGGAGAGGTTCTCCGTCCCTGTGGACCACCACGCTCACTACAGGTGTGTTGATGACAGGACGAGTGGGCAGTCTGGGAATGTGTAGAACACCAGTTATGGAAAAAAAGGATCAGAAAAAAAATCAGCACCATATTGGTTATCTGCCAATATTAGATATTTTTTTTATTTGTCTGTATCGGCTCATATTAAAGGATGCCCATTTCCAGCACATGAGAAAAAAATGCTTTGGTAAATCATAACTATGACATAAAAATCTAAATTATGAGATGCTAAATCATAATTATGAGATCAAGGGCCAGATTTACTAAACAGGGCAAATTAGTGTTAGAGTGCAATTCCATAAAAGCGCCGATGGGAGGGGAAAATTCTGCGTGCGATTTACTGACACTGCACACATTAAAGAACACAGACGCAGCCAGATCATTTCCATAATGACCAGCACAATCTACCAAGAGCAGCGCAAATTAGTGCCTGCTTTTTTGGGCGTTAAAAAATAACGGCGAAAATACCAGTAATTTGAAGAACGCAAACGTTAGTAAATCTCTCTTCTCCCATAAATTTTGCATCTGAAATGTAAACGCCTACAAATGCATATTCAATAAGGTCAGGCACAAAAATAACTGTGTCCACACCTTTTCTTCGCTAATTCTTCACTGCACATCTTGCGCCAGCACAAAAGACTGTTTGCGCTGGCGCAAGCTGTTAGTAAATCTGGCCCAAAAGGTCGACATTATGACAAAAAGTCATAATATTAAAAAATTAAAAGCATTAAAATTTGTCATGATTTTGACTTAGTATGGCCACGTTTTGACTTTTTATCTCATAATTTTGATTTGTCATACTCGACCTTTTTCTTTCATAATTTCAATTTATCTCATGATTATGACTTAGTATCTCATAATTTAGACTTTTTTTTATCATAATATTTGCTGTTTTATTTCATAATTTCAACTTTTTATCCCATAATCATGACTTAGTATGTCAATTTTGACTTATCTCAATTATGGCTAATGTCATACATATGACTTCTTATCTCATAATTTTGATTTTGTCATAATTTTGACTTTTAATCCAATCCTTATCTAATTACGTCATAATTATGATTTACCAAAGTATGTTTTTTTTTTCATATGGCGAAAATGGGCTTCCTTAGATATTAGAAACTTAACTGTTCTTGCACATTTGCTCTATTTTTACATTTGGATTACTTTTTGTCATAATCTAACACTCAGTTAAAGTTAATCTTTAAAACACCTTTAGCAAATCTTCAAATAAATATTACTTTTTCATACTGTACATTATAATGTTGTTGTGTCACTTCTAGCATTTAAATTGACTGATTTTAGTTTTTAGTGTTTTAATTTGAATCTACTTAGACAAAATTGTATAGAATTTTAATATCGGCTATTTACCATAATGAAAGTAATTATCAGCTTGTCATACCGACCAGAATTTGAATATTGGTGCATCACTAATTATTATTTAAATATTACTTATATTAATTGATATTGGTTTTTTAGCATTGCATCTCTAGAATAAGGCAGTCTGTTGTTTGTACTGTATGTAAAATCCCAGGCTGAAGTACTACCTAAGACTGCGGCGGTCTGGATCATAACTCTTTGGAAGGAGTCGACCCAGAGACCTGTAGATCATCACCATCACAATAGCAGGTGGATCGAGTTGTTCTGCATGGCGTCTTTTTTTAATGGATGGTGTTAGATCAGCAGTATCTGATCCATCCATACTGATGAAAGACTCAGTTGGTTCAATATGGGCTGGAGGCTCTGTGGTAAAAGCATCTATAGTGTATAAGACATAATAAAGTTTAGAATTAAATTTTAACATTGCACATTTCCATGAATATTACTGATAATATAAAGAAACAAGTTTCAGTGACAACCTTTTCTCTTTTTTGGCATGGCGAGCAGGTTTGGGAACAGGACAGATGACTCCAGCTCTTCTGAGTACACCTCATTAACTTCCTGAAATCGAGGAATCTTGTCTTGGTTCGCAGTGTCCAGAAAATCTAATGCAACAACTGGTTGTAAAGAAAAACAATACATATTTTTATATCAAACACTCAAAATTGAGCAGAGCAGATGCTACAGGATGGAGAACCCAATACTAACTCATGTTATCAGTGACGATGGTGAAGGGTCTCAGGTAGGTCTTCCTCATGTTCTGTACCAGAGTGTTGGCGTACTCCTCAAAGTGGCGCAGCAGATGTGCCGTCCCGCCATCAGAGAGCTGTATCTTCTCCCAGTGCTCCTTGTTGACAGGGTCAAGGATGGCACTTCCAGCTTTAATGATGTTCTACCACAACAAAGAGTAATGTTCATTAATACTGGATTATAATCATCCACTGTGGTTTCAAAATAAAATTAATGTAAATGAATTGATTTATAAAATAATTAATCAAATAAAATATGAAAAATGAATACATTATTTGAAATATTTTTAAAACAATTGTATCCATTTTTTTAAAAATATAATAAAATTAATAAAATAAAGTTAAAGATGTGAATGCATCTGAGAGTAAAATCTTTAGATAGTAAAAGTAAGATCTTTAAATTGCATACATACACTTGATATATTTAATCTGATGGTTTACATGCTTTCAAACTGGTTAAAGTTGGGCATTAGTTGGTTTAACCTGGTTTAGATGGTTGAACACATAGATTACCAACTGGTAAGGTCAGTGTCAACCAAGCAGACCATCTTGGTTAAGAGAGTTGGAGCTGGTAGGTCATCTTGTACCAATCAGCAATCTGAGCAATTTAAGCAATTAAGATTTGGGTTCCAAAAAGTTTCCAACTTCAATCAACCAACAAAGAAGTCATAAACATCTTTCTTTAGCACTGAGAAGCTGAGGGAAGTGCAGTTGTAGAGCTTAGGTGGAAGCCAACATTTATCTTCAATGCAAGTTAGATAGATTTATATGCTTTCTAACTGGTTAAAGTGGTCAGTTATTGTCATTAGATGAACCATCTTGGTTAATATGGCTGGAGCTGGTAGGTAATCTTGGACCCAATAGATTAAACTTGAATGTGAAGACACTAAAATCCTGGAAGCGTGTGTGAAGGCTTTGAGGTCTATACCTTGTTGAAAGCAGCATCATGAGTGGCGGTGAGCTCAAAGCCCTGCTGCAGACTCTCATGCTCTAACACACTGGCCAGCAGATGGTAGGCAGTCCTCACGTCATTCCCAAAGAGGCGAACAGTGTGGTCGGTGGCAGAGTGCAGCAGGCCCGCAAGGCTTTTTGATCTTTCTCCATCCATTCGAGAAGCATTAGCATGAAGATCCTCACTCTAAGTCACACATGAAGGAGGAAACATTGGTCACTTCTAGCATTATGCAAGATGGAGTAGTATATTTAATAGTCAATTGTACAATTTCTTCCATGACTACAGTTCCAACTCGAATCAACCAACAAAGGAGTCACAAACCTCTTTCTTTAGCTTTGAAAAGTTGAGGGAAGTGCAGTTGAAGAGCTCAGGTGGAAACCAACCTTTGTCATCGCTGCAATGACGGATAGCTGTGCCTGTCAAAAAAAAAAAGTCATAATTGTATTTAAAACAAAGATTATTGAAGAATTATTTGGTAAGAAAATACTCTTCAATTTCAGTCTTTCTACTTCAAACTTTCATGCTTAATTCAACTTGTTACTTGTCAGTTTTTTATAATTATTTGTGAAATTTACTAGCCATTTCTATTAGAAAATTGTTTCTGCACCCAATTTTTGAATAGATAAATATAGCTGTCTACAGAAATCAAATATTTCAGATTCAGTCAAGCATGTCCATACTTTTGACTGTTGAATTCTTGATTTGATTAAAGAGCATACCACTGGATCCTTTGGGGCAGTTTGTGGCTGCAGGGCCACCAAACATGGTGCGGGGCCACCAGATACCATCTTCAAAGGCTTTGGGACAACCGTCATAAACCACTAGATAACAAAAAATGGAGTGAGAGTGAGGGAGAAGGAAAATCTTGCGAAACAGATGCCATTTAGTGCCTCTAACAAGGCTTTTTTCTATGTCGTACTGATAAGACCTTTCTAGGAGCCACAAATGTCCATTATTTCTAAACCTCACAGTCAGTACAGACACTCCATGCTGACAAAAAAGCAGTCTGCTCATGACTGGAGTGTATTACACTTACATTTCATCATACTGTGCTTGCAAATGTAAACTAAAATTGAAAATAGCTTTCATATATTTGCCCTTATTTATTCAATTGTCCAAGATATGTCAAGCATTCTGTAAGCAGTTTTGAAATGAGGTTAACAACAGTTAACTGATATCCTGGCCAGCTGACAGCACACATACCCACACATCCCCCAACTGTCACTTCTGCGAAGGGGTTGTCACAACGGTTGCACTGACGACCAACCACACCCATCTTACAGGGGCACTGGCCCGTTACAGGGTCACATGTCCGGGAATAGGCTCCAAGGTGAAAACAATCACATGGGTAGCAAGTGTCTGCACCAAGAGGCCGAAAGTAATTGTCCTGAAAAAGAGGATGAGAAAATAATGGAATTTTGTGAGCATGAACCTGAAATTAATACTGAAGCCCATTTCTGCCACAGGATGATAAAAAAAACAAAAACGTAATTGCAACCTCACAATTCTGACTTTTTTATTTATTTTTTTATTTTTTATATATCACAATTCCAACTTTTCTTCTCAGAACTGATAGCTCATATTTATTATTAATATGAGTTAACATATTGCAATTCTGACATTATATATTGCAATTCTGATTTTATATCTCACAATTTTGACAAATGTGGA
Organism: Spinibarbus caldwelli; assembly: GCA_039654775.1. Lineage (NCBI taxonomy): Eukaryota > Metazoa > Chordata > Actinopteri > Cypriniformes > Cyprinidae > Spinibarbus > Spinibarbus caldwelli. The sequence continues at coordinate 12,878,405 of CM077265.1, read as the reverse complement.
CAGAACTGTAAGATATAAACTCAGAATTTAGAGGAAAAAAGTTGTGAGATAAAAAGTCACAATTACTTTTGTAATTTTTTTAACCTGTGGTGGAAAGAAGCTTCCATTAATTATATATATATATATATATATATATATATATATATATATATATATATATATATATTATAATTTTTTTAAAGAAATTAATAATTTTATTGTGCAAGCATGCATTAAATTTGTTTAAAAGTGACACTAAGAGATTTAGAATGTTACAAAAAATTATTTCAAATAAATGCTGTTCTTTTGAACTTTCTATTCATCAGACGGAAAAAAATATTAATATTTCACAATATGACTGTTGTATGTTTTTATTGTATTTTTCATCAAATAAATGCAGTCTCGGTGAGTATGAGAGACCTCAAAAACATAAAAAAATCTCAATGTTTATACAGTAGTGTGCTTAATACAATAAAAGCCACATGGTTCAATTTATGTGAAGGGTGACTGTTGGACAACAACTAGAAGTCAATAGTTTCCCTTGAGAATCTGTAGCATGCAATCACTTGCAGCTTACCTTGCAGCTACACTCTCCTGTGGTTTTATTACAGTCCCTTTTGAAGCCTTTGCTGACATTGCAGTTACAGGGTCCACAGGTCGGGTATCCCCACCAGCCGCGAGCACAAGGTTGGTCCCCTCTATGTGTGTGTGTGTGTGTGTGTGTGTGTGTACACGTCAAAGTAAAAATAAAAAAAAAAAAAAACAGAGAAAATTAAAACTAGTAAAAGACAGTTTAATCTTCAAACTTCACAGAATGAGACTCAAAACAGCTTATATTGGGGACTGAGACTGATTGGAAGTTTGAAAAACGGGGCATTTGCTTTGAAATTGTACATGAAATTCCGCTGTAAAATCAAAGCAGTCGATTCTGACTGGAAGGCAAACACGAAATTGCTTGTGTGAAAGCAATACATCATTCTAAGCTTTGTGATCATTTAAAAGAGAATCTTTTCATGGTAAAAGAAAGGAATAGAAACTAAATCATTTCAAAAATAGACTGTTATTTTAGTCTCTTTTTTCCACTCATGGAAATGGAAATTCTTTTATTTGTGTTTTCCTAATTTTTGGAAGTAGAGTTTCGATTTTTTTTTTTTTTTGTTATTGTCATTATTATTTTATTTTATTTACGTAAAATGACAATAAAAAGTCTGTTTAAAAAAATATGTTATGTTTAAAAGAAAATTCACTTAAAACTTTGCTTCTGTTTTTTTAACTTGTTCTAAGTTTATCTTTAATGGATGAAATACTGGATAATTCCAGCAGTCTGAGAATTATTCTGCTTGTTGCATTATAAATAAAAGCCTTACAGTGTGGGCGTCAAAGACATGTGGAATTACCAGAATTAAAGGAAACACCAGAATTAAAGGATCATCATAACAATACCATCACAAACACTGTCAGCGTCTGCTATCACAGTTTTCGCCACTTACAAAACCTTGGCAGTTCATGAAACAGACCATCAGACAATAAGCTGTTGTCAGCCAGCATGTTTCAGCAAGTACCAAGATTTAACTAAAAGTCCAGTGAGTTTCTTAATCCTAACCAAATCTAAACAATAAAGGGATAGTTCAACCAAAAATTTGCTGTTCAATTATTTCCAAACCTCTATGACTCTGTTTTTTGTTTATGCAGTGAAGTCAGTGGGGACCAATGTTGTTTTGAACCCCTTTGACTTTGACTGTATGCACAAAAACAGTTGAAACATTTCTTAAAAATATCTTTTCATCTTTGTGTTCCACAGAATAAATAACGTCATACAGGTTTGGAATGACATGAGGGTGAATAAACTTTCATTTTTTTGTGTAAACTATCCCTTTAAATACCTATGTGGACCCTTTTTTTCAATCAAAGCAATGCAAAATGGTACGTCTGATTGTTTAAACTACTACCACATCTTTGTTCAATGAGCTTTATGATTTGAGCTTTCATGTATGAAAAACAATTTAGGATGCTGAATTTATATCCCTAAACCTTAGTATGAGCAATATGAATGAATAAATCAAAGAGACAGAGAGATACTCACTTGTGCTCACAGTATTGGCCATAGTAATTGTGTCCACACTCACAACTGTAGCCACGTTTGGTGCTGGGTTTACGAACACAGGACGAAGTGTGTTCACAAGGGTTCAAGAGACACGCATCCACACAGTCCCTGCCGAAATAACCTGGGAACAGGAAAAGAGTGTAAGAGAGTGTGTCACAGATTCATAAAACTAGACACTAATATCTTAAATCATATATAGAGGGCTCTAAATGTCTAATTTATAAGGTTATAAATATATCATTTTCATTACAATTTTGTATTTTTTATTAATTTTTTGAAAAATTGAAATGAAACCTTTTATGTTCTTATTTCATTTGGAGAATGAACCTGAAATTAAAGTATAATAATATACACAAAAATCTTTTTTGAATTTTTTGAAACAAGTTTTGAAAGAAATTAATACATTTATTCAGCAAGCATGCATTAAATTGATCAAAAGTGACAGTAAAGGCATTTACAATACAAAAGATTTCTGTTTCTGTTCAGATTTCTGTTATTCATCAAAGAATCCTAAAAATGTTTCACAGTTTTCACAAAAAAAGCTGTACGGTTTTCAACACTGATAGTAATAATAATGTTTCTTGAGCAGCAAATCAGCATATTAGATTGATTTCTGAAGGATCGTGTGACATTGAAGACTGGATGAGACAAGTGAGTGTGTAACACAGATTCATAATATAAGACCCTCAAATATTAAATCATATACAAAGGGCTCTAAAAGTCTTGTTTTATTATGATGTTGTTTTTTATTACAGAACTTTATTTTATTGAGTGAAAATTTGAAATTATAAGTGTACTTTTGCTTTAAACTAAATGTCATTTCAATTTAAATGTGGTCTCAAGCTTTTGCACACCACTATATAAATACTCTAAAACTTAGTCGTTTTGTAGCACTATCGTTTTTACCTGGCTCACAGACACACGTGTGGGATGCCCAGTTGTCTGTGCAGCGACTGTGAGATGGACACAAGTTGGACTGACATGCATCAGGTATGTTACATCCATCTTTCGCACGGATTCGCGTCGCATGCCGTATGTTGATGTTGACAGTGTTGGTGGAGGTCTCGCCCATTCGCACACCCTATGAGATGACCACATGAAGTACCCGCATGAATGAGACAATACATTCCTTTAAACAATGTAAATGTGCATGTATGTGAGTATACCTGCATGCAGCCAGTAAATCCAGCCTGCACAGTGCCGTCTTTCTTAAGCAGTCCACCGATAAACAAGTTCCTCAGTTTAAGCCCGGGCAGCTGATTACCGATCTCCACTGTCCTCTAGACAACAAAACAATAAAATAAATCAAAACAATATCATAAATATGAGTGTGAAATAAAAAAAAGTGTTAAAATGTCACAGAACTGTGCGAATGTAGAGTATATAAAAAGCTACAGTAGCTAGAGTAAGACTTCGTAAGTTGTAAGTAAATTTGCATCTTCCTTTTTCATCTTCATTTTAGTTAAAGTTTTAATTTTGTTGTGTGCTTTCGTCATTATTGTTTTTTAATAAAATATCCATATCATTTTTATTCTTTTTTTCTCAGTTTTAGTTACTTTATAAATTTTATATACTGTAAATAAATACTGAAATCTTATACCTGAAACATGCCGTAGTCCAAAGACACGAGAGCCATATATTTGATGTCTTTGCCATCCTTTCCACTCTTGAGCTCGACGAGCACATGGTGCCATTCACCGTTATCCACGCATACCTGAGGAAAATCTAGTAGCGCCATTCGTCTGACCCCAAGAAACACCTGGAACCGAAGGTGTCTGTTGTTCACCTGGAAACACAAAATAAGAGGCTGAGAAAACTAATACAAGTCTCATTTATCTGATTTATTAAAGCAGGCCTATCATAGAAAACAAGATTACTGAAACACAATACTCACCATAAGACTAATCTTGGAAAAATCACCAGCACTGGCCTGCAGCAGAACGCCTGTGCTTTTTCGGGTGCGAAACATAAGACCCATGTACCAGGGAATAGCGATGGTGATATCAGTGTCGCTCCATGACACCAGCGCGTGGCCATCGAAATGCAGGGGAGCAGGCATAACTGCAGAAAGAAGACCATCGGACAGTTTAGATGACATCCAGACTGTAGCCTGTTGAATTAAATAAATGCCACTTAATGCTTTGGCATTCCCTACTGCCCTGAGGCACAAATAATCACTATCATTCACGCATAGAGGAATGTTTCCCAGTCATCCAGGAGATTTCTTAATCAGGAATGTGAAACGTTCTTCCACACCAGTGTCTTCAGGGCAAATATTTTACTTTCTCTATGTGAGGGCTGAACTAATGGAAATAACAGTAGTATATCTTAGACCCAGCCCTGGGAGTGTGACAGTGATAGTGGTGATAGTTGGGTCTAGGGGTGGGCGATATGACCAAAATCTTATATCACGATATGAGCAATTTTATTTAACGGTAACGATATATATCACGATATGGTTATTTTTGCTTTAAATAAGGTCTGTATGATATCAAAATTTTTGATACCATAGAAATGTCATAATTCTTGTCACCAGTGTCAATTTCACAAAAATAATACTAACCTCAAGCTCACTGAAGACAGGTAAACAGTCAGCGATTAAATAAGATTAAGAAACTAATTACAAGCAATAGGACAAAAAACTCCAGTAGAATATATTAATAAGAAATGCTACATACAGTACAATGTATAAAAACACTGTCTAATCTTCATTGTGTAAATTAAACATATATTTCTTCTTATTAAAGTTATAAAAGTGATTTAGTCAAGAGCAGTGAGAGATTTTCTCTCATTTGTTGTTTGATTAACATAAATGACAGACAGCAGGAATATTAGACTGCTGACACTTCAAGAGCTACCTGGATCCAATATACTGTTACACACGTGTTTTCTTTCTCAGCTGTTTGCTTTCACTTAAGACCTAAATTACTGTGTTTACGAGGATAGTTGCGAAGACGGGGATTTTTACACATGCAAGTGTGTGTATTGAACCAAAGAAAGTGATTCCGTTTCGAAGCAACATGAGGGATTTAGATCTACTTCCATTGGCAGTATTATGACTTTTATGTTCTTTTGAAGTCTCATAACAAGGCATGATTCCTCCATCCAATTGATAAGCAAAAATAATTAGAAAATGCGGGTTCAACCGGGTTTCCCTACAGGAAATTAGGTCAAACTAAGCTTGCTGAAAATGTTAAGCCAGCTGCAATCCCATTTGCGCTCTCACATCTCAACTCACTGTTAAAAGATACTCTTTGCGATTATGATGCACTTACTTAAACAGGTTTAGAGTGGAAAAAGATTGTGAAATATAACCTGTCATTTCTTGTAGATAGAACGAACGAACAAACAAACGAACATAAGAACAAACTAAGAAATGAGCGAACAAACGAACAAACAAATGAACGATAGATAGATAGATAGATAGATAGATAGATAGATAGATAGATAGATAGATAGATAGATAGATAGATAGATAGATCGATCGATCGATAGATAGATAGATAGATCGATCCTGTTAACTGCTAAGTATGAGTCAGTGGATTTGTGTGCACATTGGTATTTCATGGAGGCCAAGGGCAAATCCAGGCAAAAGATGGGAGGCGTGTCTGTGTGTTTGCGCCCATTAAGCAAAATCAAGTCAAAGGAAGAATGAGTTACAGAATAGAGTAGAAAGAGAGGATTATCTTACCATGTTCACAGTTCTTTCCTCCGTAGCCTAATGGGCAGTTACAGGTGTGGGTGTTCCATCTATTCACACATACACCTCCATTCTGACAAACAACCTGGCTACAAAAGTCATGTTTTGCTGCACAACCTGAATAGAATGGGAAAGCACACTTTAAATATTAGGGTTGGAGCCTGACACCTTAATGGAGAGTTACAAAAGAAAGAAAAAATTCTCATTTAAAAAGGTCATATGCACATTTTTTCTGTTGTTTATGTAAAAAATTTTGGGAGGTTGAGGAGGAAGTTTTGAGTTTTAAAAGTTAGAGTTTATTTGAGTTTTAAAAGTTAAAAGTTAGAGCATTTTATAGTACTTCAAAATGCAGTATTTAAAAAAAATCAAGGAAGATTTGTTATGATATGAACTTTACAGTTTCTAACCTGCTAAGGTGCCATTGTTGGCAATAAAACTGGCCATGTCTATGGGCTTGCTGTCAATAGTCAGGTTCCTTATGCAGCCAATAAAGTCTCGGTTCTGTACTGGGAAATCCTCAGGGAGGTTTGGGACACCACCCAGGAGCAGGGGTCCCGTAAGATCCAGTGACCTGCAAACATACACACAGAAAGATCCCTAAAGCCACAAACATTCTCCATTATAATGGTTTAACACATTTAAGGTTCATGTGCGCGCAAAACTGAAATATCCAGACCTTGAGGCAGAAAATAGATGACAATGTGTTTAGTTGATCTAAATATATTTAGTTGATATTGTATGTCTTTTTGTTCTTTTGAAAGAGAAAACAAAATCCTCCTTCTCTCAGCCCTCATTCATCTCCTTTTGTGTTTTAAGAAAGACAAAGAACATATTGGTTTGGAAAAAAGCCAAAGCCTTTAGCATTATATATATATATATATATATATATATATATATATAGAGCATAGTATTATTATTATCAATAATACTATAATATAGAAATAAATATATGCAACAAGAAAAAATATTATCATAAATAATGTTAACATTTTCCACACTATTCAAGTAAAAGTGTTTGTTTTTTATAAAAAAGGTTCCAGGTTTCTGCATTATTTGACAGAAGCAAAATGCAGTTAATGCCCTTCATAGCCAAATTTTTTTTAAAATAAATTTTTATCCAGCAACATCTGGCAGCAATGATCATATCCATCATATCTATCATACATAGAAAGGCAGTCAGATTATGAAAATAATCAAAGAAAGGTCTTGAAAAAAGAGAGAGCCATTAGAAAATAAAATGTGCAGAGCTATTAAAAGGAGTGTATTTATATAAGTTTTATTTAGAACATTTTTTGTTATTTCTGATTTATTGTAAACAGATATGATGTAGTTTTGTATTTCAGCATCTGGGCTTCACATTATCGTGGACCACAGTGCATTTCATCTACAATTCATATCTTGATCCATAAATCCATGTAGATCTGTGGGTTTATGGGCCAGGACTTACTGCGAGCATATGGTCTGACCCCAGCAGTTGCATTTGAGAGGCTTTACAGACCATATCTCCACTTATCTTAGATGGAGCTCCACCATCTCATACTGCTCTGTTCTCCACACACAGACACAATTAGCCTACAATGGCAAATCCCAGCGGCAGATAAGCCGGAGTGTGGTTCCATTGTAAAGCCCATAAAACTGGTTTGACATGCGACAGAGTGCAGATTGGTGGAGATTAGTGAAAAAATAGATGGAGCTGAGTGTAAGGGGAGTAGCAGAATGCTGTGTAATCTGCTTTAATGATCAGCTATTCAACACCTGACGGTAGTTAGCATGCCTTTGTGCGCTCAAGTTCCCCTGTCCTGTCACACTCTCCCTTTCAGTGAACAATATCATGCCCTGAGGACTATAGATGGTGGAAACATGAATGAATGTGGGAGACGAAGAGAGTGTGAGCAGAAAGAAACAAATAGTGCAACTTGTTAGGTAGGGATCACAACAAACATCTTAAGCCAACATGAAATCACAACTGAGACTATTTACTTCCTTAAAAACACCATGAAATCAAAATCTGTGTTTTGTGGATTTTGCAACCCATTTGACCAAAACAGCAAATAATGACACTGTAGGTACTGTCCTGTCCAAACACTTTTGGAAATCCAGGAAATTTGTCAACCAAGAAAAGAAGTCAGCAGTTTCATGCAATTTCATGATACAGTGGTGTGAAAAATTGTTTGCCCCCTTCCTGATTTTTTTTTTTTTTTTTTGCATGTTTGTCACACTTTAATGTTTCAGATCATCAAACAAATTTAAATATTAATCAAAGATAATACAAGTAAACACGACATGCAGTTTTTAAATGAAGGTTTTTTTATGAAGGGAAAAAAAATTCCAAACCCACGTGGCCCTGTGTGAAAAAGTGTTTGCCCCCACCCATAACTGTGGTTTATCACACCTGAGTTCAGTTTCTCTAGCCACACCCAGGCCTGATTACTGGCACACCTGTTCGCAATCAAGAAATCACTTAAATAGGATCTGCCTGACAAAGTGAAGTAGACCAAAAGATCCTCAAAAGCTACACATCATGTTGAGATCAAAAGAAATTCAGGAACAAATGAGAAAGAAAGTAATTGAGATCTATCAGTCTGGAAAAGGTTATAAAGCCATTTCTAAAGCTTTGGGACTCCAGCGAACCACAGTGAGAGCCATTATCCACAAATGGCGAAAACATAGAACAGTGGTGAACCTTCCCAGGAGCGGCCGGCCGTCCAAAATTACCCCAAGAGCGCAGCGACGACTCATCCAAGAGGTCACAAAAGACCCCAGAACAACATCCAAAGAACTGCAGGCCTCACTTGCCTCAGTTAAGGTCAGTGTTCATGACTCCACCATAAGAAAGAGACTGGGCAAAAATGGCCTGCATGGCAGAGTTCCAAGACGAAAACCGCTGCTGAGCAAAAAGAACAAAGGCTCGTCTCAGTTTTGCCAGAAAACATCTTGATGATCCCTAAGACTTTTGGGAAAATACTCCATGGACTGACGAGACAAAAGTTGAACTTTTTGGAAGGTGTGTGTCCCATTACATCTGGCGTAAAAGTAACACAGCATTTCAGAAAAAGAACATCATACCAACAGTAAAATATGGTGGTGGTAGTGTGATGGTCTGGGGCTGTTTTGCTGCTTCAGGACCTGGAAGACTTGCTGTGATAAATGGAACCATGAATTCTGCTGTCTACCAAAACATCCTGAAGGACAATGTCCAGCCATCTGTTCGTGACCTCAAGCTGAAGCGAACTTGGGTTCTGCAGCAGGACAATGATCCAAAACACACCAGCAATTCCAACTCTGAATGCCTGAAGAAAAACAAAATGAAGACTTTGGAGTGGCCTAGTCAAAGTTCTGACCTGAATCCTATTGAGATGCTGTGGCATGACCTTAAAAAGGCGGTTCATGCTCGAAAACCCTCCAATGTGGCTGAATTACAACAATTCTGCAAAGATGAGTGGGTCAAAATTCCTCCACAGCGCTGTAACAGACTCATTGCAAGTTATCGCAAATGCTTGATTGCAGTTGTTGCTGCTAAGGGTGGCCCAACCAGTTGTTAGGTTTAGGGGGCAAGCACTTTTTCACACAGGGCCATGTGGGTTTGGATTTTGTTTTCCCTTCATAATAAAAAACTTCATTTAAAAACTGCATGTTGTGTTTACTTGTGTTATCTTTGATTAATATATAAATTTGTTTGATGATCTGAAACATTAAAGTGTGACAAACATGAAAAAAAAATAAAAAATCAGGAAGGGGGCAAACAATTTTTCACACCACTGTATATTCAATAAATGGGGCTTCAGTAAATGTTTCCTCTCTTACTGTGCACAATTTATCACTGAGGTTTTTAAAAAGTTTTTTGTTATAAATAAGTAAATACATACATAAATAAAAAATAAGATTGCCATAAAGAATAAAGTATTATTATTATTATTGATAAAATATATTAATATTATTGATAATAATGAAAATCATCATAAGAATAATATTTATTTATTCATTCATTCATTCATTTGACTGAAATATGATATTCAACAAGAAAAAAGTAAAAGAAAAGAAAATAAATAAATGTTTTTATCAATAATAATGTTTTTTATTTATATTTTAATATTTTTTTATTTCTTGTTAAATATCATTTTTCGCTTTTAAATATGACATACTATACAAGTAAAATAAATTGTAAAAATTGTTTCATGTTGACTTTATTTTATTTTAATTTTTAGTTATTTGAAAAAAAAAACAAAGAAATAAATAACTGGTATTAATATTATTATTATTATCATCAATAATATATTTTTTATCAACAATATTTTTTATAATGTTGAATATACTGTTTCACTCTTAAAGGGATAGTTCACCCAAAAATGAAAATTCTGTCATTAATTAGAGAAGAATGGTTGAATAAAGTTATTTTTGTTTTCTTAGCGCACAAAAAGTATTTTCGTAGCTTCATAAAATTACGATTGAAGATAAAATAAGAGAAGAATTGTTGAATAAAGTAATTATTTTTGTTTTCTTTAACCACAAAAAAGTATTTTCGTAGCTTCATTAAACTACGGTTGAAGATAAGAGAAGAATTGTTGAATAAAGTCGTTATTTTTGTTTTCATTGCGCAAAAAAATTATTCTCGTAGCTTCATAACATTACGGTTGAACCACTGATGTCACTTGGACTGTTTTAACAATTTTCTAACTACCTTTCTGGGCCTTGTACGTAGTAGTTGCATTGCTGTCTATGCAGGGTCAGAAAGCGCTCAGATTTCATCAAAAATATTTTCATTTGTGTTCCGAAGATGAACGAAGGTCTTCCGGATTTGGAACGACATGAGAGTGAGTAATTAATTAATGACAGAATTGTCATTTTTGGGTGAACTATCCCTTTAAATATGCCACACTACAGAAGTAAAATAGGTTGTAAAAGCAATTATATGTTGACTGTGCGAAAACACTTACTTCTTTTGGCCTGTTTGGGTGCCACGAGCTGCACAGCTGTAGTTCCCAATCTGTCCCCCGAAACGCAGAGCCATGTCCACATCACAGTCATCGACGGCAACCACAGCAACCTTTTCCTCAGAGGGACCATGAGGGATGCCAAGATGCCCTATATTGGGCTTGAATAGAAACAAGTGGAAATAATAAGTATCTTTCAATCAGTGATTTGGATTACAGCTAAAATGTGATGGTAACACACTCATTTTTGTTATCTGACAGAAAAAATAAAGATAAAGGTAAGATAAGTATTTTCTACTAAGTCTAGTGTAAAAATATTATTCACAGTATCATTTTTCACACTAAAAATGCTTTTTTTTATACAAGAAAATACATACAGATACTTTTATACTTTACGGAAGGAGGTCCCTCACAAGGAGACCTAAACCTGAAGTAATGTAATGAAGATCACACATATGTCACCATTAAAGCTTTGTCTTAAATCTTCTTCTTAAATCCTGGCTAAGAGTTCCAAAGTTTGTGGATCTGAACAGCATTTCCATTCACACCTTTGAGAGTTTGGAGATAATAGGTCTTGTTTGTCTGTAATCTCTGACACACAGCATGAGATGGCTGTTACCACTCAGTGACTTTCTGTGGCTTTCTCAGCTCATCTAACTGGATTATGCCAACGAGATGCTGGCACAGAGGAGATACCAGACAAAGAGAGCTCATCATTTCATGTATAACCTCCCCAGAGACCCAAACTGTTTTCACAACACAGTCAAAATTTGTATTATCATCTGGCAACACCCTTCCCCCACGCAAGAGGTTTTTCAAATTTTCTCAGCTCATTAAAATTGATTTTGTGGTGCGTATGATGTGCTGAGCTGCTCTTTGATGTCTGCCCTGTGGTGTTAAAAAATGTCAAGTGACAGTTTGGTGTGATATGAACATCACTCGCTCCTGAAGACAGTTCATTACGGCACTGTGGTCACTATTCAGACTCAGATGTCTACCGAACAGAATTATCTGTGCAGAAAGAGAGCGTAAGCAGAATAACATTTCTAATGTTTTTATCAAATTATTACATAATAATAATGTACAAATTACATAATAATAATAATAATAATAATAATAATAATAATAATAATAATAATAATAAAATAGTGTTTTATATATTATAATATTATAAAAGTATATATTATAATAATTATTATTGATTGTTGCTGTCTATAGATCAAAGGCATAATTAAACAAATAATTAATTAAATGTTAATATTTAAACTTTGCACAATAATAACAGTAATAATAATAATAATTATTATTATTATTATTACTATTAAAAATAATATTACAACATGATATTATTATTATTATTATTATTATTATTAGTGCTGCTGCTGTCATAATTAAATTATATAAAAAATAAATATAAGTTAATACTTCTATTCAACTTTACATAACAGTAATCTATATTAATAAAATAACTTAAATAAACAAATATAATAAAAAAAAAAAAATATATATATATATAAATAATATAATAATAATAATAATAATAATAATTATTATTATTATTATTAGTGCTGCTGCTGTCAATAAGCAAGGGGATAATTAAATTCTATAAAAAATAAATATATGTTAATACTTCTATTCAACTTTACATAACAATAATCTATATTAATAAAATAACTTAATAAATAAACAAATATAAAAAAATATATATATATATATATATATATATATATATATATATATATATATATATATATATATATATATATATATAATACATAAAACCCATATATATATATATATATATATATATATATATATATATATATATATATATATATATATATATATATATATATATATATATATATATATATATATTAATATAAATCATGGTCGCGCCACATGACATTTTTTAAGGCTATGGCCAATTCATCTAGATGAAAAAAAACACTAAAATCTATATGTTATTATTATTATTTTTTGTATTTTAAAATTGGCCTGTCGAAAATCCTTATACGTCAATGACCCATATATATATATATATATATATATGGGTATATATATGGGTCGTTGACGTATAAGGATTTTCGACAGGCCAATTTTAAAATACAAAAAATAATAATAATAACATAAATTAATATTAAATTTTAAAATTAAGTGATTTTAGTGTTTTTTTCATCTAGATGAATTGGCCATAGCCTTAAAAAATGTCATGTGGCGCGACCATGATTTATATTAAAATTAAATAATTTCCTTAACATGCTTAACATTTTTTTAAAATGTTCTCAGTAATTAAAGTGTTTAGAAACAAAGTATTTGCATTTAATTTGAGTTTTTGTAAATAATGATCTCTTATTTTTGTTCTATAATTTCAGAATTGCCTTCTTAAATGTAGTTAACAGACTTATTTTTCCTGCAAATTGCAAAAAACTGATAAAAATGTTTTAAAAATACCATTCACTTAAGCATACTGTAGCAGTGATTCATATTTCAACCACAGAAATTAGATATTTTATTTTTATTTTAATACAGTTATTGCTATTATTGGTCGCACCACATGATGAGTGGTCGCTCCAAATGACAAAAATACCTTATATAATTAAAAATCTATTTAAGACGTGTGAAAAGTGTAGCACGTGGCATTAACTGCAGGCATTTCTTTAGCCCCAGTTAATTCTGTACTTTGCCCAATATTGGCTGCTCAATTGACCCTTTCGCTGGGAGTTTGATTAACAGGCAGTCTGACATATTATAAAGCCGAAAACAAACCAGATAGGAGAGTAAATTAACGTCGGTGGACTTGAACTTGAAAAATGGTGTGTATTGACATCTTTTCACAGTTGAAACAAGATACCTTCTGATGTTCATTCATGTTTATTTCGTGCTATGACTAGTAAAGATGAAGAGATGATCGGTTCATGTGCCGCTTGAACTGAGGCGCTACAGCGATCTGTCACGACACGTTAAAGAGCCACAAAACAGTATTTGTTGTTTGAATTTCTTTTAAAAAATGACAAAATTTGAACACTGAGACTTGAAACACTGAAACACTGTTTCATACTAAAAGTAACCAGCTCTGTCTTTGCGAAAGGTCAATTTAGAGTAGGGGGAGGTTGCTGGCTCAGGTTCTGAGATGACAACATGAACATCTTTCTTATAGTAGAAAATGACTTGTGGAGTTTATGCTAGACTGCAGGGTCAGAATTAACATGCTGCCTATGGTGAGCGTTTATTTTACTTTGCTTGGAAGTATAATCTGGTAGAATAGATTAAAATAGTTATTAATAAATAAATAATAAATTACTAATAAATGCATAATTACCAAAATAAAATTACATGCCCTGAATTATTATTGTTATTATTTGTTTTTTTTTTGCATTTTTTTCTCATATTGTACAAAGATTAAACATAAACCATCTGAAATGAACCAAATTGCATAAAAATATATTCCAAATTATACTAAAATAAAGTATTTTATGTATATAAACCATCAATTGAATATAAAAGCAAAAAAACTGCCAATCTGGGACATATATCTATAATGGAAAAAAAATTCTGCAGTGGTCACACCACATGATATTTGGTCACACCACATGATATTTTCAAATTCAATCGAAATTTACAAGCACAGAATTGGTCACCTAAACAAAACAAGCTAGCTTCCCACAAAAGGTCACTATGAAATTTATAATGAAAATAAATAATTGCAGAAATAACTTATTATTCATTGTTTTTTTTTTGAGGTCATACCACATGATATCCAAAAGTGGTAACTACATACCAGCTGTTAAAAAGATTCTTTTTTTCCAAATTTGAAAGAGACTTACAAACCTGCCTGATGCTTCCATGGGTCCTTGGCAAATTGGTATATGATGCAAAGTCTTATCTTTGATGGATTTCAACATAAAAGTCCCAAAATGGTAGTTTTTTGATGGTCACACCACATGATATTTCATAAAATGGAAATCATCGGATAAAGTTTGTTTGTATATTATGACGGAAATATAAATACAAATGCTTTGCAATTTTATACAGTATTACAAAACACTTTGGAAATTATGCCAAATAGTGCAGAAAATTAATCTGAATAAATTTAGGGTAATTTCAAAGATGTTTACAAAAAAAAAAAATTATGGCTAGACGATCGCACCACATGATATTTTGACACTTTGAATAACAGAAAAATTACAAATAACTAATGTGTTTTGTAAAGTTAAAGTGAGTTCATACATGGGAGAGGCCCTTCATATATATGACAACTTTTTTATGCATTTAAACCAATTTTTGACTGAAAAAATGCAATCGGACAGAAAATTTAGGCGTCACGTCATTGACCAATATATATATATATATATATATATATATATATATATATATATATATATACAGTGGGTACGGAAAGTATTCAGACCCCCTTAAATTTTTCACTCTTTGTTATATTGCAGCCATTTGCTAAAATCATTTAAGTTCATTTTTTTTCCTCATTAATGTACACACAGCACTCCATATTGACAGAAAAACACTGAATTGTTGACATTTTTGCAGATTTATTAAAAAAGAAAAACTGAAATATCATATGGTCCTAAGTATTCAGACCCTTTGCTCAGTATTTAGTAGAAGCACCCTTTTGATCTAATATAGCCATGAGTCTTTTTGGGAAAGATGCAACAAGTTTTTCACACCTGGATTTGGGGATCCTCTGCCATTCCTCCTTGCAGATCCTCTCCAGTTCTGTCAGGTTGGATGGTAAACGTTGGTGGACAGCCATTTTTAGGTCTCTCCAGAGATGCTCAATTGGGTTTAAGTCAGGGCTCTGGCTGGGCCATTCAAGAACAGTCACGGAGTTGTTGTGAAGCCACTCCTTCGTTATTTTAGCTGTGTGCTTAGGGTCATTGTCTTGTTGGAAGGTAAACCTTCGGCCCAGTCTGAGGTCCTGAGCACTCTGGAGAAGGTTTTCGTCCAGGATATCCCTGTACTTGGCCGCATTCATCTTTCCCTCGATTGCAACCAGTCGTCCTGTCCCTGCAGCTGAAAAACACCCCCACAGCATGATGCTGCCACCACCATGCTTCACTGTTGGGACTGTATTAGACAGGTGATGAGCAGTGCCTGGTTTTCTCCACACATACCGCTTAGAATTAAGGCCAAAAAGTTCTATCTTGGTCTCATCAGACCAGAGAATCTTATTTCTCACCATCTTGGAGTCCTTTATGCGGGCTTTCATGTGTCTTGCACTGAGGAGAGGCTTCTGTCGGGCCACTCTGCCATAAAGCCCCAACTGGTGGAGGGCTGCAGTGATGGTTGACTTTCTACAACTTTCTCCAATCTCCCGACTGCATCTCTGGAGCTCAGCCACAGTGATCTTTGGGTTCTTCTTTACCTCTCTCACCAAGGCTCTTCTCCCCCGATAGCTCAGTTTGGCCAGACGGCCAGCTCTAGGAAGGGTTCTGGTCGTCCCAAACGTCTTCCATTTAAGGATTATGGAGGCCACTGTGCTCTTAGGAACCTTAAGTGCAGTAGAAATTTTTTTGTAACCTTGGCCAGATCTGTGCCTTGCCACAATTCTGTCTCTGAGCTCTTCAGGCAGTTCCTTTGACCTCATGATTCTCATTTGCTCTGACATGCACTGTGAGCTGTAAGGTCTTATATAGACAGGTGTGTGGCTTTCCTAATCAAGTCCAATCAGTATAATCAAACACAGCTGGACTCAAATGAAGGTGTAGAACCATCTCAAGGATGATCAGAAGAAATGGACAGCACCTGAGTTAAATATATGAGTGTCACAGCAAAGGGTCTGAATACTAAGGACCATGTGATATTTCAGTTTTTCTTTTTTAATAAATCTGCAAAAATGTCAACAATTCAGTGTTTTTCTGTCAATATGGAGTGCTGTGTGTACATTAATGAGGAAAAAAAATTAACTTAAATGATTTTAGCAAATGGCTGCAATATAACAAAGAGTGAAAAATTTAAGGGGGTCTGAATACTTTCCGTACCCACTGTGTGTATATATATATATATATATATATATATATAAAATTTATTTAACTTTTCTATTTTGCTAAATAGAAGCATTTTCACTGTATGCATGCAATCTGAGATTCATCTTCTCATTTTTTGCAACTACGAGGGTTCTCTGAATGATCCACTATTTCTTTTCTCCTTTACTAACTTTTGACTAAAATTTCACACATTCATAAATTAGATGCCAGTTTTAATATTCCTCTCAGTTTCTGCCAGACAGCAGAGATGAATAAGGGAATGTGAGTAGACTGCTAAGCTGGTCAACAAGGAAAGCCACGAATGGGAGCATTCTTACACATTGACGCACGTGTCGTGGAATAAATCCAAGCCAACTGTTCAGTCAACAACAGTCAAATAACTTTAAAAATGGTGTGAAAATCTGGTGAAAAAAAATGGTTTGAGACGCCTTTTAATAGACCAAATACCATCTAAATATCAAGTTACTTCTGCTATTAAAGTGGCTGTATGTCTCTATTACAATTTTCATCAGGTGCACGGCATTCTGTAAAGAAAAAACATGACGGAAAGAAAACTGATTCAGGATCAGAATGCTGACGACCCTTAAGAGGTCACTGCAACTCAACCCTCTGCCACTCATAATAAAGATCCACTTCCATTGTAACGTCATGATGATCCCGCAGTCTCTCCTGTCTCGAGTCCACTGACGAAAATGAACTCAATGACAAGCTCAATGCCCTCAGGAACACACATGCACACAAATCCTGACATCAGCTATTAATCTCTAACCTTGTAACTCATCAGCCTTTTTGTTTCAAAATTCAAAACAATAGTTAATGATCCTGGGGCCTAAACATGAGTTTTTTTTAAAATTTCCAAATTAAGTAAAAAAAAAAAAAAAAAAAACTGTCACAAACACAGTGATCTGTTTCAAATTGTATTATAAGGCAGAAAATGTATGTTCTGTTTGGGGTCAGTGAAAATTAAAAAGACAGTAATAGCTTAACATACTTGACTGTTCTTTAATGATTTTTCTTAATCTTATGAGAACTGACTATTAACAAATTTTTAATATCACGCTTTGTAGGTGATAATTTAATCTTCACATTTTCAAAATGTAATCTCAGATACCCCTAGACGCAACACATGTATACTGTAAATTCAATGACTTTTCACATGCTGTTACTGGTGTACAGAGTGTAGAAATAAATTTCTTTTAATTAATTTTTCTACCATGTGCATTTGCCAAGGTCAAATTTAACCCAAACAGAAGCAAATAAGCAAATCAGCATATGTGAATGATTTCTGAATGATCATGTGATGCTGAAGACTGGATAAAATGATGCTGAAAATTCAGCTTTGCCATCACAGGAAAAAAAGTACATTTTATAATAATTTAAAATAAAATAAAAAACAATCTTTTTAAATTGTAATAATATTTCACAATATTACTTTTTTTAACTGTATTTTTGATCACTTAAATTAAGTCTTGGTGAACAGAAGAGACTTCAAAAACAGGTTAAAAATAAGGAAAAAAGGCAAAAAAAAAAAACTATTATTATTTTTACACGTACATCATTGGGACCTCTGCGACTTCAAACATAAAAGAAGTCAGTCTCAACAAACCATTACGTTTAAAAGACTGCCAAACTGTGAATTAATGCAATGTTTTTTCATCATCAAAGGATTGTTTGTAAAAATCGCAATAGGTCAACACTAGCTGGGACACTTTAAAATGAGGAGACTTGACACTTCAAAGCATCACTGCATTACAGCTGTGTCCCGTTGTGTTTGCTTATTATTACTCAATGTAAATATCTGAAAGTGTCTTCAAAAACAACTCCAGTCCACAGACAAAATAACACACAGGTTGAACTTTGGAAATCAAAGATCAATGGGGTCAAACAGAAGTGATTTGCATAGCTTTTGAGTCCCTATTTCACAATGGCATAGCAGATAATTCAACTGAATCTTGTCAGAAACTTTTGAACATCAAAACAGAGATTGATTACGGTAGAAGGTTCAACACAAATTCACTATGTGATATCAAGTGCTTTCACCACCGCTTACTTCACCACAACCTTACCATATGGACGAGGCTCCAGATGGAGCAAAACTTCATGAAATAAAAAAAGCATATTCTGGAGATTTACAATAATAGGCTGGGGCGTTTTTATGTTTAAGTGCAACAGAAAAAAACGTGTGCCATCTGGGGCTTTTAAGAAACTCCAAGCGTGCTATTGTAGTCCCGGATTAACTCAACAGGGGATCTGCTATTGTCTGCGTTCCCCATCGGACTATATTGAACTTGGACTCTTTAAGTGATGGGTTAAGGGGGAGCTGTGGCCACAATGGAGCCAACACGACATACGCATGAGGACAAGGGGCGTTGAATCTTAATAGACGGCTTTAGGGTCTGATTTTTCGTAAGTGTTTACAAGTATAAATGGTGCTCCAATCCAATAATACACTCACTAACTTATATGCTACATTATATTAGATACATTTTGGTTGCAGCAACTGGTATTAATGACTTTAGCCTTTCATCAGTTTAGTGCAACTTGTGTAGAGGTAAAAAAAAAAAAAAAATCTAAGAAATTATGGACCATCAAAAAGAGAAACCCACAGCATGCTGACTGACATCCCTCAGGGACAAATGTTTATTTGAGAGACTTCAGTGAGCTTCACTATGATTCAATTCAGGAATACAGTGACAGACTATGTTCTTTCTGAATAAATACTGTTTTAAAGTATTTAGCATGGAAATAAGGTTACTAAAAGGTCACTTAGGAACATAAGAAGGGCTGATGAGAGCTTAATGTATTCAAGCAGAATTAATTGCTCGTGTAACTACAATATGGTGAGGTGTATGCAATTGAGCAACAACAAACAACAAAACACTCAAGAACTATTTGTTTCAAAACACGAAGAACACGAATTTAACACCGTATTAAATAATACTAACACTATGGGTTACAAAATACTCTTAAAAATGAGACGTTGTGTAATGAGACGCCTGGGTAACAGAATAAACGCACCTAGCTTTTGGCCATGAAACATGACACATGACGTATTACACATGCACCAAACTTCATAAATGCTGCATCTCAGCAAATGAAATATGAGGGTCTGAACGGGATCAAAGAAGCAGAAATACAAGCTGTTTCTTTTGACCGCAGTTCTTAGAAGATGCTGTGAACTTTGATACAGCAAGAGATGCCGCTGATATCACGTGTCTTCTTTCATGAAATATGGACACACTGATCTCATCAAGAAACAAGCGGCTTGTGAGACTTTGACTTTCTCTAGCATAAGACTAATAATTTGACTGAAGTGCACATAAAGTGCTAATGGACTTCAACTGGAAAAATACTATTTGATTTTTTAGTGGTCATTTTAGCGCACATTTCTAATCTTTCTAATATTCTACTTGATTGTTAACATATCCTAATATAAATTATATTTGAATAACCTGAATAAAACCAGTTTTTAAACCAAATTAAGCATTTTTACCCATGCATTCATGAAGCACAAGCTGATTTTCCTCCACTGACTTTCCAACCAGCCTCCATTCTTATTGTGTTCAGTACAAAATGACTTACCTTGTTGTAGTAATGTAGATGTACTGCGTGCCATTGTCCATCACTAACCCCACCAGCTACAAATGGGGTCACTGTGGTTTTAGATTCTCCTAAAGAGAAATAACAGGAAAGAGGAATTTTTAATATGTATAATATATATTTTCACAACAACAAAATAAATCTAAATACACAATTATATTTATATAATTTTATATATATATATATATATATATATATTAAATAAATTATAAATACTACATGCATATATATATATATATATATATAGCTTAACACTTAACCCAATATGCAATAAAATACAATTCCCAAATAACAAAAATTCCAAACTAATTAAATGGCTCCAAAGCACCTTGAGGATTTTAATTTGTGTGGCATTTTCCAGTCTAGTGGACAAAATAAGTAAATCATTATCAAGGAGATAATAGAGTGTCAGAACCTCCCATGACAGAACTTTCCCTCAGTGCATACAATGTCAAATATCTTAGTTGTTTATATCTCTCTCCGACTCAATTATGTTGAGTGATGACTAGTAAGCTGGGACAGACCTTTGACCTATGAGGGTTCATAATTTACCAGAATCGCTGTGTTGTTTGATGTTTTACATTCCAGGACAGTGGAGGAAATGCCTTTCACTGTCTTTATTCTCAGCTCATGTGGACGGGTGACCCTTAGCGTTGTAGTAAGACGTAACAAGCATCTGTTTATACTAAGACACTCTAGGGATGAATTCCACTGTCGTATTTCCATTGAAAACAATTCTGACCCGTTAAAGAGACGGGACGTGGTATTTCACGCACTCTGACTGGACAGTAACGCTTGTTGATGTGTGAAGTTTGACAAAACAAAGGAACAGGTAGACAGAGGAAGTGTGTTTTAATGCTCTTTGGCCACCTGCTTCCTTTGGCACAGTTCTGGATACATCCATACGGACTAATGTTTGAGATATGACACTCAAAAAAGTAGCTTTGTTCAAAATCAAATCTGACTAAAACCCATTTAGTTTTTTGTGGTTTGAGCAGACATGAAAACAAAATGAAATGAAAAGAAACAAAAAACAAAACGACACAAAACGAAACAACTCAAAACAAAACACAAATGAAAATAGATTTTTACAAATTCAATCCAATACAAAAATCTGTAGTTTATTAATTAAAAAAATATATATGTGACTGCAATATCTGTAATATCATAAATAAATACGAAAAATAAATAATAATAATAATTAAACAAAAGCAGTGGGAACTGTTCTTAAAATTTAAATTATTATGTAAATTATTATATATTTAAATTTTATATTAAAACTAGAATGAATAGTCTTACTTACCAGCAGAGAAGGTCAGCTGTATTTGCTCTTCAATAATTTCAATTGCAATGAAATCATGCCTTTCATTAAACCTGCCATTATACAGAAGCAGAGCGTTTCTCTCCCTGGTAGCAAACCTATGAATTAAAAAAAAATTAAAACCTTAACGATGACCATAATTAGCTTGTTCAATTCAAACTTTAATGCATAATAATTAGCTTGTTCAATTCAAAGCGTAAATTAGGACCCACAGGGCATTTAAAAAAGAGTTTCATAAATTAGTTTTAATCTTGTTTTACACCAGATTTATCTTATTGTAATCAAACATTCCATTTGAATGAATATTCATTTCTGATCCACAGATCAAGAGCAGGAAAAAAGCCCAGGAACGTCCTAAGATCACTCACAACAAAAACATGCAGGCTTGACAGAAGAATAAAAAAAGATAGGGAGTGGAGGAAAAGGAAGTGATAAAACCTGCCAAGAGACACAGCTAGAGGTAATGACGCTGTAATGGACGGGGGAAACCGATACTCTTATGTTTGCCAACCTCTGGTATCTCAGTTGGCCCTGTGGTGCAGGCACCTGGGATTTTTGCAGGGAGAGGTGTCAGATAGCACATGGCAAAGGGGCAGACTCACAGGAAGTATGAACAAAGATGTCTCACCACACGTGACATCCTGTTTTCATGTTTGCCATGAAAAGAACTTGTGTGGTTGTACGCAACGGTGTCTAATTTGCTAGATCGGTTACATGGTAATTAATAAACGCCATAATGGGAAAGTGAGGAGACGTTGAGAAGGTTAAACAGGTGTTTTCCTTTAGAAAATGTTTGTTTTTTTGCAGGACATTTTTCCAGGACACAACTTGCTTGAGAATTAGATGTAATTAACTAAACGTGACATAAAAATATATACAAATGAAATAAATAAAAAAAATTTAAAATAAAAAAATTAAATAATAACTGAAACTATCAAAACCTAAAAACAAAAACTGAACTGAAATGTAAAATAACATTAAGACATTTAAAAATAATATTAAACAGAAAAGTATTATTTTTATTCATACAATAAATCATTTTAATGATTATTTATTGATATATATTAAATATTATTATATTAATAACATGTATGTCTTTATTTATTATTTAGTATAAAATCTTTTTATTTTAATAGCTCTTTATTCTTTTTTTAAATACATTTTATTTATTATTAATTATTATGATTTCTTTTATTTTAAAAATATTAAAATAAAAAATATGATTACATGAATAACACCTATTATTATTTATTTCTTTAATTTTTTATTTTAAAATTATTAAAACACACATGCTATTCTATTAATAAAACATTATTTTAATATTTAATATTAGATATTTTTTTATTTTAATACTTAAAATAACACGACTTGAAAATCCTAAACCCTCGGAAGAGGAACATCGTTGACAGGAGTGTTAAGTGCATGGATGGATGGATGGGTGGTGCATAGATAAACTGATGGATGGAGTAACTCTAGATGGTTTACTTACGTAAAGGACAGGGTGAAGTGGAATCTCTGCCTCAGGCCTCTGAAGGTGATGAAGGACTGGCCAGGGAAGCTGCGTGTGGTCATCTCGCAATAGGGCTTCTCATACTCGCCATCAGGACACTGGCAGAGGAAACCTCCCACCAGCAGGTCCACACACCTGCCTCCATTCTTACACACACCAGAAATACAACGGCCAGAACGTGCATTCACCTCACAGCGCTCTCCTGAAAAGAAAATATCAGAGAGACATCACTACATCAAATTACTTTACACATTTTTTTTGTATGTATTGTCAGAATTACCAGTTTACACTATTAAAAATAACGTTTCCAAAAGGGATGCAACAGAAGAACCATTCTGGGTTCCCCAAAGAACCTTTCAGTGAACAGTTCTTCAATCTGAAGAACCTTTCTCCATTATAAATTTCCTTATTGTGCAATGGAAAGGTTTCATGGATGTTAAAGGTTCTTCATGGAACCATCAATGTCAGAGCCGTTATTTTCAAGAGTATAAAAAACTCTCATTCCATCCATGCAAAATGAGGTAATAAACCCACATTTCATGCATCCACTGACACATACTAAGTGCAATTCAGCCGTGGAACTCAATTTCAGATAATAATTGAAAACTTGTTCTCTTAACCCAACCTTCTAACCCAATCACTTGAGTGAGCTTAGTTTTAGTCCCAGCAGGACAATGGCGTCCAGTTCTGTCTAAACGAGAAGGCTTCAGAGAGACCATTGAGCACCATGCTTAGTGATTCCAGGCGGGCCGCTGTGCTCATTGACCCAGACTAACCTTTCATACTATAAAGAAACAGGACCGCAGCCAAGCAATGGAAGAACAATGAAAGAGCCCTGGTGGTCTGTAAGACACCTGTTATGCTCCGATAGACTCTTGTAACGTGACATGAGATGTGGGGTGAAACGATGACGACTGGACCAGTGCCCATAATGCCCATTGGATAATCCGGCCATACTAGCAAATGACATCATTCAAATTGTTACAGGTAGATTTTGCCAGAGGGCTCCTTTGATATTTATCACAATACACAATTCTGAGACTGAGTTTAAGGCATTTGATCAAATTAAGATATAATTCATGAAAAACACAGCGGAAAGTAAGACTGCTTTGCTTTATATTGCGATAAAGGTCAACTGAACCTGATAATCTTGTTTCCCGAATGTTTTTTTAGCCCTGTTTTCACATGTGTGTCTATAGGGATAAAAAATTTATTTTTGCCACACCTGTCAACAGCAGGTAATATATATAAAAAAAGTTAATAATAATAATAATAGTAGTAGTACACATAATTGCACTTCAATTTGGAATGTAACGTAGAATTAAGAAGATAGATAGACAGACAGACAGACAGACAGACAGACAGACAGACA